>CM032892.1:22828953-23268953 GCA_019176425.1 Megalops atlanticus
TTCGGGGAGGATTTATGAACAACATAATGGCTGGGGCTACCATGCACTTGTCAATCATTTACTTGTGTAAACCAACCAAAAGGCTTGGCTTTAAAAAATGCCATGAATCAGGCTTTGCTGACCAGCATAGTCTGGAGAAGGCATTACTTAATGACATCATCACCTACAGTCACCAGATACGTGTCATTGTCATCAATGTGAATTTCTGCCCTTAATATAAAGAAACCTAAATATGCAAAGGAAAAAAAAAATCCTCTCATTTTTACAGGAAAAAACTGTAGCTCCCTATGCTCCTCAATATGTTGCTTTTCTGAAATGAGAGGGCGTTTCCATGTCCTTGCTGCCAAAAAATGGTACCAAATACTGGATTTGCACGGTGGGGACTTGGGAATTCAGATGTTCTCCCTCATCCCCTGGTTGGCTTGCCGCATATGCCGCATTTCATGTGTTTCATGAAAAACCTGAGCATTTTTTCCCCACCGAGTGAGGTTTTCAGAACTGGCCCAAAATTGAACAGGAATGGAGTGTTTAGAAGGAGCAGTGCATGATGGGAAATTTCCATACTCTGCCCACGTGTCTCATGTGCAATGTGATTTACTTCATGGCTGCTCCTCTTTAAAATGGGTTGGATTTGGCAATGGGGCATCTGCAAGAGAGGAGGCCTTGAAAAAGAAGGGTGAGGTTTTCCTCGGGAGTGACAGACGCAGGGAGGGATGGAAGCGGGAGAGGGGGGGAGGAAGCCGGAATGTAATTGGCATTGCCATCCAGAGGATTGAACGTAATGAAGGTAGCTGCTTACAGGCGGTTTCATTTCCGCAGCTGCTGCCTCTCGCAGCAAGACGCTCCGGCTGAACGCAGCTACTCTGCATCCGGGGAAATAAGGCTGCCTCTGTGTCCGGGCCCGGGTCAGCCTTCCGCACTTCAGAGGGGCGTGGGGGCGGAGGTTCCATGCACCATCGAGGGATGAGGATAACCACTGCTCTGTCCACGAGTTTGGGCCAACTGGTTCACTAACCCTGGGTTGTCCAGGACATACGCACTTTTAAAGCAAAATTTAGAATTGTTACAGTAAATCTAGAAAATCACTGTGAGTCTTTTTGACACTTTTTTTTTTCCTCCTCCTCAAAAATGCAGTCTAGGGCCCATGCTTTTCTGCGATTATGGAATCACAGATGACGGAAAGGGCTTTTGGAGACAGAATTTCCATGTTCAGAAAATTTGGGAATTTCAAAATGGGAATATAAAAATGGAATGATGTTGTGAAGTTGTTGGCATTGCCCTGTAATTTAATGCATTTCAACTGGATTGAGTTAAACGTGAGTCACTGTTCAATCATTTTGAGTTGTCCAATAAAATAGTCAATTATGCTACCCACAAATCACAAACCTAATTGACAGCTCATGCGGTCTTTGCTAGACGCTTGTAAACCTCTTTGACTCGATGGCTGTGAGCCAGAGAAAATGGGCTGTCAGTTTTGAAAAACATAATTTGCCCCCTTTAAAAACAGAAGAGAGTCGGCCCTGGCAGACGGAGTCACGGGGCCGTGTTTTGGCATTGGCCTGAAAGCGTGACCAGTTCCACATGTCAAGCGCTTGGCTCAATCAGTCTCAGTTCACCACCCTTGACTCTGGCCTTGACCCTGACCATGGTTTCAGAGCATGTGCTTGGGACATATGACATGGATGCAAAGCGTAGGACGCCGAGGATGTCACACAGCTCGAGAGTGGCCTTTACCTCACCACCATGACAAATCTGTACTTTCAAATACGTGCTTTTCTTTTAGCTGCATTCGCTAGAATCTGGTGGAGGATGCAGCATGCTGTATTGTTATTTTTGGACCGGACAAATAGGAAAAATGACAGCTACATCGAAGTTGCTATTTCCCATATTGCTTTTCTTTGGTGCTGGCTCTAAGTGGGTGTGACCATTACTTTTGGGGTGCGGACTCACCCAGGCTCTCACTGTAGTAGTATTTACATTTTCCTAGAAACCTGCCACTCATTTGTGCCCAGAAGCAAAATGAGTAAGTCACTGGGATTGTAATGATTATTCAGTTTTCATCCTCACTCTTTATTTATTTAGTTGCCATTTTCACGAAATCGTAATGCTTCTGGACATGAATGAATTCAGCGTTGTCACGTATGCGCTGCTGGATGGCGGTAGGATCTATTCACTGGCTAGACTGTCATTCCCAGTCCTTCTCACTGCGTTTTCAGTTAAAATATAACCTCAGTAAACTACATTACACACAGCAGACCTGTCACAGTCTTTTGTCTTGTAGGCAGACCTGAATGAGAGATACAGTATGTGTGGGTCATTATGAGTAGGATACCTTGACTTACTGAGTAAAGCTTATATACACCCAAAAATGACTATGAAAATAAGTGAAACAATAAGAATGTGCTGTAATGTCTGAATTTATGAAAACCAATGTGGTAAATTTACATAAATAACTATACAACCAACAACTATACAAATAACTACATGAGGGTAAAGGCTCACCTGATTGATCGCCATTTTCCTTTTTCAGTCTTTTACTTCCTCCCTGTGTTACTCTTAGCTGCATGTTTTGGACTCATGCTTAATTGAATTTGATTGGTTTTCCGTGTTGAAGGAGTCAAATAATTAACCCTAATCAGACCAACTGTCATCAGCAGGGTTTATTAGAGCTGGTTGGGGCAGGGTGGGTGCCCCATTCTGTGGTCCATGCACAGTGTTTGTTTGACTTACTCTCTGAATTTTCCCTAAAATTGAACATAAATGGACAATTCCTTTTTTAAAAGTTATAACTTGTATCTCAGAAAGTGTTGCGCCTGGAGAGGATTGTGTTTCAGTTGTGGTAGCTTGTGACTCGTGTTATGCAATTATGTTTTGTTATTAATTTACACTGTGTATCAGTTCACAAATTCCTGCTATAGCTGACAAAATGCGGCATGCCTATATTCCAATCATGCATCACAGGCCATGGGAAATTGAGGAAGCACCTTGTTGGCTGCAGGAGGTGCTCTTTTAAAGGTAACATGTTAGGCAACCTGATTGGCTGGCGCACACATGCACCTTTGTCACATGGTCTCCTTGTTAAAAAGGTCATCTCAGCCTGCCTACACTTTGCACCATGTCTGTTTGGCCCATTTACAGTAAGTACCAAATCAAAACATGCCCTTTTGATAACTGTGCTAGGCATTACCGTCTATGTTAAAGAGCTGTGTTTCTTAAATACGTAAGAGTAACATACTGGATATAAATTTGCTCACAGCCTAATTCTTTGATACGAAAGTAATTCTCTTCCCAGTACCTAAGATGCCTATGTGAACAGTTTCAGTTACCAGCTGTATGGCACCACCATTTCTTTGGTTGTCTCCAGAAAGCCAGAGCCAGTATTGAGTGATGCAGTGTGACCAGCCAAAGAAAAAGGACCTTTTTAACGTGAAAATGGGAAGTTATCAGAGAGCTTTAAGGCGCAGAGCTGCCTTAATCATTTCTATTGTTTTGTACTCGATTTTGAAAGCGTTGTACAGGGTTTCACTGACACTCTCACTACATCATAAGAAATCCTTGCAAGATGTTCACGTTCACAAGATCAAGGCTGCTCGCCTTTCTCTTTTCGTGACCACTTAGCCGGCAGTAATCACATTGGGTGTTACCACTTCAAGCTGTAAGTATGGGTGGAAGTAGGGCACCTTTTGGGGCTTTCACTGAGGTACAGTAAACATCTCAAAGCAAGGAATCCCCCTGCTTTGTGATGGGGCAAACAGCACCACGTGAAAGAAGTTTATAGGCCTGTGTTTGTTTTATGTAACACAATGATTACACAGAGTGCAGTCGCTAAAATAGCAGCTGTTATTTTTGTGACCTTTGATATTTTTCCCAGGACCGGTGGCATCCTAGACCAGCTGCATTGCAACTGTGCTCTCGTCGGCAACATCAGTGTCACGCACACACACACACGCAAACACATGTGCATATACTCATATGCACACAGATGCACGCACACACATGCGTGCACATGCTTATACTCATACGTACACACACACACACACACACACACACACACACACACACACACGCACACACTCTAAACATTCCAACGAATACAAAACCAGAGCAGTGTAAATAACTGTAAGTGAAGATGTTACGTTGTTTTTGTGCTGTATATTCCTATTCGGACATGTCAGCATTTGTTTGTCTGTCGTTCTGAAGAGAAATCTTGTATTACGGTCGGACGCCGCGCTGTCAGGTAGTAAATTCTGCCTGTAACTGCTTTCCTGTCTCAAACGATAAAATTGAATGGAAGAGGTCATAAAAGTGCAGGCTTTTGGTTAATCACTACGATCCGGGAGAGATGAATTATTCATGCCGTTCCATTCACGCGAATAGGCAGCCCGCAAGGCGCTCAAATCTGCGTCACTCTGATCCATAAATCTCTCACCCCAGACAGGGGCAGTGCTGCCACCGGTGCGCTTCAGCCGGTAGGCCGAGAACTTTAAATCAAGCCAGGTATAGGGGAGAGCGGGATCATGGACAACATGCCATAACCTTTGACCTCTGCTCAGCACAGCTCGAGATTGAACTGAAAAAACCTTCAGGGTTGGTGTAGGTGGGGGGATGGGGGGATGGGGGCATGACAAGAGCATGGGGTCAAAGTCGGGAAGGGTTGGGACACAGAGTAAAATCTTTTATCCCAAAGTACTCCTTTTCCCACTACACTAGCGTTCTGCGTGAAACTTTTTTTTTTTTCCAGCAGCTTCATTAGTAAGCATCTATTCAATATTTATAGAGGCGTTAATAAAACATCAATACGCAGGCCCTTAACACAGAGCTGCGGGCTTTTTGGGAACTTTATTTCATAATAACTGTAATGAGAAAAGTACAGGTGAGTGTGTGTGTGTGTGTGTGTGTGTGTGTGTGAGTGTGTGTGTATGTGTCTGTGCAACACAGAGATCAGTGTTGTTGTTGTTGTGTGTGTGTGTTTATGTGCATGCATGTATGTAAGAAACAGGAAGAGGATGTAAGGAAGAGGTGGAGGTGGGTCTGCACCTGCTTGCCTGTTTGCACCTTGCACCTTGATCCGGGTTGCTGCAGGGATGAGCCTTTGCATTAAGGGATTGAGTTTTAGAGGGCTTTGCCTTCGTTTAAATGAATTTTCTAAGCAGTTTTGCTTTTAATATGGAACATTCTCTGTGAAGAAAAGAGCTGAGCACTGAAGTTGCCTACTCCCACCCCGTTGTGTGTGTGTGTGTGTGTATGTATGTATGTATGTTTGTGTGTGTTTTTGCATATATGTGTGTGTGTGTGTGTGTCTGTTTCTCAGAATGTGTGCTGTTGCCACATTACTTGTCAGTATCTAATATTAGGGCTTCAGGGCAAGGGAAAGCTGGCAGCCATTTTGGCTCCTTGGGAGCTCCTCTGTGTGGGAAACAGTTTCCAAACAATTTGGAAACTTACACGCGAGCACAATTTGCAGATCTGGCAAGGGTATTTCAACTGAGAATCAAAAGGTAAAAGAGAAGTGTCAAATATGAATGCAAGTGGTTGGTTTTTGAAAGAGACTGAATGGTGGTAGAAAGAGCTTTGTAATGGATTTTGGATAATTTCCCATTCACCTACTATGGCTGTTTCTTAAACTGATAATGGCATTATGAAAATCAAGAGTTATTGTCGCAGATTTGGGGAGCATTTTGTTTAAGTGTGCCAGTAATGTCCAGGGCTCCAAGGTGTAGTTTATTAAGTGTTCAGAGAATAAAGTGTGTGTGTGCGTGCTTGTGTGTGTGCCTGTGTGCCTGTGTGTGAGACAGTGTATATTTATCTGTCTTTGTGTGCCTGTGTGTATGTGTCTTTTTGTCTGTGTTTGTGTATGTGTGTGCAGGCGCGTGTGTGTGTGTGTGTGTGTGTGTGTGAATCACTTTTATTTCTGCTGTTGTATTCCCTCATTTAACTCTTTCATTTCTTTTGACATAACAGGATGGATAGAGCGCAATCCCATCATGCTCCTCCAAACACAAACATGCTCCTGCAGTGTTTACTGTGAACCCTGGGCTCTGTCCCTCAGCCTTCAGACCAGAGTCTCTGAGTTCAAGCAGGACTCAACCCTCAAGGTGATCTGATTGGTTCTCCCGACCGCTCTGGGGCTGTCCCAAGTGTTAGAACAGCCTGACTCATGGCAGTTTCCTTCTCGCTGCTCTCCTTCTGTAGCAAGACTCTTTGCGGTGAGAAAAATCTCTCATCACTGGGTTTCAGAATTGACCTTGACACTGTCATCTGGACCCTGTCTCATCTCCTTAGGATGTAGAAGCATAAGCACAGCCATAGCTACAGCACAGCTGCAGTAAATTCATACCTACAGCACAGCTGCAGTAAATTCATACCTACAGCACAGCTGCAGTAGAATCATAGTTACAGCACAGCTGCAGTAGATTCCTAGTCACAGGACAGCTGCAGTAAATTCATACCTACAGCACAGCTGCAGTAGAATCATAGTTACAGCACATTTGCAGTAGATTCATACCTACAGCACAGCTGCAGTAGAATCATAGTTACAGCACAGCTGCAGTAGATTCCTAGTCACAGGACAGCTGCAGTAGAATCATAGTTACAGCACAGCTGCAGTAGATTCATACCTACAGCACAGCTGCAGTAGAATCATAGTTACAGCACAGCTGCAGTAATACCATAGTTACAGCACAGCTGCAGTAGAATCATAGTTACAGCACAGCTGCAGTAACACCATAGTTACAGCACAGCTGCAGTAGAATCATAGTTATGGCACAGCTGCAGTAGATTCATAGTTATGTCACAGCTGCAGTAATGTATTGTACAGTATTGTACAGCTGCAATAGAATAGCATTACAGCACAACTGCTGTGCAGCAATGGTTATAGCACAATTGCAGATGAGTCAGGTAAAGAACAATTGCAGAGGAGTCATAGTTCAAGCACAGCTGCAGTAGAGTCAAAGCCCAGCTGCAGTAGACTCACACTCACAGCATAGCTGCGGTAGTTACAGCACAGTTGCAGTAGAGTCATAGTTACGGCACAACTGCAATGCAGTGTAGCGGATGCTGAAGCAGTAATCTGCTAATTTCACTGAATTCTCCACAGTCCCTCAGTACAGCAGGTAGAGTATCACCCTCCCCACGTTATGTAAGACACCCCAATTTAGATCTAACTTCAAATAAACGAAAACCGAGCCATTGGTTGGCTACATGCTGCGGTTATAAATAGCATTTGAAAAATTCTTATCTGGAAACATTGTTGTACAGGGAGAGGCTTTGAAATTCAGCTCACAGATTAGTATACTATTGTTGCACTCAACCCCCCCTTTTTTCTCCCTCCCTCCCTCCCTCTCTCTCTCTCTCTCTCTCTCCCTCCCTCCCTCTCTCCCTCTCTCTCTCTCTCTCTCTCTCTCTCTCTCTCGCTCTCTCTCTCATTCACTCTCTCCCCCTCTCCCTCCTCCCTTTCCCTCTTGCCTGCTGCTTATGGTGAGCCTGGGGATCTGTGTGTGCTTGTCACTGATCTGTGCAGCTGCCCTGAGTGAGAGCTGACCTTACAAATTCACTCACACGCGCACATACAAGCGCCTCGGTCACCTCGTTTGCACACTGGTTCCGAAACTCTACAGAGAGAGAGAGAGAGGGGGAGAGAGGGAGAGGGTCCCAGTGGAGGGAGGGGGAGGGAGGGAGGGAGAGCGAGGGGTTTGCAGTGTTGGCAGTCTGGTGGTGGGGGCTGTGTTCCTGCTTCAACCCTCACCGCTCCACTCGTCATTAACCGGGTTGCTAAGATACAGCGGGCTTATATTAGGTTAGGTTATCTGTTGTTATTGCTGTTACTATATTTTACTTTGCATCATGAAACCTCTATTATTTAGAAAATCTACCCATACAAAGAATTAAGACGCCGGTATATTCAAGTCTCTTTGCTCTTCCTTAGATAGTGGTTGGACCTGGGTCCCAGCGTTAGGTTTTGCACAGAATATCCCCTCAGGGCACTGTAATGAGGTAATGGTGTCATATTGGGTGGGGTGGGGAGGGGGGGCATAGTTTCGCTGGTTGTTCATTAGATGAGACATTCTGCCTCATCCTCCCTGGTGATATCTGTCACTACTGAAGAGTGTGCTCGTTTAGGCGTGCACGCCAGTGGGAGACGCCAGCGCAGAAGAGGTGGACCTCTAGTGACATCATCAGCATGCGTCCGCTAATACCATGACCAGTGCGCTTCCCACAGGGAATTATTGCCTGTTAATCTGAGTCCCCCAATGGGTCTTGTTGCTCTCTGAGGGAGAATGGGAAATCCTAGTGTGGGTAGCTTCCCAACAAGATTCAGTATATAAATTTGGAGGGAGAGGAGGGAGGAGAGGGAGAGAGAGAGAGAGAGAGAGAGAGAGAAAGAGAGAGAGATATGATTCAGACCAGGCTTCCTTAAGTGGATGAAGCAGATGGAGAACAGTATGGCAGTCTACAAGGTGAGTGAAAGATGAGCGCTCCATTGTGTTGTGGCAATAAGGTTCGTTGGGATTAACAGCACATAGCGAAGGACATCTTAAATAAACACAGGAGAGAGCTTCAGCAGGTTAAAGAGCAGATCCCCCCTGAAACACAGTCCCCTTTCAGATATGCCGCACGGTCTAGGGAACAGGTGGTGCCCCTTACAGGGTCCCTTACCCCATATGTTTGTTTGTCACTGTTCAGAATGTGACCAAATCTTGCGCTGGCACCACAGGCAGTTCCTTTCAGCACTGCCTGATAGTGTGGATGTGTCTGTTTGAGGTCATGTGACTTTTTTGGCCAATGGGGTGCTGGCAAAGGGCCATAGAGTCAGTCCCATTTAAAGAGCAGCTGAGAAGCAGACTGTCACTGAGGGGAGCAATTTGCTGCCAATATGTGTAAAATAGCCTGACAATGCTATATAAAGTAATTGTATTGTACAAAAATTTTATATGTATTCAGAATACGTATTTATGTAAAAATGCATTGATATAGAGATTTGTTTTGTACTTACATTTTAAGACAAGGAACCTCCTCATTAGAATTTATGTGTAATGTGAGTTATTATTAATTTGCAAGAATGCCAGCCAGGAATTATGTGGCTCGTGCGCAATGTTTAGGGCCATTTGGAGAAAAATCGATTGATAGAAATCGTACAGAATGTTGACATAACTATGAAATACAGTCTGGAATGACGCTTTGCCCAGGCAACCCCCAATCTAATCTGCATGGCAACACAGAGCTGCTGCACTGCTCTGATTCGAACACACTGGCACTCACAGAGCATTGCTTATTTAGCTGACAGTTTACTGAAACAAAGATGTTGCATTGTAATCGATAGTGTTTGGCTTCCTTGTGACCATCAAAAGAGACACATGCTTGAATAACAGGATTCCCCTTTAGAAGATTAAAAAAATGCTTTTCCTGCACGCTGGAGACAGGCTGTAGGTACTGAGCAGCGTTATTGGTTTACAGTCGTGTTTTTATTCAGTGGTGTCACCCTTATCATGTTCTTTAAAATGTATTTTCTGATCTGTGACTGGATTTTACTGTCCCCACTCTCCATTTTTAGAAACATGAACAGGGAATTATTTTTAATTGATGGTGGATATACTGTATACTGAAAAATGTTGTATTTATTTAGCCCTGGCTAAATCTCCCCCTGTGTTACTCCTAAACTTAGTAAGATTTTGGTAATTTAATATCTTAGACTCTGTGAGTACAATAGTAAGAATCCAAAATAAAATTCGTAAAATGTTTATCTAAAATGTTATACATATTTCATCCACATACATAACACACATGTTATACATATACATACATACAATGTTATGTGTATGTTATACACTTTTTATACATATGTTATACATATGTAATACCACTGTTACACATGATTTTAGATAACATGCACAGTCACACAGAATTCCAAGACTGTTCCCAGAGCCTCAATCCATTTATCTTCCATTGGAAAAATGTGCAGGCCTGCTGCTCAAGTGCGCAGTCAGCTCAGAGGACCGCATCACATAGAATCCATTGAGCATCTATTTCATTTTGATCTGCTTTATAGTCATTTACCTTGAAGCTGCGGGGACACCGGGGGTAGGGAAGCACATACGATTTTCACTTTGTGTGAAAAGGAGCAAAGTTTGACTGCTTTCATGCTGAAAGTGATTGATTGTTATACCGTGGTGGTCAAGTCCTTGACTCTCCGGCTCTGAAGCTCTGCTGAGCATATTCACGCGGTGGCAAAATGAGCAAAGTACTTACACATATTCCTTGTTTCCATTCGGCAAATTCACCTTCAGCACTGCGGTCGTGGCGGGCATGGGGCCTTTTAAAAATGTATTCCGTCAACATTATCTTGAGGTGCAGAAGGACGTCAGACTTCAGTCTCTTTTCTGCCCTGTCTATGTCATGCGAAAACAACAACTAGCAACCAGAGAAACTGCTAGCTAGTAGGCTAAAAACCAAGACTTGGTCACCTACTAGAGGCTAGCTACCTGGAAAAAAAAATGGTCCAACTCAATAGATATTAATATCATCCTGCAGTGTTTGTTCTGTAGTGTTAGATATCAGTTCACTTTTCCTGTGTAGCCATTTGCTTTGACCTTTAGCGGTCTATCTAGAAAGCATGCAAAAAATAGCCCTGGTGCGAATAATAAGGAAATTAAAGTTTTTGCTTGACATGTTTAATGTTTTACCCTTTTTCACACCTTTTTCCATACAGTAATTGTACAGTACAACATTAAGCCCATGTCTCTGCTACACTCTATGCAATATGTGAGCAGCAAATCCACCATCAATTTCCATACATAGCACTCTGTAATGTTTTGAACCACGCTTCTGAGAACAGAGACTGTTGCCGCTTCTTTACCAGATGCTGTCTGGCTGTTATTGATGGAGAAACGGGAGTCTCTTTCCATTGGCTCACCCCTGCGAAGCACAAACAGACGCGGAGCGCCCTGATCCTCCTCCCACTCGTAGCCCGGGGCGTTCCACGTTCCGCGGTCGGAGCGGCTCCGCAGAGGCGTGGAGGCAGACAGGTGTCGGGGGGGACGGGAGGAGGGGGGACGGGGGATCTCCTGTCTGATTCAGACGTCTGCGCGGCACGGGGCGACCCGCCCCATCTGCTGCGGAGGGAATCCGCCGCGACGGGATTGGCTCGTGACGTCGCCCTCCCCCGCCCGCCCCTCCCCGGGGGCGTTTCGCGGGAGCGGCCGCGGCTCCCTCCACGGCTCCCTCCGCGCCTCGGCTCTCGGCTGGGCGCCCCATCGTCGCCGGGGCTGCTCCGCGCGGCACGAGGACGCGACACGTTTCGGCTCCCCGGCCCGTGTTGGGCCTCCTCTGCACCGCGCGAACTGGCTCGCCGCCCCTGGCAACAAGGAGACAAGCAGCGGGCCGGGTCTGCGTGATTTGCTCCAGTTAAATAAATATGTTTGCGCGAGTTTTCATTTCTGTGAAATGTCAATAAACTGCTGTTTATTGAGGGGAGTCTCTGTCCCCCCCTGTTCCTTTCACTGAAAGGAAGACTTACTGCGCATGTAGACCAGGCAGCTAGCTTGATTTTCAGTAAGAACTACCCTTAGTTGCACTGGAATACTTCTGTGAGTTCTCACTCATACACTTGAATAAAGAGATATTTTTTGTTATGCTTTAAAATAGCATTGCACAGAGCAAATTCAAAGTAAGTACAAGTAATTAGTTTTATTCATCCAAAAATAATTGAATTCATTTCATTTTCCCTCTTACCAGTTGTTTAATCAGACTTGACAAGCTCGTGAGCTCATGTGGGGTAGTGTCACACCATATATGGTATGCCATATACAGCCTATTTACCGACATGCAGATGTGAACATGACAATGCCGATTTTGGCCATTTTCCCTCCTCTCCCATCCTTGTTCTACACATATCTGTCCCTGTCTACCAATCCTGCACTCTGTTTCTCTCCCAATCTCCCAATCTCTCTCACTCCCAATCTCTCTCCCTTTCCCAACCTCCCCCTCTCTTGCTTCCTCACAATCTTCCTCTTTTTTTCTCTCTCCCCCAATCTCTCTATCTATCACACACGCAGACACACTCAGACACACACACTCAGTATCTCTGTCTCTTTCACACACTCAGTCTTCTCCCTCTTTTTCTCAGGCATGCATGCGTGCGCACACACAAACACACACACACACACACACACACACACACACACACACAAAAACACACCGAAACTACATTAAGTCGTACTGTGTGAATGATGCGGCCAGTCAATCTCAAGTCCTTTCCGTCACAGTCCAGAATAGCATAAAGATTGAGTCAGCATTCAGTGTGTGTGCGTGTGTTATACAGTCCTCTATTTGAAGACAAAAAGTGTAGCCCACAGTAATAAAAAAACGCTTTCTATGACAGCGAGTGCCCATAGGTTCGTGATGTCTGCTCTGCTGCCGGAGCACATGGCTGTGTATGTGTGGTATTTTTAGATCAAGGGCATCGCTCGGTGGAGAGAGCTTTATGGCACTTGCGTATGGGAAACACAGCGTGGAGATGAAGTCGCATTTCCCTCAACAGAGTGCGAAGCAGGGTCCACGTGTGTATGCGGTTTCCTATCCCTCCCATCAGAGTCGGCCTGCAAATGTAAATCTCATGTATTTCACAGAGCTCAGGTCACTGCTCCTCGAGATGAATCAGCTCCAACACTTTCTTCATCTCTCTCCTCATTCCTTTCAGGTCTTTCTTTTGAGGAACGGTTAAAACTATTTCCCTGCGGAGCCATTTGCGGGTATTTAATATTCTCAGAGTGAAAAATAAGAGAACATATCTATATGTGAGCGGGGAAGAGAGAGAGGCAGGACAGACTGCGTTTCCGTTCGGGATCAAGGTGCGTCGTGTTTCCCCTCGAGCATCGGGACGGATCGTGATCCCCTGCGGGATCAGGGGTATCGCGTTCCCTTTGGGGATCAGGAATGATTGCTCTCCAGTTTAGCTTCTATTTATAGCAAAGCTAGCCAGCCTGAATAGCAGGCAGTGCTCCTGCAACGCAGTGCAACTGCAGAGTCGTAATCTCATTTCAGACGGATTGCCGAAATTCAAAACCAATATATCTGAGAGCAATAACAATCTGACACTTCACAAACATGTCCACAGTGCATTTCGACATGAAGATTACGTTGGTTTGTTTTTGTTTTGGTTTTTTTTTTTATTTTGTTTTAGCTTATTTCGTTTGAGGCCGGCTAGCCACATACAGCTAGCAGCTGTGTAGGCAAGGCATTAGGTAATTGGCATTAGCAACTGCAATCTAGCAAGATCGGTTTCATTGAACAGTCCTTTTGTGTGCTGAGGGCATTCCAGGACATGCTCTGTTGGGTACAGCCGTATTGATGCCAGTAGCGTTAGCTGCATTGTGAAACTGCACTGGATGTCGTGTATTAGCGAGCATTGTGTTTAGCGTTCCCCGGTCTCTTGCAGAGGCCTGTCCCCCCCTTGTCCCTTCACTCACGTCTCTCACCTCCCTCTAGCCTGCGTCCTGCCATTGTGTCCAACAGTCCGTCCTCACCCCGCCACTTGTTTGTAAACTGCCGTTTGCTTTTGACCTCCGTCCCTGGCAGAATTTAAGTGGGGACCTGCGTTTCTCTATCTGAGTAAATTGAGATCAACCTCTCAGCTGCTGGTGGCAGCGAGGGAGATGCCAGCGAGCTTTCAGCACGCACTCTCCCTTAATATGTTGTGGCGAGAGCGTTTTTTTCTTTTCTTTTTGTGCAGGGATTGCAGGAGGAGAGTGGGAGAGGATAGGGGGAGGTGCAGGGGGCAAGGGTGGAGAATTGAATTTTTATAGATGCAATCGACATTTTCGGAACGAACGTGAACGCAAACAATCATCTCTGCAAACAACATTTATTTGAAAATGGATGGCAAGAGGGCAAAGCTTAACCTTGTTCCAAATAGAAAAAAGAGAATCTATAATGAAGTATGTCCTGTATGTTCATTGGATGGGGAAGAAGGGAATGTACTAAAAGGTACATGTCCGCAAGTTGGTGTTTTAGTAGGAGACAATCAATTTAATCATACAATGCTCATAAAACTTTAAATTGCAGTTATTTATTGCCTTTATTAATGTAGGGGTTATCATATAGCAATTACATTGTTATAACTTCTATATAAACAAATGTATTAACTTATACACTGTAAGACATTTTTCAACTGGTGTAGCCATTTTCTCAATTAATGTACAAATAACTGATTTTCATTAAGCAAGGTAATGATATAGCATTTTTACCCCATGTGTCTACTCAAGATTTACTTTATTATATTTATGTTTATATCATAAATATAATAAAGTTATATTATTATACCTTAAAGCTACACATAGCTTTTGTCTTGGACTAAATTGTTTGGGATTTCCTCGTGATGTACAGGATAGAATAGTCAGTGTGGATAACTTGTGGCTTCGATTTTCTTTTGCATCATCCTTCCCAGACGCAATTTTCATACACGTGTTTTAGTGTCTTTCAATTTCAGATGTCTGGCTGTTTCGGTGTTCAGGAATATGATTTGATTAGCTGCTAATCATTTTCAATCTCGCCAGTCGTGCAGCGAAAATGTGGAGCCCCGTCCCCCGCCTCCCCTCCCCTCCCCTCCCCTCTCACCCCCACCCCCTCGATTAAACTTTATGAGTCTTCCAAACTCACGATCTGGGTGTTCGCGGCGGTGCCTTCGCCGTGTGTTTCTCCCGGTAACGCTGCTAGCACCGGGGCTCGCGTGCTCGAACCGACGTGAACACCTACGATAAATAACGTTACTGCAGACTGCGTATCTGTGACTGTTGCTCTGTACTGTAGTGTTCTTCTTAAGGGTACCCCTCACTGCACCTTCCTACAGAAAGCAGTCACGAAACATTGGCAACTTTGTTGTCATTGTGTCTGCTTGACCGTTGACAGACTCATTTGTTTTCTCTTTGTGCTCGACTGGAGTGTAGAGCAGTGATATGATATGTTTCATGAGTTGCGCTTTATGAAATAAGGATTAATGTGAGAATTAACATTACTAAGGCATGTTGTACACAAAACAAGCAGGAACAGTAGAATTAGGAGCTTTAATCAGGATTTCAAATTGACCGCGTTTTCATTTTTATGTATGGGGATTTTTTTTCATTGGTCTGTTGGACTTTAGTGAAATCAGCATTCATTATTCATTACAGATGAATCTATGTATCCTGTCATGCCCACCTAAGTGATTGACGTTATCTTTTAATGAGGTGCTCTTCACATTTTAATGTATGAATAAGCCAGAAGTTGAGCAGTTGGGGGCCCTTTCAGAACAATACCCCAGTTCCCTCCTTTTAGTAAAACTTTAATGTGTTGCATGCTGCCAACTTGATCCAGAGTTTTCATGTTTGTATGAACACCTGCCTTTGGATTTGCAGAAAAAAATCATCCTTGCTTGTGGTTTTACAAATCTGCAGTGTCTCTAACCATGGGACATATTTCATGGGTTTGAATTCTGATTAATTTCTTTTTCTTCTCAGTTTTACCCGGCACTAGTGTCAATGGCAGTGAGTAAGAAATGTGGACTTTGAAAGTCAGACTGGTCTGCTAACTGCTCCACCTGATGATCACTGGGTCTGGAGCCGATGTACCTGAGCTCTGATTCTGATCATAACTGGGTCTGGAGCCAATGTACCTGAGCTCTGATTCTGATCATAAATGGGTCTGGAGCCGATGTACCTGAGCTCTGATTCTGATCATAACTGGGTCTGGGGCCGATGTACCTGAGCTCTGATTCTGATCATAACTGGGTCTGGAGCCGATGTACCTGAGCTCTGATTCTGATCATAACTGGGTCTGGAGCCGATGTACCTGAGCTCTCAGTCTGGTTGTAACTGGATCAGGAGCAGTGCCCTTCCAATATCTGAGACAGAAGTTTTGTATCTCTCAAACATATAAATAGAATCATTAAAAGGCAGAAATATTCTGGTTGAATCCTGGTTGAAGCTTAGAAACATAATGGAATGAAATTTCTCAGAGCTGTAATCTATCTGATGAGGCTGCACTCAGAACGCTGCATCGTGGAGCGGTCGATCGGATCCGGTGAATGGAGGCCCGCTCTCTGGGTTCCTCCCACCCCGGGCCACGCCTGCCCGGACGGGCTCTGAATTACTCTCCCAGCTTCGCTGCGCCCCGTCCTCCTCCTCCTCCTCCTCCTCCTCCTCCTCTCGAATTTACCAAAGCCGTCCTCCTCCCCCTCTCTCTTCCCCACCGCCTGGCTGTCTGAAGCTCCTCTCCCACGCCGCCGTGCTGCTGAGCTGTGTGAAACGATGAGGAGCGGTAGGCCTCGGTCGCAGATCCGTACCGGTCCCTCCCCTCCTTGCCACTGCTCTCCCTCTCTGATGAACAACTGGCCAAGGATCAGCTCGCCTCGAGCCTGACCCTTACCCCAACACTCGTATGAACAGAGCTGAAACTGATCCAGGATCAGTGTTCAGGGGAGGGATCTATCAACGCCACTGTTTGCGGTTTAGTTTATATTGGCAAAGGTTAGAATTGTGGTGGTAGAAATGTGACCCTACATTAGCACTTCTGGGCAACTTCTGCCATACCCCAAAGCTCATCTGAATCCGAGCACTGACCCTGGATCAGGAGCAGCTCCTTTCACATGAGAGTTGGGGTAGGGATTAGGCTGAGGGCAAACTGATCCAGGGAGAGTGGTCGGGGTCAGATGAGTTTTTTAAAGAGAGTACTGTCAGGCATGATATGACGGCGTTGCTGAATGGAGGCTCAGGAACAGGCCACCTGGGGTGAGGGGTAGAGGTGGGCAGGGAGGGGGCAGGGAGTCGAGGGGACTGTAGTGGGACAGGCAGTACAGAGTTCCACTCTTGTCTGGTTCTCTCTAGTTCAGCCCATGGTCCAAAATGGTTTCAGTTAGCTGTTAGACTGCTGTAGGCCTGCTTATTGTACAGGAGGCTAGGTTTGGAATGCCCCTAACACTCTGTTATGAGGGGAGCCAGTAAGTCTAAGCAGGCATAGGGTGACTGTATGTAGGGCATATTGCAGCATTGAAATTGTTGTTCCATTAATTCACCATGGACAAAAAATTGGACTGTTATTGTGAAAATGTTGCTTATTAAGGTTTAGAGTCTTTAAAGGACATTTTTCTGAGACACTCTCTCTCTTTCTGTATTCCTCAATCTCTCTCTCCCCCCCATCGTTCTCCCTCTCTCCCTCCATCTCTTTCTCTCTCTCTGCAGTGAGTGACAGCTGCTTCAGGAATCTCGCTGAAGACCGCAGTGGGATCAATCTCAAAGACCTCGTGCACGACCCCTCCCTGTGAGTACCCACCCGCACCACAGCCCCATACAGCCCACACCGTCCCCCCGGCAACAGGTACCACACACACACACACACACACACACACACACACACACACACACACCCCACCCTAAAATCCTACACACACACACACACACAAGACATTGTATCCAATCCCTCCACACACACAGAAACACACACACACCCACAAGACATTGTATCCAATCCTTCCACACACACACACAAACACACACACCCTCCCCCATCCCCCTGCCTGCACTGACCCCCACGGGACGCAGGGGTCAGTCACCAACGTCCTGCGCGTCATTTGAATAATTGATTAATTTCAGTCCAATTACGCTCACGCCACGCTTGATATTTCACACGCGCGGTGCGTCGCTCCGATGAAGGCTTTTGATCGATCACGCAGTGACACCGCTCATGTCCGGACTGCTCAAGTGTTAACCGCCGCTCCGTGTAATCGTTATTAATTCGACACCGCCGCAATTAACGGCGCCGTCAGCCCGGGCCGACTCTCAGGCCCGGCCCTCATTTCCGTCAGCGTGACTGACGGGCCCCGGGGGGCCCGAAGGCGGCACGGCATCGCGCCTCCTGTTGGAGCGGTGAGTCAGGTGGCATTTTGCTTTGTCACTTTGACCACACAGTTCCAGGCTCATCGCAAACCCACCTGTTGAGGGGACGGCAAGTTGCAAGCGTGAGGGGTGTTGTTGCTGACGGGGCGTGAGAAATGGGGTCAGAGGGAGACTTCAGACGATGGGATTGGCACACTTTCTCTCCTCTGTCCTCATATGAACAGGACACCCCCCCCAATCCCTCACCCCCCCTCCGACTGCAATCGGTGGGATGGGATAGAGAACGTTCCCCCAGCGAATCCCGCGCCTCTCTGTCCTCCTCAAGTGATTTCGGTTGTAACTCCCTTTGTCAATTTTACAAATTGCCAGTGATAAAAATAGCGCTGTATAAATCACATCAATGACACGCTCATTTTGCTCTGGCCGCGGTGAGAGAATGAGGCAATCAGACCTCGTCTGCCGTGCTGTGCTCCGCTGTGGTGTCCTGGGACTCCTTTTGACTGAGTATGCTCTACACCCTTGTGTACTCTACTGTGCTGTACTCCAGTGTGTTCTATACCCCTCTGTACTTTACTGTACTCCAGTGTGTTCTAAACTCTGCTGTACTGTACTGTACTTTAGTGTGTTCTAAACTCTTCTGTACTGTACTGTTCCATACTGTACTGTACTCTGTTGTGTCCTATACCCCCCTGTACTGTACTACACTGTACTCTGTTGTGTCCCGTACCCCTCTGTACTGTACTGAACATGTACCCTGCTGTGTCCCATACCCCTCTGTACTGTCCTGTACTCTGCTGTGTCCCATATTCTCCTCTGTGATGTGCTCTGGTGTCCTGTTCCTTCCTACTTCACTCATTCTCCTGTGGTGTGCTCTGCTGTGCTACGGTTGCGCCTGCTTCACTCTAATTACAGTGGTAAATATTGCCCTGTTTTAAAAATATAATAAAAATTAGAATTGTTTAAGAATTATTTCGCAGTTAAACACGCCCGTTTCAGACAGGTTAATTTAAAAACAATCTACATTAGACATTAGGTGGAGCGCGAATCTCCTCAAGGGTAATTTAGAGTATGGGGGGGGAAAGAGTCCAATTTTTTCAGCTGGACAAGACTGGCTCGAGCCATTTAAAAATTCTACTGGGAAACATCCCTACTCTATGTGGCATTGGGGAATGTTGCCATGTTTACACCTTCCTCATTCTGAAACGCTGATGGCCAGCAAGTGTAGCACTAAGTAGTGTCTGGGAGGCGTTTGGATTTTAATGAAGGAAGGAAAACAAGGAACTTTTTTCTGTGGCTATCAAGTTGATTGTGTGAGGATTTTCAACAGAGATGGACTGTGCTGTTGTCTAAGCCTGTATGTTAATAAAACAAGAATCTCAGGTTTTTGAAGGGATACAGTGGCTCAGTGTATTTCAGATGGCTCTGTGAGGGTAACTTTTTGTGTCTGAAGTAGCTCTGTCTGTAGTTTTCTGCTTTTGAGGAAAATCTGTGGGGCCCCAATCCAGGGGCTAACTGCCATTGTTGGACAGCGTATTAAATTCCCCCAACCTCATTAATGTTTAGTTAACATTTGGCTGTATAGCGGCTGTTGTGTGACACCTTGGTTGGTGCCACATATCGGCGGTGGCTGGGGTGAGGCTCTCTCTCAGCGAAGCACTTAGAGATCTGATGAACGCTCTATACAAATGCAATGCATTATTAATTGAATTATAGGAGCAGATGGAGCTCATTACTGGAGCTGTCCCAGAACTGCGCAGATCTGCACAGCTGGGGTGCAGCTTTAGGCATGGGGCAGGGATAATCAGCCACCAGGCCTCTTTCTCTCCTCCTCTCTCTCTCTCTCTCTCTCTCTCTCTCTCCCTTTCTCTCTCTCTCTCTCTCACTGTACAGTCTTTCACTCTCCCACTCCTCCAGTTCAATTCAACTGGCCTTATTGTCATGATATGGAAAGAAACATTTATTGAGCATTTATTTAAGCCCTCTGAGGTGGCACTGGGTCTCGACTGTGCCCTCTTGAAGAAGGAAAGCCCTGCTGTCTGGCAGCTTCGGATCTTCAGTGATTCGGCAATGGATGGTTGTTTTGGATGCTCCATGCTTTTTGTGCTGGAGTCGCCATTGTTTTTTTTTTTTTAATCCATCTCTAATCCGAGCATCTTTCCCTCCCAGACAGCATGTTCTCTCTTTCTGTTAAAGCCCGAGTCACCGTGATCTGTCATTTGATAGGTCTTACATAATTTGAATGGAGAAGCGGGGAAGAATTGGCTTGTCTCTTTCTGCTTACATAATAAGGGTCATTTTGGAGAACGCGTGGTTAATTGTTTTGACGTGGTGGAGACCAGTCACTCTTTTCTTTCATTGATTGACAGGGATTGCTGTCACTGCTTGATAGTTTGAGAATTGGGCATTAGGATGTATGTTACTCATGTACAGTATGTTACTCATTAGGTGTGTGTTACTTAAAAACTGCTTTTGCTTTTTGGGAAAACTATGCCAAAGAAAATAAAAACTATTCTATGCTACTCAATTACATTTTTGGTTAAGATAAAATTGCTATTGGTAGGACTTACAAAGATGAGGCTGAGCTAGAACTGCTTGGGATACAATATTGTGTAGCTATGATGAGAACAATACTTATTTATTGTAGAAAACTATAGCTCACTTTCTGTAACCTGAATGACAGCCTTTTTGAGAGGTGCGGCAAGTGGGCAAAAAAGTGGCATGCTTTGCGAAGATTATGAGGTAGATGACCTGGTGGAAGGTGAACAGGCATAAATATGATTACAAGGAAAACAATTTGATCACCATTGGTTTTTATACATTATTTTCTTATTTTATTTTTTATTGTATGTATTTAGTATATTTTCCCCATCCTCTCTGTTTCATTAAGGTCTGTCTCCCTGTCTGTCTTTTGCATTATCCAGTGCAACTTGGACTGTCGTTGCATTATACTTATATCATATCCATTATTATTACATTATACTGAATATCACAACAGCTGCAGAAACAAGGAGCTGTGTACAGAATAGCAGGTAATATAGTGATTAACCAAAAATGTAACAACAAAAATTCAATAATGACTATGATGGTAATATTGTTAATAATGTAATATTGATCCGTATTCATATTTTATTACATTAGGATATGTGGTGTCAGTGCCCACTCAGTGTCCTTCAGGTGATGGCCAGCTACTCCATATAAGGCAACCAGTGGTAATATCTCTCCCTCCCCCTAGGATAAAGAACTGTTTTTTTCATTTCTTTTTCATGCATTTAAGTGTTTCCTTTTGGTTTGGCGTATTTCTCACAATGTAGGGAAAATGCATCTCTGTATTGGCCTCATCTATTTCACGAGAACCACACGGCCTTTACGCCTTTGGTAGCTGAGGCTTTTTCTATTGAATTTCTGTGTGGTCATTTAATATGTACTTGGTCAGGATCTGTCTCTGCTTTGTGTCTCTGACAGTGAGGAGACACTGAGATAGTCTATGGTCCTGTGTCAGAGCCTTATAAGCAATCAGGCTTCATGCCTTCTGTTTTGGTATGTTGGTATAATTTATGGAGTGATTAGGGCAGTGGTTGGAAAGCCTAGATTAATATGGTACCTGTTTTCCTGATGTCAGTATGCAGTCAGGACAGGATTGTATCATGTGTACATGTGTCCATTTACTCATTGGTGTCAATACTGAAGAGCTTTGGACTAAGACTGCCTTGTATCAATCCATAACCCTGTGTCATATTATGTTTACTTTTGTTGTGTGTGCACATAGAATTAATTGAGCCAAGCACATTATCCCCTATACCACTTTGATGAAGTTTATAGCATAACCCATGATGCAGCAGAATTCATTGTTTTTAAAACTAATTGAAACATGAAGATTTGGAAACCAGTTTGACTCTCACTTAAGTCATTGTACTTGTTAAGGATGACTAATAATATTGTGTTAATGGTTCTACGGTACACCTTTGCAAGGTTACTGCTGGAGATATTACTGGGTCCAGTTAACCTTTACTTTCATGGATTGGAAATATAAGCCTGTGGTTCCATGTGTCAGGAGGAGCAAGTGGCCAGTACCATGTTGTATGATGTAAACATATCTTTGTAGCATCTCACTCCTGATGCTGTCAAGAAAACTTTCCCTGATTTCACAGCATGGAGTTTTTTCTGTCGGTTCTCACAACAGATAATGTCCTGTCCTTAACTAGAAAGACCAAAATATGTTTCTCGGTCTTGATATCTTGCTGATTCTAGCGTGGACACATCCTCTCCTCCTTTGGCCAACAGGTATAACCAAGTCAGCCAGTCCCAATGGCCAGGATGTGCTATTTGTGTCTGTATTTAGATCTCTTTCACTATCTATCAGACAGATAGATAGAAATAATGATAGATACAAAAACAAACAGACAGAGAGAGACAGCCATTCTGTACTTGTCTTTAGAGCCTGATGGCTTGCCATTGCGCATGCTGCTGTTGGTGATGTGATTTTATGTTGTGTTATACTTTCGTGGACTGTAATTGTTTGTGTTTGCTGGTTGCTGTCCCAAGGCTGACTGGTGTCAGTGTTTGTTAGCTCAGTGAGCCCCAGGACCGCATGTCTTAGGGGGCTCTTCTCTGGGTTCACTGCTTGTCATCGCAGGGGTTTGTGATGAATCGAGTGCCAGTGACTGTTTGTTTTTTAGGTATTTCAACATAATTGGCACTTTTAGAACTGTTTAAAAAGGAGTATTGGCCTACATTATTTTGTCTGCATGGCTAGGGTTCTTCAAGGTTTATATTGGGTGTTCGTCCCATTTTGTGAAGTCCAGACCCCCTGCCTGCACTGTCCCTTTTGGGGTGACAGCAGGAGCAGGTCTTCCACTGAGAACAGGAATTTAATATGTGTATCATGCAGATAGAGGCCAGAGGTTGCAGATTGTTCCAGCGATCTGGCAGATACATTTGAGCAGATGCAGCCCTGTCTCACTCCCAGATGAAGAATTCAGTTTGTGGCAAGTTTTGATGCATTGATGCATTTGCTCTCTCTATACAATGTTGTAATTAGGGCCTACAGTATATACTACATCATACATTACTTTGTAGCAGCTTGTTAAAAAAGACTCTGCCATTTTAATCAAATGCATTTTGGAAGTCTAAAAACATTTTACTATATTTAGGCACAGAGTCTAAATAATATATGATATGCTATATGGTGTTTTGGTGAAAATTCAGCCTGATTTTACTCAAGAAAGCTGTGCACATTAATCACATACAAGTCTTATGTTTAATACTACTGCGTATGTTCTGCAGATTAATGCTGTCTCAGATGCTCACTGTAAAGGGTCAAATTTATCCCCAGTTTTAAAAATCCTTTGTTAATCCTTAGTTCTAGATGTCAGGGAAGTGACCTGTACTTTAACCTCAGTTTAAGTATGGCCTGCTGAAATTTTACATTAATGTGTGCATTTCATATGAAAAGCCATAGGGTCCATAGGCTAATGAATTTTAGTTACCCTTCATGGCTGGTTCCACTTTTTTAAGTTTTTCATAAATATGACTTCAATATGACATTAAAAATGAACCTGCCTGCCATGCCTTCCAGTTTTGAAAAGCCAAAATGTTTTTGCCAGTAATTTCAGATAGTGGAATACTCAATTATTTTTAGATATGAAGGGGGGATGTCCAGCTGCTCCTCGCCGTCCCCTCCACACGTATGTGCACATCCTTTTCACATACTCTGTCTGCTCTGGCATTGATGTCATGGAACAAGCTTCTCATAGTAGTCATTGGCCATCCTCCATTGTAGACTGGAGACCCACCTCTTCAGACTGCATCTCAGCCTCCCTATCCAATCATAACTCGTCTTTATCTTATTTGCATAGCCTTTGTATTATAGTAGGGTACGTTGTATTACTGTACCACACATATGAATACATACACATGTATTTATTGTAGCATGAATGTATTTACTGCGGTACTAGTTATCCCAGCACTGACTGAGGGACTGATGCATGTTGGGATGTGGCCCTTTGTGTTCGGTGTTTTCTGCTGTTCCCACAACTTTATGAAAAGCGCTTGCCTTGTAATTCGCTTCGGATAAGAGCACCTGCTAAATGGAGAAAATGTTGATGTGAAATGTACATTAGCTGCTCTCAAGTGCACTGCTCCTTTTTAGTTTTGACTGTGTGTTTGCAGTGTTGGGGTCTCACGTTAAATCATGTGAACAGAAGGCCTAAATTTTGTTTTTCTGGTTCTCTGCATTTTTGATTTGATGTCAACAGATACGATTTTTTCCCTTTATCTTGCCAATGGTCGGAAGCCGGTCTTATTTCATCTTTTACCTTTTTAGGTTGTTATGTCTTTAAATTATGGATTGAACCTTTAAATGAATTATGACCATAGAGGTGTGTAATGGTGTCTGGGTTTTTTGCTTTTGTACCTAGCTGTTTTGCGTCCATCTGTAGGATTTATTTGGGTTATACAGCTTACTGGGCTGTGTGAGATGGCTTTGAATTTTACTGTCTGCACTTTTTAGAAACAAAGTAATTTGGCCTTAATCAGATAGAAGCAATGGTGGTTTGACAGTGAATAGTCTGATAGGGAATAGGTTGAGATCTACAGTACAAGTGCCAAGAACCGAGCAGTAGGTGTAACAACCTAAAGCGTCCCCTTGTAACCCTCCTCTGACAGTATATAGATCCAGCATATAGATCCCTGTCAGATAGAAGCAATGGTGGTTTGACAGTGAATGGTCTGATAGGGAATGGGTTGAGATCAACAATAATATGAGTGCCAAGAGCCAAGAGGTAGGTGTAACTACCTAAAGCGTCCCCTTGTAACCCCCCTCTGACAGTATATAGATCCAGTATATAGTTCCCCATCAGATGGAAGCACTGTTGGTTTGAGAGTGAATGGTGTGATAAGGAATGGATTGAAATCTACAGTGCTAGTGCCAAGAGCCGAGCAGTAGGCATAACAGCCTAAAGCATCCCCTTATAACCCCCATCTGACAGCACACAGACCCAGGCTTCGACAGAGCTGCAGATGTTGTCGTGTGCTTTTTTCTTCTGGATCAAGAGGGATGGTTAAGGGCCTGTTGGCTGATGATGTGGCTGTTTTATGTTATGCTGGTGAAAGCCTGGCTCTGTTCCGATCCCGGCGTTGAGATCCCCACAGATCAGCACATTTTTGCTGGCCCTGGAAATGAGAAAATCTCTCTTTCTAGGTTAGGAACTCTGTCCTCGTTAAAATGTTGTGATTCTGACAGGGGAAATATGCAGCACATAGGAAGATGTCTTGTTTTTTTTGTTAGCTATCCCTCCTTTGATTTTTACTCATACATGCTGTGTATCTATTTTGATGGGCTCTATGGGATTGAGTGGCTCAGATTCATACCAAATTATTAATCCCCTGAGTCCCTGGCTTGGGTAATTGAGCCATCTGAGCTCTCCCTTCTGAAGATGAGAAATTTTTATTTAAGTGCTCACTCTACTCTAGGCCATTCACACTACACTGAGTGTAAGGCCAGTAAAAAGCACCAAGAACACCGAAAGCAGCCACACAAACGCATCCCAGAATACTGTAACCATGCAAACAGAGGTGGTTTCCTGAGAAACCGTGAGGCAGAGCACAAAATCAGTTGTTCAGTCTTCCATGTGCTTTCTGAGGTGGTTTGGAGCATCATTCACTAGCAGTCTCTCAGCCGGCAGAACTGCCTTTACTTCCTGTATGTAACACCTTCTGAATGCACTCCAGCACTCCCAAACTGTGCTCTCAAAAATCCAACTACATTTCCATGCTCAGTGACTACACATTCACCTTTTCAACTATACACTTCTTGACTGTAGTCTCATATGTATTGACTAACATACACAAACCCTGATGCGTGAAACTTCCCCACAAGATTCAATCAGTCAGATTTATACTGCATTTGAAATTGAATAAATAAGTTTCACACTAATCCTTCACATTCAATCACTGAGTACATGTGGCACCTTATTATGCTTTTTGTTTAAGGTAATTCATGTTTTTGGTTCGGTGCTTTGGTCTAATGTTACTATAATTTGTAGTTGTTGAGAAAGGGGCAACACTGCAGTGGTTTCCTAAAATAGTAAGGAGCTTGCAAGAAAAAAAAAAAGATTACATAAGAAGTGTCTGAGCTACTGCACCATCAGAGGTTTCTTTCTTTTTGGGTTTAGTAAATAAATTTGCCACAAGAGGGCGCTGAGGCACATGTTTAGCATTTCTAAGGTACCTGTTCTCAGATGGAATGTAAGGGGATGGTTTTTTTTTTCTTGTGAAATTATGGGAGCTCATTGAGGTCTGAAACTCGTTTTCAGATTATTGTAAATGAATCTGAATTATTAAGAAAGTTTTAAGTACTAAAATTTTTAATAATAAACCTTGTTTATGATGGACTGGATACCGTAATTGTTCTAAGGGTTAAAAGAAACCAGTGAACAGTGCTGTATACAAAGTAATGACTGTCTTAAAGCATGCATATAATGCATATAATATATGCATATCTTATGCATATAAGATACAACTATGTGAACCATAAGTATGAACTGTATGAGTGATAAATAATATAAGTACTATTACACTGAAGAAAATGTAATTTTGCTGAGGTAAAACTACCCTTTAGGAAAATGACTTCAATAAAAGTGGAAAAAAAATGTCTGATCAATAAAGTATGAGAACATAAAACATGAGAAAAGCTTAACAACGTTCTGCTGTGTCTACTGCTATAACCCATCTACTACTGTATCTCAGATATTGAGTATATTGTCAGAGGGGAACAGCATTGTTTATTATTCAGTATTTTAATAACGGGGAGAAAGCTTAACGAAGCTAAATGTGACTTGAAGCTATCTACCTGAAATGTTGCACATTAGCTCATCTTCCTTTGCTAATACCGAATTGCAAATATTGATTGTACTGTCAGATGGGACGTACCCGAAAATACCATTAAGCTGTTTGATCCCTATTACACATAATGGGAAAAAGCCTAACAAAGCTTAATGTGCTTAGAATTCAATCTCCCTGAAATTCTGCACATGAATACCTGCTGTCCCATTACCACTGTTTATTGGATATTGATATTGTTGTCGAAGGAGGAGGTTCCCAAAACGTACATTAACCGCTTGAGCCCCAGTCCACAGATGAAAACCACTTCGAACCAACTTCTGGAACATTCTGCAATGTTTAATAACTCATTATTGCTATAAAAAGGGCTGGGTGAAGGATACACACATTTCCTTGCACACTTTTTCAACCTGACCTGCAATTAGCATGTGCATAACTCAAAACGGATAGCCAAACCTTAGCCAACCCTTGTGATATTACTTCTCAGTGCTAAAGGACATTGTTTTTATTTAAACAATATTTCTATTTGTAAGAAATATTGCAGTTCCAGGAGACATCATGCCTGTAATTACAAAACAGAAAAAAATCATTAGAAATAAGAGCTTTCCTGTTAAAAAAGTAGTGTTTCTTCATAAGGTGTTTAGAATTTCAGAAACCATTGCATAAAAAAAGCTCAGACTCAGAATGCTTGTGCACAAGGAGATTTCTCCCAGGGTCCTGTACTGGCAGCCAGTGTTTCATAAGCATTTCAACATTTGTTACAATCACAGTGACAAGGTGCCACAAACAAAACCCAAAAGCGCCACGGGGGGAATGTTGGAATGTGTGATATAAAATTTCAGGTGCAGCTCGGTTCCTGGTGGCAGAGCGAGCCGTGTTTAAGGTGCTCGGGCTTGAGGTTGACGGTAAAGCAAAGTGTGTCCTCGGATGGGAGGGTTCACTTTTATCACCTGCAGAAGTTGCACATGACCTACATGCACGCCCATTAAATTACTGCCATTTGGCAGATGCTCTTATCCAGAGTGTCTTATACCGCTAAGTGCTAAACATAGCGCTGAGATCACAAATTTGTGCCTGGAATTGACGTGTGAGTGCAAAGCAATAATGTGTCAAATGCATAATTTGCAAAGGTAATTACCCAACAGCCACTCACTGTGCCAACAGTGGGCACTCGCCACTGCCAGGACAGAGACCTCCTCATGCCATTGCGTGGTGTAGTGGTTAAAGAGCAGGGCTCATAACCCAAACGCTGTTGGCTTAATTCCTAGGTGGGCTACTGCTGCCGTACCCTGGGGCAAGATACCTCAACCTGAATTACCTCAGAAATTATCCGGCTTTACAAATGGATGACTTGTAAAAAAAATTAAAGATATTTAAATCACTCTGGGTAAGAATGTCCACTAAGCAAATTTAGTTTTAATTTTTATCGCTTTCATAAGAGGCAATACGGTAGCTTAACCTCACTTTACCCCTGACAATATTCTTAATATCTTGGATATAGAGGTAGCAGGAAAAGATGTACTAATGCGCAAAATGTCAGCTAGACAGCTTTGACTGCACTGAAAAATGTGGGAGTCGTAGACATTGGTAAGCCTCTTCCACCTCCATGGCTGTCTCCACTGTGTGGCCTACTGGAGGACGTCTGGGCATCTAAGCAGTTTTAAATCACTCGAAAGACAGGTCCAGTCTACTGCCCTTGTCCAAAGCTTCGGGCAAAGAACAGAAATCATGGATTAGATTTTTTTTGGCCATGGCAATTCTTCTAAGCATTTGGTGGGACATCTGGACACTTTCATTTTCAAATCTTGTATTTACAGCGTTTAATCAAACCGGGACATTTCAGAGTGCCAGAGCTGACAAACGATCGTGCAAATCCCTTTGTTTGTCCTTGTCTGCTGCCTGTCCATACTTCCTGTGTGTGCAATTCACATTGCCAATGTACAACCATTCATGCACACTTGGGTAAAAAAAATTTACAGGGGTTTCAACAAATGTACCTGAGGAAAAAAAACAGATGTAGTAAAAACAGGTTGTGTAAAAAGTGTGCTTTTATTCTTCAAAATGTACTGGAATAAGAGTAAAAGTATATCAAATAAAAATGGTTAAATGAAAGCACCAGTCCCAATTAAATCCCTCTACTCTGCTTGTGTAGAGCATCATAGTACTTCAGAGTCATTGCTCCAGTGCCACCACTGATTCTGTGGTAGAGACGTCTCCTCTCCTCTAGGTAGAGTCTGGGTTGCCTTGGTGAATCTGCTACCTCACCCTGCCTCTAAAAGCCAAATGCTGCCCGTATGGAATAAAAAGTGAGAGCTTTAAAATGAGTACATGTTAATTTGTGGTTTTGCATTTCTTCCTGTTTAGGCTGGGAGGAACAATCTCTGCCTATAAAATTGTCCCCGATGAAATTGACGAGATTAAGGTAAGAAATGTGTCACCTTCTCCAGCTCTGACATCATGTCATCTGTAGTTACCGCTAGTCAGCTGACTGTAGTGTAAACCCTTAAGTGACACCGCCGGTCTGTCTGTGACCTCTCCCAGGAGACGCTGGTGGACTGGTGTGACGAGAAGGAGCTCAACCTCGTCCTGACTACTGGGGGAACTGGATTTGCTCCCCGTGATGTCACACCTGAGGTGCGTGTGTGTGTGTGTGTGTGTGTGTGTGTGTGTGTGTGTGTGTGTGTGTGTGTGTGGGTGTGCATGTGTGTGTGTATGTGTGTGGGTGTGCATGTGTGTGTGAGAGTGTTTTCTTTCTTCATGATTGGTCAGGTACACACATGAAATAATTTCCATTTGTTTCATATTTCAGGATTGTGAATTTTGAGATGAAAATATTGAAAGGCAACTTTTCTTCTTATGTCTTGATTATTTATATGCAGAAAAACTTGGTGTTGCAAGAAAAAAAAATTGAGCCATTTATGGTTTTTTTTCATCAGAAAACACTCAAGATAATGAGTCTTATAAATCCTTACTTCAAAAAAAAATTACGTTAAAATGCAAAAATACAAATTAAATGTCATTGCAGCGTGAAGTGTGCAGTTTCCTGGTGCGTGCCTGGCGTAGCACTGGCTTGTGGGTAAAAGCTTGTCACCGTTTGTCCGGGACTCCCCGCTGAGAGAAATGGCCCGAGACTCTTTGCGGAGTTCCAGCCTGACAGCCTCTTTCAGCGTCTTTACTTTGAAGTGCACACTTTCTCTTCTTCGCTAATGATACATTTGAAGTGCTATTCAACTCAAGGGCAGAGCATGCAGGACTGTAAATTGAAGCCATTGTTTCTCTTCCTTCAATATCCCTCACACGTGTGCTGCTTCTCTGAGTTACAGCCTATATATCTCTATCTCGTCTCTCACACACACACACACACACACACACACACACACACACCATTTCTCTGTTGCACACATCCTGGCACCAGAGCTCAAGTCACAGGTAATCTGTGGCTCTGAGATAATGTGTTGCAGGAGTTGAAGAACTTTCACTGTGTCACTCTGCGGAAGGAGTCGATCAATTGACCAATCGGATTGCATTTGCTGCAGTGCAGTTTCACAATTGCATTGTCACAAAGTGGCAGGCAAGGTACATTCTCCAGAACGAGTGGAACACAGACAACAGGGCAAAAGCAAGGGGAAGCTTGATAATGAATACATTTCCCTCAGTTAATGCGGAGCCTATTATTTGGCTGGAGAGGTGATGCGTTCAGTGTGGCAAGTTACTGATAGGCACTCCCATTCAGCTTTGACCAAGAGAGGAATGTGGAGGGGTTGTGTGTCCGGAGATGGCTCGGGTTTCCTGTCCAAGACAGTCTCTCCACCAGTCAGAATACATTCCCTCAACAGTCAGTCATGTAATAGACACTTTGAGCTCTGGTTTATTAGTAATGTTATGGCAAGGGAACACTGCGATACCCTTTTTGTTGAGATCTCGTTACCTGCAGCGTTCGCCTCTCCCCCACAGGCCACAAAGGAAGTGATTGAGCGAGAGGCCCCGGGGATGGCGTTGGCTATGCTGATGGGGTCCCTCAACGTCACACCGCTGGGCATGCTCTCCAGGTGGGTGCCACTTGGCGTGACACAGTGACCCTGCTCCCTCGCAGAGCGATTTGACCTCTGGCTTTCTGACCCTCTGAGCCTCTTACGCCCCGCTCTTTTTGTGTGTTGCAGACCTGTGTGTGGCATCCGAGGGAAAACCCTCATCATCAACTTGCCTGGAAGCAAGAAGGGCTCACAGGTAAGGTTTGTGCTACACTGTGTGTGTGTGTGTGTGTGTGTGTGTGTGTGTGGGCATATGTGTGTGTGTGGGAGTGTGTGTGTATATGTGTGTGTATACGTGCGTGCGTGTGTGTGTGTATGTGTTTGTGGTGTGTGTATGTGCGCGTGTGTGCGTGTGTGCATTTGTGTGTGTGTGTACGTTTGTGTGTGTGTGTGTGTGTGTGTGTGTGTGTGTGTGTGTGTGTGTGTGTGTGTGTGTGTGTGTGTGTGGTGTGTGACAGAAAGAGTGCTTAGTGCTACGTCATGTTCTTGTGCAGTGTATATTCCAGGTTTGTGTGTGTACTGTATATATTGCAGGTGTAGGTGCCAGTTTACAACTGTAATAACTCAGTCGACTGAGCTGACTGACAGCTTTTCATTTCAACAGTCACCGCAAAAACAAAACTATTACAGAGCACTATATAGTGCACACATAAAACACTTTTTTAAAACTTATATTTTTATCTGTTATATTTTTCATAGTTCTTTTGTGAATTTGAAGTACAGGACTGGCATTTCAGCTGGCCATATATTTTCTGATCAGGTCTCATTTCACAACTTGAAATTGGGATAGAAAAAACAGTACCAAATAATTAAGAATAATTAAGACAAGAAAATGATGAAATTAAATATGGTTGTCAAGTGTGCCTTGGCACAAAGATGGTTTAGTTAAAAACCTGTTCTATCACATGTTGGATTCATTATGAAGTAACAAAGTTGTAGGCAAAAGCAGACATTGCCAGCTATCAACTCAAAACCTTCAGAGCCTTCCCTAATCTCAGTCAATCCTGTTATTTACCTATTTCACTTGCATATTGCTTTGACCCCAAGAAAGCACATGGCTTATTCTTCCTGGTCAGAGCTGAGAAAGGAATTCTGGCTCCTGTCCTCAGGCACTTTATTTTGCCAAGCAACCTTTGCCTGTTTCTAATCTTTATTGAAAGATTATTAAAAGCTTCCCCTTTCAGCAACAACACTAGGCCCTGAAATGATGCTGGTAGAGTTCATTTCATAGAGTTTATTAAGTGTGTGTGTAGAGGTATAGAATGAGAATACTCACAAGGCAGGTGTTACCCTTGTTGTTAGGTCAGTAGGCCACTAGTTAAACAAAGTGTTGAATGATAAAGAGAAGTTTTAGGATGCCCATAAGCAAATGACCACACAGTTAATAAAGGTTGGTGAATGCAATGTTGAAACCAGGGGCCTAACTTTTATTTCATCGCAAATCTGTTCCATTTTTACTTGTAACCTAATTTTGCAATCATCCCTTCTTCATTAATTTCAGCTGATTTTTTCCCGGCTTTGGAGGTTACTCCTCTCTCAATGCCGGAGTGTCACTGCAACTGGATACAAAGGGAACTTCCCCCAGGTGTCTCCCTGGGTTAGCTGGCCCAGGTGTTCAGGGTCTGCCTGCCTTGTAGTGTTCTGGGACTGAGTGTACCCCTTCCTGTCTTGTGTCAATGGGGAAGAGCGCTGTTGCCAGCAGCTGGTCTTGTGGCGTGTCATCGCCCTGTGGCGTGTAGGCCATCTGACAGGGTGGCACTGGATAGCTGTCGTCATGGACACACGTGGAGAAGCCATTGCTAAAAACACAGTTTAAAGTGACATACCCTGTTTGGCTGTGCTGTTCTAAGGACTTTAGTCATAGAGCAGAGCCAGCCCTGCCACACCAGTTAGGACAGATATATGAAAGTGTTTCCCATTTTCACTCACTAGCGCTCAAGGATTGCCTGCTTTAACTGGCCTCATCCTGTCTGTCTGTCTGCTTGTCTGTCTGTCCATCTGTCCCTCGGCCCGCCGCAGGAGTGTTTTCAGTTCATCCTGCCTGCCCTGCCGCACGCCATCGACCTGCTGCGGGACGCCGTCGTCAAGGTGAAGGAGGTGCACGACGAGCTGGAGGACCTGCCCTCGCCCCCGCCGCCGCTGTCCCCGCCCCCCGCCAACAGCCCGCACAAGCAGACCGAGGACAAGGGCGTCCAGTGCGAGGAGGAGGATGAGGAGAAGAAGGACAGCGGTGTGGCGTCCACTGAGGACAGCGCCTCCTCCCACATCACCGCCGCCGCCATCGCCGCCAAGGTAACGGCGGGTCATTTCGGCTGTGGAGTGCCCCCACCCCCCAACCCCATGGGGGTGGCAGGGTTCTGTCGCACCTGCAGCCCAGATTAAATCAGATGCTAGATTAACTGGATTAGGCCGGATACTTTTCCCTGCTTGTAAAAAACTTGGGCAGCAGTGTAGCATAGTGGTTTAGGAGCAGGAATCGTAACCGAAAGGTTACCGGTTCAGTTCCCCTCTGGGGGCACTGCTGCTATACCCTTGGGCAAAGTGCTTAACCCACAATTGCATTAGTAAATATCCAGCTGTATAAATGGATAATGTGCGAAACTGTAACCCATGTAACTCGCTCTGGATAAGAGCGCCTGCTAAATGACAATAATGCAACGTAATCTAATGCTTGAAACAAACAGCTCCGCAAAGCCCTGTAGACGTAGTCCCACGAGGCCAGAGAGGCCGTGGAGGACAGAATAGCAAGCGCAGAACGGAGCAGAGGAGAGGGCCAGGGGTTGGGGGGGTGGGGACGTTTCGGCTCCCAAACAATTTCCAGCTCGCGAGGATACACAGCATGACTCGGACCATTAATACGTCCGTCTCTGTTGTGCCTCGCGCCTCCCACTGGACAGCCCACACAGGCAGCGCCCGTGGCAGGCCCCATTGATCAATAAATTAACTGGACAGGCTCTCTCTCTCTCTCTCTCTCTCTCTCTCTCTCTCTCTCTCTCTGCTATCGAGCGGCTTTGTCTGAAGTACACACCGTACTGTACTGCGGGGGGACTCGGGTCTGAGTACATAGTTTCAATTCTCCTCAGACAAGATTAACCATTTCAGCTCTGCTTGAAATCCAGAATGGCAAAAGTGCAGCAGGTCAAATAGGCACAATGTATAGTGAAAGCAATTTGTCTGTTCTAATTGCTGTTAAAGATACTTGCTCTTCAGGCTCTACTATGTCCACAAATTTCTCCCAAGCTAAAATTCTGGGCCCTTGTCTGTGTCAGAGACAGTAAATCCATTGGAGCTGCAGGCTGGTGATCGTAGAGCAGAACTGCTTAATAATTGTAGCTTATCATTATCTTATTAGCATCATAATTAAAAAATCAGCAATTTTTAATTATGATAAGATAAAGATATTGCCATATCTACAGGCTATATTGTTACTATGTGCACATGCATGCACCGAGGTTTGGCATCTTCGCTATTGATTTGTGACATGAGTAATATTTTTCACAACATGGCCCACACCTCGGCCAGCATCAGTGGAATTGGATTGCGTCCAGCTCCTGGTGGGTTATTGGAACAGGCTGTCTGCAGCAGTGTGCACACATCATCCCCGTTCCATACGCTTTCATCTTATCTCCACACATGGCCTGCCTTCTCCCACCCACTCCGTAAGTGTGAGGCAGGGTGTGTGACGTGTGTGAGTGTGCGTGCGTGTCTCTGTGTCTGTCTGTGTTTGTATGTGTTCATGTGTATGTATGGGTATGTGTGTCTTTGTGCTTGTGTGTGTGTATGCTTCTGTATATGCACGCACACAGGTGTATGTGTGTGTGTTGGTATGTGTGTATGTGTGTATGTGTGCGTGTGTGTGTATATGCATGTGTGTGTATATGCATGTCTGTGCCATTGTATATGTGTGTCTGTGCATTTGTGTGTGTGTGTGTGTGTGTGTTTGAATTTGTGAATGTGTGTATGTGAGTAAGTGACAGTGCATGTGTGTGTGTGTGTGTGTGTGTGTGTGTGTGTGTGTGTGTGTGCGCATGTGAGTGAGTGACACTGTGTCCCTGCCATCCTGTTGACATGTGTTGTGTCCCGAATCATAGTGGGCATAACCCCGACCACGCTGTTGTCATGGCGAGGGTGGTCCGTCCATCCCCGGCTCCATCACTCCTTCCCATCATTCCACTCGCAGTGCGGGACACCAGTCGGTAAGGCTCCCTGATGCTCCGAATTGTCACTCAGCCTCTGTGCCTCTGACACACAACGTTCACTGACCTCCTACTGGCCATGGAGCAAGGAGCGTGCCTATTGGCTCCTGAGCTCATAGTGTTATTATTGGCTGTGGAGAGGACCCTTGATGTGGGCTGTTCAGTGCATTTGGCAAGACTCAGTACTTCAACAAGGATCTGTAAGGAAGGTCTAACCAGCACTTACTCATGCTCCATATTCATATGTGAATGGGGTTTTATGTATGTCATTTCTACCTGTTCCCATTGCGGTCTCATCCCATTCTCACCTGTGCCTGAGATATGCCCTTAACTTCATCACCCCAAGAGGTTAAGGGCCTGACTGTCCCGACACTTCTCATAGAGACTAACAGACTCTTTCCCCTGCATGCTCTGTCATTCTCTCATTATCTGTGGCACATTTCTAACTGTGGACTGTCACTGACTTTTACGCTCTTGGAGAAAACTGAGCCACAGTTGAGAATCTGTAGGCAAGGACACCTTGTGGACAGTGTACGCAAAGGTTAGAGACCTTAGAACTTAAGGTCTGTGGGGTGTCAGAGTACTGACAGTATGAGCTGAGCAGCTATGGGTCTGTAGCACCATCCAGAGAACACTGTATAGACTTCCCAGGAGAGCCAAGGAGATCATTTACAGGACCATGAATGGTGCATCCAGCATGTTGAGGTTTAGATGCTTTACTTTTCTCTCATGAGTGCAGTCTATGTTTCTATTGATAAGTGCTTTGGGAGGTTGGGAGAGGGTTTACACTGAGAAACCTTTTTGGACCAAATGCATATTTTCTCTTTGATACAAGACTGTAGTTCTCTGATTATCAAGTGAAATGGATCACACAAAGAAAGAACATTTAGCATAACAGGCATATTGGTCCAGAAATGATATGGATGGGCTGTATCTCTGCCAGCCTCAGGGTAAAATTTGCTTATTTAAAACTGATTAATGACATGCTGTTTGTTTAAAACAATCTGCTGTGTTGGAGAGGCTGCATGCAGAATGATTCATGGCATTATTAACACAAACTGTAAAACTGGTGCATCTATCAACGTGCGCACACACACACACACACACACACACACGTACGCACGCACACACACACAAACATATAACATGCACATATGTTCATGTATAACTTCATGTAATGTCTGTTTATATGCAGAAAGGTATATCTGAAGACCTGTAAATCTATGTAAATGTAAATGTCTGCAGATACTTGACTATTTTTAGCTGAGTTTGTGATTTGGTGATTTCTAACACTGAGCCCTGCTTGTGTTGAGCAGATTCCAGACTCCATCATCTCGAGGGGGGTCCAGGTTCTCCCCCGCGACACCGCCTCCCTCAGCACCACGCCCTCCGAGTCGCCCCGCGCCCAGGCCACCTCGCGCCTCTCCACCGCCTCCTGCCCCACGCCCAAAGTAAGTGCCACGCCCACACCATCTGCTTGCCCCGCCCACCCCGCTGCTATGCACCCCCGCCCCCCACCCGCCCCCGCTCACATTCCCCGCCACTGAGGAACGCTGCCCTGTCGGTCTCTCCCATCAAGGCTGGGGGGAGGATGATCTCCCCTTTTAACAGTTCTTTGGGGGGGTGGTTATTTTGGGGGTATTTACGGTTCTGTTCCCTGGATGCCCGGCTGCAGTGTTGATCGTGAGGTTTGTTAAGCTGAAGAAACACCTGTCCTGCTCGTCACCTGCGTTGCTTTTACATGTTGGTACCATTCCCGACAGCAGAGTCCATGTATTGGTCAAGGGAAGCACAGGGACAAAGTGAGGCGGAGTTTCAGTTGCCAAGGTGCCCAGCTCAGGGAATCACTTGGTTTCAGGCCAAAACATTTAGGCTCCTTTGTGAATCGATGCTTTGGTTCTTATAACTTTGCTTACTCGCAGTCACTTTTTTGTTCTTTTTTCTTATTTGAGGGTATTCTTTGTGGAATTCACACTCATCTGATTAATTTTTTCTCATCTTCATAGTTTCAGTTCAATCCAGGACATTGAGTGGGAGTCTGTAGGACCTGCTGGTGACATTGAAGTTGTGATTTGATGATGCTGTACATGGTTTGGTAGAATGTGGAATGTTAGAATGACTATTCAATTGAACGTGGAACACAGAAAGGAAGTAAGGGAAACAGGAAGGGGGATCAGAGGTGGGCGGAGCCTCAGATTGTGGAGCACAGGATATCCTGGTTTCATAGCCCAGACATCACTAGTTGACTCTTCCAGATTGAGTAAAAAGGCAAAATCTTTCATTTAAGCTTGTGCCACATGTCAGTAATAGACAGTCCAAGGAAACACAAAAATTCTGGATTTGAGCATTATCCAGAGCTCTGTCATAAACCTCTGAATATACCATCTGACAGTGATCTCTAAACATCGGATTATATATGTTACATATGAGTGGTACAATTAAACAATGAAATGTTTTGGTAGGTTGCATTCTACATTAAGTGCAAATACATAAAGCATACATGATGCCTACATAAGCATTGCATAACAGTGGCTTTAAGCTTTCATAATATGGTGCACATGTTTTAAGTGTTACGAATGTGTAATGCAACCGTTATGCCATAGACATTGTGACATAGTTGCACTTAATGTATAACGTAACCCATTTTTTCATTTAAGCTCAGAAGTCATGTGCTTAAATCTTGCTGGACATTTTATTTGATTGTCTAATATTGGTTCATAAGGCAACCCCATGATATTGGCACATTACTCAATGTACGCAGGAAGTAGGCCAATGGAACAGGAGGAGGCATATGTAGTGCAGGGGGTGGACCTGGTTGTGTCATGTCATTGTTTTGGGAGCGAAAACAGAAAGTATTGCTGTACATGTCTGCCGTTACTACATCAATCACAGAAGTCATAGAACGTTTAACCCAGTGGAATGAGATGCTCCAATGCACTTGAACTAGTCTGCTGCTGCTCTCATAAATGCTTCACTCCAAGCCACATGGGCCACGCAAGAGAGTATAATTCAGCAAGCTATATAGTTTTATATATTGCCACAATAGGAAATACATATTATTCACACATATTTACACTAGTACTGATATGTAAACCAATACCTGGGTAAAATCTCCTTTTTATCATTTTCAAAACCTGAACATCTTCTGCAAAGACCTCTTTGTGGATATCCAGTGCTTTGTGGATAGCAGCTCTCTGAACTGTTTAAATTAATAAGTAGTGCTCAAGAGAGCCATCAAATAATATATGCAGTCATTTTTTATCATGCATAACCAAACTAGCTTCTCAGAAAGTGCTGGACTGTGGAATTTAGCATGCATACAATCTATATATGCTATTGGAATGAAACTTGATAATACTCTGGAAGGTACAGGTATCTATGTGCTCAGTGCATTTTGCATTGACAAGCCTCATAGATTATCCTTTATATTGGATTTGGTTGTAAGGTTTCTGCCTTTTTAATAGTCCAGTTGATTAACTACATGGAATACAATTATGTAACGTTGTGCATGTGGTTTGTTCAAATTATGTGAAACTTTCTTTTTTACACAGTTTGAGGTGTGTGCTTGTGCTTGGTCCCTGAAATCACTGCCCGCAGCTGTGGTCATTTGGGGACCAAGGCCTAATGTTGCTTAGTGAGCCTATTGTAGTTCTTCCTTTCCCTAATCTTCTTGATTTGCTGTTTTGTACATGGTTTTTGAGACAGCTGCCAATTGATTGAAAAACTATGTGGGGCACAATCAATGACACACCAAGTGTGGCAACATTAAGTCTGATGGTGAAAATATACCAGATGATTATATTTGCTCTCAGTACTCTGCACCAGACCTATTTTTCACAGATGTGACATGAAACTTGTCTCCTCATAATGAATGTTTTCCTGACTTCCTTTTTATTTTCACTTTTCACACCCACATATTAGATAATCAGCCATTTTGAATCATTTGTAAAGAGCATCTTCTCAAGACGGACCAATCCACATTAAACTTGGCAAACATAACATATTTACTTCCATCTGCCAGATTTGGTTAAATATGGAGCTGTAGATAAGAAAATAAAGTCACTACAGGTCACTCTGTTTACAGGAGTTTTGTGTAAAAAGCAAATGACTATATCTCATTCACCATCAGCGAAAAAATTTCTTTGGGCAAACTCCAAAAGCTATACAGCATGTGGAAGTCTTGCTGAACCTCAAAAGAAATTGATTGCACACTAATTCACTTGTATAAATGTAAATTGTGCCAGTGGACAACACTTATTCCTCCCAGTTTTGTAATATGCTGGAATGTTCATCCAAACATTCATCTCATTTTTATGTTAAAACATGTGCCTGGAGCTTTTATGACTGAAATCTTACTCTCTCTTGCTGCAATGTCATGGAGAGGAGCTCCAGATCAGTGATAGAATTAACAAAGATGGACTAAATCCTTTTTAATGTTTTCTGTGCAATTAAATTAATCTGGGAATGTATCAGAGATTATTTCTAAAAACGGTCAGAACAACAGGGAGAATTGTATTTTTTTTTCTTTGTAAAGAAAAGAAAAAAAATTAGCATGTATTTTGGGAAGTATGACTTAACAAAGTAGCACATTAATTTCCCTTTGTTAATTAGCTGTCAGCTGTCACAGTTTACTCATATCTGTCTCAACTAGCCAGTCAGCAGCAGCTTGCTAGCTATATAATAACCGTGAAGTTGTCAGAAAAAAAAATGTCCAGGGCCATTGCTGATCACATCTAACAGCTGTAACTGGCCAAGGCGCCTGCCCAGTGAAGCACAAAGCATGTACAGGAACACTCAACAAGCCTTGCTGATCCCTAGTGCTGCTTTGTGCCTGTTTCGCACCCTCTCCCATAAGGCAATGGTGCTTGCTTACATGGTGTTCCTTAATGCAGTCTGCTGAAGAGTCTGCTTCAGTGCAACACCAGTTGAGGCAGAACCATACTGTACTATTGCCTGATTTTTTTTTTATTATACTGCCAGGTGAATCATGATTTTCCCCAAAGGATTTTTCTGTTTTCTCTTTTCCTTGCCAGCATTGTTGTTTGGAATCCTTGGTTATTCAGGCAGTTTTTCAGCATCCCAGTGTAGGTTAATTTTAGTACTAAGAATATGCAAGTGTGCCCTCTGCTTAGTTTCACCAGCAGAGGACACTGTTTACCTTAGAAATATTCATTATTCCTTAGTTTCATTTAACCTGTGAATATCTTTCATTTTATTCATGGGAGATTCAAAATTGGGGAAAATTTTGTTAAAAATAAGGAAGTGTGCCCATATGTAAGTAAGAAATAAATGTAATGAGTTTTTTTTTCTTTAAGATCAATTCAGTAATGTTCTAGTCTGTTTACAAAAAAAGCTCATATATATCAGTCATGTCTTTTGCTGGGGTGACGGTTAGACGTGAACACCATGGGAACAGAAAGGAGCTTGTTGTTATATGCCCACTGTGGAAGATCATTACACAGTCACTACAGCTCAGTACACTGTATTTGTCAAGAGGAAAAGGTGTGCAGACATTTTTGAGGGCCTCATTGTTGGATGTGGAGGTTTGAAAGGCAACGGTGATTCTTACACACTGCTGTTAGAGGAGAGAGGCAAAAGATATCCAGAGCATGTCACTCTGTCAGCAATATTCAATGTCTTGCATTTCAACCTGTGCAACACTGAGAATTGTTCTGTGGCATCTCGTATCTCACATTTTCCATTGGTAATAATTTCCTCAGCAGGCAAGCTCCCCCTCACATGGTCCTCTCTGTTCTATATTAGAGTAACATCTCTTTAGTGTGTGTATGTGTGTTTGTCTATGTGTGTGTTTGTGCATACGTGCTACCATGTGTCTCTGTGTGTTTTCTTGTGTGTCTTGTGCAGTCTGCGTGCACACCTGTGGTTTGCTTCAAACGTCCTGCCCACCCACACTAAAAAATCCCAAACCACACACATAAGCTCTTATTTCTGATGCGTTTCAGAATGTTAGAAGTAACCAGACGGGGGTCCCACCATATAGATATGGCATGTGAAGGGGGTATGTGCATAGCCCTGTTGTGCTAAAATGACCACAGCCTCTCTTTCTCCCCCTTTTGGTGAAGCTAGGAATTACAGCGCCACAAGACAGTGTGGTGTGGCTGCTTGACAGATTAATTACCTGCTACAGTAAAGACGACACTCCACCACCAACAAGCATCATCACACAAGCAAATCTTTTTTTTTTATTTGAAACCAGCGCCTGTGTTGTGGTAGATGAATTGACAGCAAACAGCATGTGAATGAGCAAGCGATGATGGGAGATTCCTGTATGTGTATGATCATTCACACTCCACTTCTCTTTGCCGTGTGTCAGGGCCTGTGGCTTCATTCCAGCATCTCACATTATAGGATGGATAGGAAACCTTAAGGTCTTACTGCCGTGCAGTCTCCCATCAGCGAGCCGCTCTGTGGAAATAACATTGCCGAGACTGAATTATCATGGCTGATTTACTGCCAGAAACAGTCATGTTTGAGAGCAGTGTTCGTGTTCAGTGAATTGTCTATTTTAAGTTGAAGCATTCGGGGCAACCCCAGGCCCGAATTAAAAGCCTTTTTAACGATCACTAAGGACTGGGTCTTTGTCACGCAGGGAAAAAGTGAACAGCAGTTTGGGTGAAGCACAGTTCAGGGCACCAGCCTGGACTGTGTTTTGTGATGTGACCACAGCATAGGGTCAAGAGAACTGTGCAGGTGATGACTTTCATTGATTAAAAACAAATTGCTGCCTTTGTGTCATTTGCAAGCGTAATGTGAACAGTATAGTTGTATATTGTACAATGATGGGAGTTAAACATGAGCCATCGCTCACCAGAATCCAGTGTACTCCTAACCTGAGTCATGTTAGTTTCAGCCATTCTCAACATTTCGTGTTCATTTTTTTTCCTGGAGGTAGTTGGTGAAAGTATTTCTTTTGTGTTGTGTTCTTTTCTGTGAAAGATGCGCTTGAAACCTAGTCATTACACTCTGTCTGAAATATAAACCATAAACAAGGAAATGCTCTTTCGCAGTACCGGGGCGAATGCGTTCACGGGGCGGGAGGGGGCTGGAAAAATGCGTCCCTTGGTCCCAAGTGTGCCCATCACGATGCGTCCGGAGGGGGGATACAAATTCGCTGCCCGTGTTTTTCGCGGGTCTTCACGTCAGGCGGTGGGGAAGCGAACCGCAGCAGATGCACGGCGAATGTCCAAAGCTGTCTGTCTCCGTCCCCGCTGCAAGTTCAGCTCAGAGAGGAAGACACCCCAGCCGGCCCGGCCACCCACCCACGCACGCCCACTCTCTGCCCCTCGCAGACACACGCGTGCATGCGGCGCTGATAGATGTGGATCACTTTCCGCTCCATCAAGCATCTAGCGCGGTTATGTAATGGCGAGCCCGAACCAACAAAACATATGGAGGTCGGCGAGGAGCGGGAAACAGGGCCAGATGGAGGGGGGATTCAGTCACATCCTGAGAGCTGCTGTGCTGCGCGTTGCTCCCCCGTGCCGGGTTCTCCATCACAGGATCCCTCCTTCAGAGCCAGGCCTGGATCCCTTAAAGAGGGGCAGCCAGCTTGTGTACTGGGAGGCCAGGCCGCCACAAAGAAGCAAGCTTGGTCAGAAACTGTTGCCATTGGTTGAAATGCTCATTGGGGCAGGTGAAAGGTTAGATGGGCCCTCCCCGGCCCAGGGAACAGGTGTAACTAATGTGTTCTTTCTCAAAGTGGGCAGATGGCCTTACCAGATAATGCTGACAGCCCAATCGTGATTTTTAGCTATGATGTTTTAGTGAAAGTTTGTACTTGTGAGGCTGCATTGGTCTTCGCAGGTCACAGGTTATAGCCAGTTTCCAGTCAGCAGTTGGTCTCTTGCTGAAGTAAAAATGCACATGCTGTATATTTCAACATTGAAAAATACACATATTAATATTTAAAAAATAACTTCTTTCCTACATTTTATAAGGTATTCTTGCATTTTAATTCCATGGAGAGATCCCCCATGGTGTTAGAGGTATAACTCAAAATGTTTTTTATTTTGATGTATGATATAAGAATAATGGGAGTACATGCATACATATATACATACATACACACAGTAAATGTGCATGCCTATAATTACTATAAATGCGAAGAGTCATGCACAGTTAAGATTCATAATGTCAAGCAGATCAGTCGTAGTATGACCATATGAATAATAATGAAAACAGATGTGACACAAATGGAACAGAGAGATGGGATAAAATCAAGGAATATAGTCTGATTCATGTTTTACCTCCGGAGAAAAAACAAGAGGAACGGTTAACCTAGAAATTTCTTGTCAGACCCTCCATATTATGCAACATAGCTTTAGGTCATTCCACGGAGGCCTCGTCGGACAGTACATCAAGGCCACTGTCAAGCCCGATTTAGCTTTTTTGGATGAAAGCAGTGGACATTGGTCTTTTTTTTTTTCATTTTAAAGAGTTTCTGTCTGAGTGACATCCAAGCAGAAAAAGGGAAGGTGAGTCTGCAGTGTATGATCAAAGAGTAAGTGACAGGGTGTCGGGCCAGTAATGTTTTCTGATGGGACGGTGCCACGGAGCGCGCGTGCAGTCATTTGTCTTCTACCCCTGACTTCACATGGACAAGCGGGAGGGAGGCCCACTGGAGAGAGTGTGTGGGTGTGTGCGTGTGCATGTGTGCATGTGTATGTTTGTGCTGCATAACCGTAGACCCTTGCATTAGATGTGCTTGGTTTTAACACTGGGAGTCAGGCTTTCGGTGTTACAGAATAGAGGTTACAGATGATAAAATGTCGATGTTTCTCTGTCCTACCTTACAAACAGCAGGTTGTTCATTTAGGCATTTGGCTGTGATAATAATTCTCAATGTCGGTCCAACCCGTAGTACTTCTTAACCTGTAGGACACAAGAGTGTTTTTTTTTTTCTTACTTTTTTTTTCTTGATTTTCTTTAAGTATATCTGCTGTTCGTAGTGTGTATAGTTCATTATAAGATCATTTTGGCTCCCTTTTCAGGTCATAAAGCACATTATTTAGGGAACACCATACTTTTCAAATGACCCATAAATTGTATGTCAGTTTTAGTCTCCACGTACCTTAATTGTTTTGGCAACAATTTGAGAGGAGGGGGATGAATTAGAGTTAACAAATTTAATTAGGGGTCAAATGTTTCATTGACCACAATCTGTCCTGTATACTGTGTTGTTCCTGAATTTGGTGACATTATCAGATATTTGAAGGATATGGTCATGTGGGCAATGAAATAACCGGAAGGTCTCTGCATATAAACAAACAACTGTTCAATATCAGTAATGGAATGAGAGATAGAGTGATACCTCTCCTTAGTCTGAAGAAAGGAGGTGTGAGATGAGCCTAGACAACAGAGCTACAGGGAAAGCTCTTTTAGATCTTGATATAATTGATGATGTAGCTACTTTTCCTGAATCTGTTATTGAGCATAACTAGAGAGCCCTGAAAAATGCCTTCTCTGCATCCTTGGATGCGTCAGCGGTTCAGTATTTTGCCCAAGCCTGTTTCAAAAACTCATCCATTACTTGGATTCAAGTGCAAGTTGTGTCATTTGCAGATGGTAACCAGGAGTCTGTGGTGTCAGAAGGCAAATGGCCTCATTCTGCTGGTGTAAGGGTATAAGGTGTGGTTTTCTCAGCCAAGGATCGCTGAGAAACTGGCGGTTCCAAAAAGGGGGAATAGGCATCAGAGGAAATGACTAAAATTCCATCAGTTGTCAGGTCTTAATTTCTTTTTGATCCTAATGGACCAGATTTCAGAGAACAAATTCATATTATGGTGCTAGTGGTTTACTTATTATTCCATATTTCTGTGTATTACTAATATTGTATTGTATTGTAATTGTTATTAATTTATCAATTACTACCAAATACTAAGCTCCTTTTTTGTGTCACAGTTATACAGCACAGACAGAACTCTAAATTTGCTCAGTATTACAGCTCTGTGCTTTGTATACTGTGAGCAAGTGCATAAACAAGACTGTATCTGTGAAAGCCAGGAGCTATAACTCCTCAACACCAGCACTGCCATGGCCCTGTATCTGTGAAAGCCAGGAGCTATAACTCCTCAACACCACGATGGTCAGCTTCTCTTGCACTGTTCCCCACATGGAATTTAAAATCTGGGCTCTAAATGTCTACCACAGTGATAACAATTTCCTTTTGAGGCATCATGGGAAAGACTGTGACCCTGCTTTGGATTATTTTTGGCCTTTATGTTTCTTGTGTTTGTGTGTGTGTGTGTGTGTGTGTGTGTGTGTATGTGTGTGTGTGTTCTGTGTATATGTGTGTGAGTGTTCTGTGTATGTGTGTGTGTGTGTGTGTGTGTGTGTGTGTGTGTGTGTGTGTGTGTGTGTTAGTGTGTGCTGTGTATATATATGCCAGTGCATGTGCATGTGTGCATGTGTGTTTGCGTGTGTGTGTTAGCATGTGCTGTGCATTTGCCTCGGCGTGTCTGGTGTGACAGTGGATGACGCTCCCTCGGCCGTACGGCAACAGTGCAACAGAGAGGCTGCACTGAATGTCAGCTGGATGTGGTTTTCCAGCATGTCACCGCGTCAGGACGTGTCTGTGGCTGTTTTCTCACCCTTCAGCGAACAGATATGGCTCTTCATTTTGTGTTTGTGCCTGAGCATGTCTGTTTCTACGTGGGACGCGCGTTTGAGCATGTGAGCGTGTGTCAGGCTCAGGCGAGAGGAGAGGAGAGGGGGAGAGTGAAAACGGGTGACAGCTTCTCCCTCCGATGCAGAAGGGACTCCTCCAAACCAGCGGGTCCCGCGCACTGACAATTTGTAGGATGCTGGCGGAAAGAAAGAGAGCTGGAGGAAGAGGTGACACAGAAATGGGGGACGATGCAGAAGGGGAGCGCTCTCCCTCTTTTCGAATGCTAGCTTGCTTGTGACAAGACACAGGTGAAAATGATGTGGGGGGTTCTTTCCCCTCTTTTTCAATGAAAGACCTGAAGCCACATGCTAAAAGTCAGCCCTCTCTGGCATCCACACCAGCAGGGAAGATTTCAGGTGATTTCAGATGAATTGATCTCTCAGGGAACTTTAAGAGCTCAGAGCTATGAAAAGTGCTATTTCTAAGGGATGCTGGGAAGGGTGTATAAATAGAGCAGGGGTTTGATCTTTGAGATATGTAATAGGCAGTGGGAAGGTTTCCAAATTTCCACTGCCTGTTACTGCCAAATTTCAAGTTTCTATTATCTGAGAAACTGGGGATCTTAACACTAGTGTCAATGGGCATCTTGATTGGCAGCTGAGTTACTCTTTCAATAGCGGGACTTGCTGAAATGTAGTTCATTGTCATATTTTGCAATACAACTTTAAATTGGATTTTAAATTTGAAAAAAAAAAACAATCACCCCTGGATTCAGCTATATTTGATTGACTCATCCTTATGCTTCTAAGAGTGAGCATTATGCTTGTAATGGTTCAAATTCTGTGAATGATAAAAAGTGTGACCAGAAATTGGGAGTGACCAGGCTAGAAAATGGAATGCAAGGCCCTGAGTGGTTAAAACTTATGCATGCTTAATGAAACCTTCTTAAGGTTCCTTCTTAAGAAATATTTCATTATGAAGACAAAAGCACAAAGAAGTGCTTTACAAGTAGTGTATCTAATGAATAATATGGTTTACATACATACAGACATTATTGTATTTACTTCATTGGCCCCAGAAAACAGTAAACAGGAGAGTTGTAAGGTTGCAAGACTCACACCATCACTGCAGATTAAATACATTAATTCAACATGCTATTGCTCTTTTGGTATATGTAGACATTATTGCCATTTCAGTTTTGAAAGTAAATCTATATGTTCACTCCATACTGCAGCATTTACTTCAAATTAAATCTCACCGCAATTCATCCGTACACATCACCCAGTCACATCGCGCTAGCATGCGCAACTAAACTCATATAGCCAATCACCACTCAGCTTTTTCATGAAGGGGTTTTCAGTAGCTGGCAAAATATTGTAACCATGCTATCGTAAAATCTATTATGTATTTAAGCAGTAGCTTGCAGTAGCTTGCAGTAGCTTGGAGAAATGGATGTAATGATGTCAGAGGTCAGGCTCTGCAAAATTCTACGGAAAACTTTATATTATAACATCATACTTGTGTAGTGAACTAGTGTAGATACTTGTTCTCCTCACCAGTCTTAACTGTGCTAATTAGATTGTTAGTTGGGCTTGTTCAGAACTTGTATGATTTTGCGTTGATTGCATTGATGTGTGAAAACTGTATGAACACTATACTTCAAGACTTGAGAAGACGGAGATGATAACCTGAATTGTTTGCATAGAGTTTGACTGTGATTTGCTGTGAAGGGATTGCAGGCATATGAGGACGTAACCTGTATTTTGAGCTGTTTTCACTTTAATCAGCTGAGATTTTCTCAAGAGTTTCATTAATGAACATTTCTCTCTTTTTGTGAGTACAAACTTTATGTCATATATACTAACAAACCAAGCTTAATATGTTATAATATGCAGATCATTGGGCCTGGGAGATTAAGGAGTTATGTTTTCAAGCTGAATTTCTGCACTGGAACTCAAACACCACAGAAAAATATGTCAAGATACAATTATAGAGATACAACAAAAACAATTACTGCACACATTTTAACAGGCAGAATGTGTTTTTTTTTTTATCAATGGAAAGCCGCTTTGAAAGTGGCGATGAGGGACATTGCTGTAACATAGCTACCCCTCACAACTTAACTTCAAAAGTGGAAATTTAAATTTGTTGCCATGGTAACCAATACATTCCTTTGTATAGTGTTTCCAAATTTTTTAAAATGGGAGAGATGTCATGTGATGCGAAGACACACGGGTGGGGACCTGTGAAGAGTTGGGAAGAGGCTGACAGAAATCTAGTGTCATCGCAGCCTGTTTCATTTCCTCCTTCACTTCACAGGAGGAAAAATTTAAAAAAGAAAAAATCAGGATGTGACAACAGATAGATGTGTTGTAGAGCAGTGCTCTGCGCCCCCTCCGTCTTGCCAGTCCCATGACACGGGTGAGTGTCACGGTGGGGGTGTCGCAGCTGGTTGCTCTGGCGAGGGTCTGCAGCCTCCATTAGGGCGATGCTGTCAGTGGCACGGGGGAGAGGAGTCTCCATCTGCCCCTCTCCTGTCTCTGTGTCTGCCTGTCAGCTCCGCTGAAATCACAGCGTGGGGACCGCGTTGCGGCCGATGAGGGTTTCACTCTCTTTCTCCCCCCCGCACATGTCTTGCTTGCTGCTGCTCCAATTGCTATGTGTGTGTGTGTGTGTGTGTGTGTGTGTGTGTGTGTGTGTGTGTGTGTGTGTGTGAGGGTGAGTATGTGTGCGCATGTGAGCGTGTGTCTGTGTCAATGTCAGTGTCTGTGTGCTTGTGTATGTAAGCGTGTGTCAGTGTCTGTCTGTGTGTGTGTGTGTGCACGCCTTGGGAAGGGTGGGTGGGTGATTGACGTAATGTTTCAGTGCCGTAGGCACCTCCTCTAACACACAGATATACAGATACGCACAGGGATGAACAGAATCTGCATCCATGCATGTATGATTTAAATCTGTACAGCCTCTGTACAGCCTCAAACATTCACTCCTCCTCCTCCTTCTCCTCCTCCATCTCCCCTCTGTCTTTCTCACTCCCCCTCTCACTCTCCCTTTGCTCTCTCTCTCTCTCTCTCTCTCAGCCTACTCTCTCCCTCCCTCTCTCTCTCTCTCAGTGTGTCAGTGTGTGCGTGCATTAGCTGTCGTGTGCATGTGTGTGAGCCTTGTTCGTCTCAGAGTCCAGATAAGGCATGGTAAGTCCCCTCTCTTTCTGTTTCTCTCTCTTTCCTCGTGTTCTGCGTGTGGATACTTCTTGTGGAGCATGTTGTGTGTGAGCGGAGTGTGGAAGTGAGTAGCAGCACTGAAGACATTGACAGGTGTGTATGTGTGTGATTGTGTTTGTGTGCGTGCTTGTGTATGAGTGAGTGTGTGTGTGTGTGTGTGTGTGTGTGTGTGTGTGTGTGTGTGTGTGTGTGTGTGTGTGCTTGTGTTCCGTGGCCCGTGGAGAAGATTTAGGGTTATGTAAAAGATGCAGGGACTGGAGTGAGGCAGCTGCTGGCGGGCCACAGTGGCGGTCCGCCACGGAGCCGCTGTGCCTGCCTCCCTGGGGACCTCTCTGCATCGATTCCAGAGTGCAGCGCTGAACTGGCTTTGTGCGGACCATGGCACGCTTCAGCCCGGCTGTCATTACCGGACCTTTATACACCGTGGTAGATGGAGGCTTAGTTTTGGCTTGGATTCAGAAACAGGGAGGTTTGCACATGGACACTCAGAGTGCACCTCTGAGAAAGTCCTCGCCAGGCTTACGGTGGAGGTAAAATATTCCGGTCGCTGGCATTAAGATTAAAAGCTGAATGGATGCATGTGAGGCTCTGCCATATTGGAGAGGTTTGCCGTTGTTTAAGGACTCTATTGCAAATTAAGTATAATTTAAGCAGCTTAACAACTTCAGTTATAGCACCAAACTACAGGTGTATTTGTAGGTGGCTTGAACGCTCTTCAGAAAGAGTCTGTCGTGGTTCTGTGTGCTCTTGTACATCTGGGCCAGCTGGTCCCGAGGTGTCTTGGTGGACTGCCATGCCGAGGCGGGCTGGCTGCTCTCCTCGGACGAGGTGGCAGTCAGGCAGATCTGATGTACCCGTGTGGAGGGGGAAACACAGGGACGAGAAGCGGGCAGGAAGAGGAATGAGGGGATTGCTCTCTGTGTTTTTTTTTTTTTTTTTTTTTGCCTGCCTTGCACTTTCTCTCCTACACACTCTCGCAGGTTTCTCCTCCGCTGAAATATAATCAAACAAGGCAGTGTAATTCAGACACCGCTATCCAAGACACAGGGGTAGAATAAAGAGATGGAGGAAAGAGAGAGAGGGAGAGAGGGAGGGAAAGGAAGAGGAAGGGTGACTAGACTACTGACAGCCTCGGCGAAGCCAGGGGCTTTTGATACCGAGCGGACCACAAAGCGCTCGCTGTTCAGCTACGCGCTCGGCGATAGAGAACACCCACCCCTCGCTGGAGATGCATTGGGCTAATAATCTCAGCCAGCACAGATGGGACGCCTCCCTCAAGTGATGCCACATAGTGAGAAGCTCCTTAGCATTTCGCTCACTGTGCACCAACACAATGAGCCGACTCTCTTCATCACCACTATGAATCAACGCTGTGCTTCAAAATCACAGTCAAAGTGAATGGAATTTTTTTATATATGTATGGTAGACAGACGGTTAGCCGAGGTTGAGGAAAACAAGACTGAAGATCAGCATGTTGTCTTTTATGTTTATTGCTTTTGATCATTGGCTGTTGTGGTATCCCTAGATGTGTACATGTGATTTCATTATCTTGTAGTCTGTTGTACCAGTCTATGTGCATGTTCCAGATGAAAAGGGCCTCCACTTTGGACTATAAACACATGCACATACACACACACACACACACACACACACACACACACACACACACACAGTGAGTTTACTTTTTTGCTCAAAACCACTTCTTGAAAAGAAGTGAAAAGATGGGAGTTGAAATACTGAAACTTTGCCCCTCAGTACTTTAGCATTCAGATTTGAACATATTAATTATGTTTTAATTTTGGATATATGTCATAAAAATATATTAATATCCTCAGACAGTTCGACAGCTGCCAGTGGCTTCAGTTTACAGTCTTAATGAAATGTCTTCACTTTTTCATTTTTCAAATAGGCAGCAATAAATAATCAATCAAGACTAGCAGTAATAAATAATCAATCAAGAGTAATCAGTCAAGATAGCAATGCTGAGTGCAGTGACTGCTTTGAAAGATGTGAAAGCTGTTGTTCTCACTGTGTGCCCCCTGCCCCCCTGAGTCTGTTAGCTCATTTAGGCCAGTTTGTTGCATGGTGTAGTAGACTCTCTGCAAGGGGATGAGCGGGTAAATGGGGGATGATTTTTCTTTGTACCCTGCCTTGGACCAGGCAGCTGCTCGGTCTTCCCTGAGGTGTTCCATAACAGGGATAGACGTGCTGTGAGTCCCGGCGCAGGGCTGAATGGTTTAATTGGGCCCCCTTCAATGGACAGGAGCCTTAATCACCTGTGGCTCCAGCTGTCATTCAGCAGCTGGCTAAGTGGCATCTGTCACGCCCGAGGAGCGCAGATCTCTGGGAACAGGAAGGGATGCCCTTATAATGGAAAGTCCTGTCGAGGTGCACATATTTGAGGAAAATGAATTTTAATGACAAAAGAATCCTGCTATTCAGGCATGCTAATCAATCGAGCCATTTAGTTCAACTAGGCTTGGCAGGCTGCTATAGGGTATGTCAGGCCTGGTCTTGAATACAAATCTGCACGCGAAAGCTATAGTGAAAAACACAGCTTTATTTTACACATGTTCTGCAGGTCTGCTTCATATACAGGGCCAGCACAAAGGATGAATGCCACTGTGTCTATCCTTTTACACACACACACACACACACACACACACACATACATGCACAGTGCCTTGAAAAAGTATTCAGACCCCCAATACTGTTTTCACAATTTATTGTCTCAGATTCCAAATTTAAAATATATTAAATTAAGATATTCTTTCCAGCTGGTCTACACAGTATTGTACATCATGACAAATCAAAAGAAACGTGATTATAAGGCTAACCTTGCTAAGATGCAAGATATTGTCTTATAAACTCATCCAATTTGTTGACGGTCTCCACCTGTGTAGGAAATTAGTGGATCATCTGTTTTGAACTACTTCATGAGCATAAATACCATCTCTCTCTATAAGGCAAAACAGTATGGTTGGATTTTCCATTGAAAAAAAAACAAAATGAAGAGAAAAGAGTATTCAAAACAAGTGAGGGATATAACTGTGGAGAAGCACAAATCTGGGGAAGGATACAAGAACATTTCAGAGGCACTGAACATACCTCGGAGCTCAGTGCAGTCCATCATACAGAAGTGGAAGAAATATGGAACTACAGCCACACTGCCTAGGGCAGGCCGCCCCCCTAAGCTTAGTCGCCGAACAAGAACGGCACCTGTCAGAGACACTACTGTGATGCCAACTGTCACTCTAGCTGAGCTACAGAAGTCAGTGGCTGCAACTGAAAATGATGTCCATGGGTCAACAATCCCCAGGCTATTGCACAAAAAGGGCCTTTATGGAAGAGGGGCAAGGAGCACATGCTTGCCCATGAAGACTTTGCAAAACGTCACCTGGAAGATACTGGCAGATGGTCTTGTGGTCTGATGAGACTAAAATGGAACTTTTTGGCTCAAACACTAGGCGGTATGTGTGGCGTAAAGCTAACACTGCACATCAGCCAGGAAACACCATCTCCACAGTGAAATACGCTGGTGGTAGCATTATGTCATGGGGGTGCTTTTCAGCAGTAGGGACTGGCATTCTGGTCAAGATTGATGGGAAGATGAATGATGCACAATACATGGAGATTCTGGATGAAAACCTACTTACCTGTGCCAGAAAGTGTAAACTAGGGTGGAAGTTTGTGTTTCAGCAGGACAATGATCCAAAGCACACTGCCAGAGCAACACTGGAATGACTTAAAATGAAGAAAATTGACATCCTTGAGTGGCCAGCTTGAGCAATTTTGCAAGGAGAAATGGGGTAATATTGCTCCATTATGTTGTGCAAAATTAATAGAGACTTTTTTTCCAAAAAGCCTGATGGCTGTAATAGTTGTGAAAGGTGGTTCAACCAAGTGCTAAAGAAGGGGGATGAATACTTATTTTAGTTCTTGATTTTTTTATTCTGCACTGTTGCAGGGTTGATTGATTCACAATTTTTTTTTTAAATCTCAGTCTAATTAGTCAAAATCACAGGTTGTGGAAATCATTTGTGTTGGGGGAGGGTCCTGTAGGACCCCAGTGTCTGCAGGTTCTCCTCCCAGCCAGGCACTTAAGCACTTGGTGCAGCTTGATGTTATCTTGATTGACCCAGTTTAACCTCCGTCCCCGATTCCGGACAGCATCACAGCACGCAGGATAGACCTGCTGGAATCTGGGCCCCCCAGGACTGCGGCTGAGTGCTGATGCATTAGCATGCCCCAGAGAGACGAGCGGGGCAGAGAGCCGAACGGGAGCACGAACACACCCACACACACTTCACACTGAATCCTGCTGACAGCTGACGGGGGAGCGGTCGGCGGGATGGGCCAGTTACAAAGTCAGGGGGTAAAAGGCAGGCCTTGCCCACGTTCGGCTGTGATGTCATACCGGATAGAACTGGGTCGGCCCAGGGGGAGAAAAATGTACATTCATATCAATGTAGATCGAGGTGTTACTCCTTATAATGAATGGTGCCATGGTATGGTCATGCCTGTTCATGATGTAAATAAACATAAAGCAAAACAAAAACATATTAAAAGCTGTGAATAAGGAGATCTAGATGAACCTCAGCCTCACACCTTTTTAAACATTTTCAGACCACAACAAGCTGTCTCCTCATAGCTCTCTAAATGAGAAAATGACACTATGTGTAGAGCTGGTGGGGGAATGCAAAATATTTTTAGCAGCAAGATTTGGTAGGTTTGTGCAGGTAGATTGAGCTCCGTGACTGAAGTCTTTTCATTTCAATAATTTGACTGAGATGCCACAGTAGAGAGACAAACAGTAACCCTTCACACAGCAGATGCTGTGGGGGGATTGGAGTGGATCGGCATGAAATGAAGCAGTTGCGTAAGCTGATTTAATATCGCAAAAACAAGGAATCCAGAAAATATTTCACCGATACGTGTTGGCACAATGAAACATGGAATCAGTACCCTTGGGATTCCACACTACTGGTCAGTTTATTTATGTTGTGATAATTGTATTTTATGACAGATCATAAAAGTATGCAGTTATACCATATATTATTGTGAAGGTGCATATTTTTATCGACCAATTGCTTTATCTGTTTATGAAAATGTGGGGACTAAAAACTATGAAAGCTATTAGTATATTATTGGTTATGGCTGCACAGTAGGGATTTGCACAAGAAAAGTCTTGCCTTTTCTGGTCAGAAATTGCACCAATCTGGGCTGTCTTGCCTAAAGGAAAGAAGAGGTAGTTGGTAATATCAGGTCGGGCAGGATGAACCCATCACGAAAATTTACCAGTCACAATGCAGCAGCAGAGATTTCTTTCTCTTATGTGCAGCACACTTAATCAGTGAGATCCATGCTAGATAAAAGGAACATCACCAGGCTGCTGCTTCAGCTTCTGACATTTATGACAATGATGTATTGTGCCCAAAAAATGCAAGCATTAACACCTGAGTTTTACATTTCTTTCAATTTCCACCCAAATGATGATGCTTGTGTTCAAAAATTGGTTTCAGCCAATTTAATATAATGCTAACTTTTGCAAAATCCCCTCCCCTTTTTATGCATGTATTACAGTGATGCCATACATATGCATGTGAAGAACTGCAGAATTAGATAAATATGCATACATATATTTCAATATGTAGAATATCTGTGTAAGTAGTGTGTACTCCAATAGTTTATCTATGTGAAGCAGTCAGAGCTGAATATCTGGTTCATATATAGAATATCTGTGATGGTAGCGTAGAACGTCTGTGATGATAGTGCACAATATCTGTGATGGTAGCGTATCCTCAGCCATCACCCTGTCATCCCATTGTGATTCATGGATTGCTGCTGTGATGAGATTTGCACACAGTAAAATAAAGGGTGGCAGGATACACACACCTAGTGTTAATAAGGTGGAGACTACTCACTTAATATTACTTACCATAATAAACTCTTGTAGACAGTCACACACTTCAAAAGTACTTGACTGTGCAGCATGGACTGTAATTAAGCAATTTCTCCCTTTTCCGACACTGATACTTTCTGATACTATATAATGTAATCATACTAGTAGTATATAATGTAATATCATACTAGCAACTGCTAATAATTGTTATTATTTTTAATACAGTTAAAGTGGGGTGCGAGTGAGTGTATGACTTTAATCTTTCTATGCGTATGGCCTATCCTGTGTGTGTATGGGTGCATGTGTGGGGATGTGTATGTGTGTGTATGTGTGTGACTGTGTGTCTGTGTTTGTGTGCCTATGTCTGTGTGTATGTATGTATTTCTGTATTTGTGTGTGTGTGTGTGTGTGTGTGTGTGTTTGTATTTCTGTATTTGTGTGTGTGTATGTGTGTGTGGGTGGGTGAGTGGGTGTATTTGTGTGTGTATGTGTGTGGGTGGGTGGGTGTATCAGTGTGTGTGGGTGGGTGGGTGTGTGCCTGTTTGTGCCTGTGTGTGTGCGTCGGTCCGAATGTCCTAATGAATGCACATTGATCATTGCTGCGTGAGCGCTTCCTCCCTGCCCCCTGAGGGACAGAAGGAAAGGTTGCATGAATAAGAGGCAGTGTCCTTGTGGTTGCCGTAGTGATTTACCCTTGCAGACTCGCCCGCTCACGCCCCTCGGCCTCCCGCCCCAGCAGCTGTGTGGCAGCTGCGTGTGTCTGGGTGAGTCTGGCAGATGTGGGCCGGCCCAGTGTCCCCCTCCTCCAGCTGTGTCTCCCCACAGCTTTCCCTTTGTCTGTGGGGCTGTTGTGTTTTCTGGGCCAGTGAGGCTGCCGTTCTTTCCCTAGTGTGACAGTACCCACTACCCACACTATGTCCACCTTTGATGAAGTTCCCTTCCCCTTTGAGTATTGTGTGAATTTGTGAAAGCTGTATATCTTTGGAAATGGCAGGTGCTCTCTTGCGCTTAGGTGTGTTCAATGCACTTTGGGTAGCCAGGTGCCTCCTGTCTGTATCCTTGAAACACAAAGGCGGAGACCAGCATTTTGGTTGAATTATCATAATCAGTGCTGGTAACGTGCAATTCTGCCCAATCTGTTGTACAGTTCTACAGCAGTTCTACAGGTATTAGATGGGAAGGAATGGGATATAGAAAAGTTTTTGAGAACAAAGAAAGAGAAAAGAGGCCAGAAGTGACAATGCTAGGTTTAAAAATACTGCATCCATCTACTTTAGACGAGTTCTACTTTCTTCTTTTTAATTGTATCGAGGGAAATTGGGTTATTATGTTTTTAATGAACTCTGTGCAAATGTCAGACTCCCTGCTTCTTGGACTTTTTCACCCTGTCTTTACCTTGTGTGTGTGTGTGTGTGTGTGTGTGTGTCTGTTTGGGTATGTATGTATGTGTGTGTGTGTGTGTGTGTGAGTGTGTGAGACTGTGTTTCCGTGCTCACACATCTCAGGGGGGCAGGATCTGTATGTCTTCCAAGTGGCTGGCATGTAGCAACAGGATGACTCTTTCCAGTTGTGCAAGCAACACAAAAAATGTGTGTGTGTGTGTGTGTGTGTGTGTGTGTGTGTGTGTGTGTGTGTGTGTGTGTGTGTGTGTGTGTGTGTGTGTGTGTGTGTGTGTGCTTGCCAGTCCTGATATTGAGACGTTGTGGTGGCTCTGTGGCATAGACGTGCATCCAGCCTCATTCTCATCCTCCATGTCCAGAGCCCAAAATTCTCCATAGTCTTACTTTTGACTCACCATTGACATCCAGACCAATAACATCCATCCACACGACGGCCTCATTCTAAAGGCGTAATTATACCATAAAATATTGAAACTGGCTGTTTTTTATTTTGCTGTTGCTGTTTGAGCCATAATCTCTTAGATGCATTACGCAGAGTTCATCTGCTTTTAAATACTTTCCCATATGAGGATAAAAAGTATGCCTGATCAGACTGGACTGCGCCCTGCAGGGGTAAATTATTGATGCTCACTTTTTAGCCACATGATGCAACGTGTGTTTATTCTGTAGTAACACATTCGCCCTATTTGTAAACTCCTCTGCTCTGAGCTGCAGTGCTTTCTGGGAGACTCCCTCCCATAGCCCCCGAGAGCCCAATAGCCGTCCCTTTAGCCACCGAACTGCGCTTAACAGTTCATTTAAGGATGTTTTATTGGCCCTCAAGAGTTTCTTTTCCACTGTCTGTTTAACTTCCATCTGTTTGCCACCCTTTCGGGGTGTCAGGGAGCAGTTTACCAGTTTTTCACCAAAACGCCTGGGATCGTTGTTCTTTCAGTTCCTACTAGAAAATGCACACTGTTTGGCAATATTTGCCAGATCACTTGCAAAAATGCACTATAACAAATACATATTGATCAATTGATTGAAATTAAATTGGTGTTAAACTATTAATTACAGAAATCTTATGTATATGATAATCTATACACATTTGGAGTATACATTTAGGCACATTTGACAAAGATTTTGAAGAGGTAGCACGTATCATTATACGTGATATTGGAGGCTTACAAATAAGTGTACTGTGCTGTCTTGCTTCTACGGAAAAGCACTTCCCATAAAGCGGCCGCAAAGAATGACTCTGACTGTCAGTGAGCTGGAGAGTATTTCCCATGGTGGCCAGCCAGTAGGCTTCAGTCCTGCCAGAAGCGTCAGTGTAAATGTACCCTTGTGGGAACCTCCTTACTCTCGGCTCAGTGACATGTATTCAGATGGATCCGTTCATTCAAAAACATGGTGGAGTTCCTGATTTTCTAGTGCATATGAACGTGGGATTATATTTCTGAAAGGGTGAAACTGCATGTGTAATGTAGCAGAGGGAATTACCCAGTGGCAATGGTGGTTCTTGCAGCAGTAGTTGCTGTGGTAGTTGTAGTAGCTGTGACAGTATTTGCTGTTGTGAAGGATGTGGCATAGCCTTCAACTGGACATATAATTTGTGTTCCTTTTCTCTTTCCTATTGGGGAATCTGATTTGATGTGAGAGTGACCTTCAGTACAGTATACTCTGGGGGGGGAAGAAAATCGAACATCCAGCCGGTGTAGAGTGAGAGATGGGGAAACTACAATAATCATAACCAAAAATAATGAGAGAAGGATAGGGATTGGAAATGCCTACCTGTCCTTTGTCTCCAATGTGTCCTCACTGCCCAGTCTGTTGTGGGTAGTGTGAGGTGCAATTGCAATCCTCCGGGCAGCAGGGGGCGCTGTGTGTCTGCGCCCGCTCACAGTTCTGTTAACTGTCTTCTCTTTCCCCCTTCTCTCACTGCACCCAGGCACGGCTCCCCTCCTGCTTATCCACTTATAGTGTTTCTGAGGTATTCCTGCATGTGTTTTTCTGCATTGTCATCATATCCTCCTTGTCGCCATGGTCACCATACTACCCCCCCCACCCCACCCGACCTCCATCCATCTGCCTGCCATGCTGACCCCGCCCCCCTTCACAGGCATGTCCCTCTCTGCTGAAGGGAAAAACTAGTCTGTCTGCATACACCCTCTACAGCAACATTTATTCATATACTAGTATTTACAAAAAAAAGCGCCAGATGCTTTTTTTGTGGTCATTTGTTCTTACCTGTTTGTTAATGAATAAACCATTAACCAATCCATAGTTTATTGTCATTTTGAACTATTTTATATGTTTTTTTTACCTTTCTTTTAATGAATAACCCATTAATGAGTCCATATTGTCATTTTCAAATATTTTTTCCTGTTTGTTTTCGTATTTGGATAAATAAGGAGAACTTCTGTTTTTCAAACTTTTCTTTTTTTTTTTTACTCCCCCTCCTCAGAATTGACCCTCAATGCAGACCGTAATCACGCCCTACCTGATGTAAATTAATGCTATTTTAACTCAGTTGTTGAAAAGTCAGAGTTTCACACGTCTTTCTGGTTTGCCAGTAGATAACATTCATCCCCATGGACAAGCTTTTCTCTATTATCAGAATGCATGTCCAGTATAGTAATATAGCCACTGTTAAACTTTTCAAAATTCTGCAAGTCCAAGTGCTTCCCTACTTGGACTTGCAGATAATGTAGTCTAAGGTCCCAGGCTAAAGAAAAGAGAGGAAAGGTCTTTGTTCTCCATAGTGTCTGTCATTATTCTCTCCCCTGTTGTCAAAATCATAGGTAAGGCCGAGATGAAAATACTGTAACTCTGTACTACAAATGGCACACTTATCAACAGGGAGGAAAGAGACTGTATAACTTTAGTTATTATGATTTTGTCGCAATTTATTTTCTTTGTTTCTATTTTTTGTCACTACTGCAGTCATATTTTATGTAGTCTATTTTTGTACTGCAGTCATAATCTTAGTTTGCTCATATGTCTATCCCTCTGGTTATGTCTTTTGCAAGCCTGTGTGTTTGCTAGCACTGGCTGTGGTGTGCAAGTGTATGCGTGTGTGAGGGGAAGTGTGCTTATGTGTGCATCTGAGTGTATCAAAGTAGCATGTGTGGGTGTGTTCGATGTATAATGGTGTGTGTGTGTATCAGATGTATAATTGTGTGTGTGTGTGTGAGTGTTTGTGTGTGTGAGTGTGTGCATGTATTTGGGCATTAGTATGTATGTATCAGGTTTATAATCGTAAGCATGCACGTGTGTGTGTATCAGGAGTATATTGCTGTGTTTGTGCGTGTCAAGGTGTTAGGATTGGGTGTGTGTCAGGTAAATAATGGTGTGCTAGGTGGGTATCAGGTGTGTGAAGGTGAGTGACTATCCTGTGGCTTCCTCCAGGCCTCACGGAGAGAGTTCAGGGCTCACCTGGATGAGGTCATCACGCTCAAGTCAAGGTACTCTACCTTGGACCAGGTAAACAACTCACCTTCTTCCACTCTACCAGCATGCAGGTTGTGCACCACGGGGAGAAAAGAGAACACCTACAGAATATGTTCAGAAAAATCTAGAATATCCTAATTGGATGGATTCAACATGCATTTACTGGAAACTGCAGCTCTTTCAGTGATGAGACACCTGCTGCTCAAACATGTTTGTTGTTGCCTGTGTAGACACATGCCTATTCTGTCCCCACAATGCATTGTAAACACACAGTTCACACACAGGGCATAACCTAAATATTACCTCCTGGCTAAAGGCACAGAGGTGAAATTACATGGTTAGATGCTTTAGTAGAGGCAGCAGAGGTGGAGCGTTCACTGAGCAAATGCCACAGAACATAACCACTTCCATGCAGTAAGAAAGCAGTCCACATTACAGTGACCTTACAGCTGTGATTATAATGAAGAAAAACAAACAGCGGCCCTTTGAAGGAGCTGAGTAAGGTTTTCATTCCCCAGGCAGCGGTTACACAACCCCAAAAGGACCCTGGGTCTCCGAGCATTTCGCGAGTCTCTGAGTCACACGGCTCCAAAAGTGCACCGGGGTCGGCGAGCGTTTCGTGAACTTCTGCGGACATGACTAACTGCGGATGCCGTTACAATGCAAACCGTAACATTTTCACTGAGTGACCTGTTCGCCGGATAGAATAACGTCAGACATGGCAAAGTAGGTGCCCCTTTTACGGCATGGATTTAACTCGCAGGACAAGAAATAGAGAGCACCCCTTGAGCTGGATGCTGTGACGTGACAGTGATGTGACACAAATAGGTCTCAGTGCCTCTGCCGTCCCTGTAAATCTCTCTCAGCCCCCCCAGTGCCGCATGCAGTACCGTGACGGTAGATTGTCTAAGCCTGGTCTGGTGCTCATCTCCTAGTAGCCCCTTCTTAGCTCAGTGAAGGGGAGTTACGGTAGAGGGGTTCCCTGTCAATGTGCGACTCGCGCTAATGCACAGCTCAGCACGGCAGGGATTAATCCTGCGCACCTCTTAGTTTGATAGGCCTGTTGATGCGCTGTGTTCCCGTGCTTCACATGACAGATGAAGCTTTCCAGGCTGCTGAGTGTGTAATGGGTGGAGGGGATTGGAGTCCAGTTCCTCCCCACCACCATGTAACCTTCCTCAAACCAGCTGTGGGAAGGCACAGTGTTACCGGTAGGACAAGGCTGCCTGGGGGCAGAGTGTCTGAGACAGCTGGGACATCCTGTTTGGCCTGGGGCTGCTATGTCGTCCTGAGCCTCTCCCTCACTACAGTCCTGTACTATACAGTATACTTCCCAGCTAATGCTGATTGGGTCCCGTGTTCACTCATTAATCCATAAACCTGAGATGCAGTCTTGTTTATCCGTGTTCACACTCCTCACTTTGTCTGCGTATGTGTGTGTGCGTGTGTGTGTGTGTGTGTGAGTGTGTGCGTACCCTTAATCGGACTAACATTACTTCACCCTGTCCACCACTCATTACATTTACATTTCAGATGCTTAGCACACGCTCTTATCCAGAGCAACTTACACAGCTTACAATTTTAACATATCCATTTATATACAGCTGGATATTTACTGAGGCAATCTGGGTTAAGTATCTTGCCCATGGGTACAACAGCAGTGCCCCCTCTCAGAATTGAACTCGCCACCTTTGCATAACGAGCCCTGCTCATCTCTTCATTTTCTGTGTACACGATGCTGCAGCACTTGAGTCATTGATGGTTACTTGCCTGGTCACTTGGTGATGGACAGTTAATCTCAGTGAAGGAAGAGAGGAGTGTATGGGGGCTGAGTAGTGTGGGAGAATGGAGGGATTGATTGCGAAGGGATGAAGGGGGAAGAAATGTAGATGCTGGGGTCATTGGCCGCGATTTCCTCCGGCCTTTTCGGAGCCGCTCAGTTGCTGTCCAGCTTGCTCTGTCGTGTTGTGTTCTCTGATGTCCGGTTCTCCGGGTCTCCAGGCTGGGCTGCCTCAGATGGTGTGGGTCTTTTTGCATCGTCTTTGCGTGTAACAGCCAGGTTCACCCCTCCCTGTACACACGCTAGCGGCTTGCTCTGCGTGACCGGGCCGACTCTGACCGCTGCGCTGTTTCTGCTGAGCTCAGCACCGGGAGAGGAGCGGGCAGGGGCGCCACGTCCCACCGCTCCTCGCTCATCGATTATCGACTGACTGATTTCCCCTCTCTCTCTCTCTCTCTCCGGAGTGCGGCTCGTCATCTTCGATCTCTGTGAGCGGCGGGGGGGGGTGTTCTCGCTATTCCGCTCACGTTTCCCCTCTTATTGATCCCCGCCGCGGTTTCTGCGTCGGCTCGTCGGCTCGTACCCGCGGCCGCTGGAGGTTGCGGTGTACGGCGGATCAGAGCTACGCACTATGGGTTTTATTCACTCCTTTACCAGGATTCTCTGGTGTCAGCCTCCATCCAGCCCCTCTGAGTCAAAGCCTTTTACTGCAGACCAGCCCCCTCCCAGCAGTCCCCATCCCAGGCTCGGCCAATGGGAGGCAGTAGGAGGCAGTACAGGCAGTAGTTGTACGTTAACATTCAGGGCTGTACTAGATATTTAATTGCAATCACATGCAATGGAAATACATCATAGGCATCCTATAGGTCAGCCAGCTGTTCCTTTTAGTTGGTCTATGCTTGTCAACTAATGATATGAATGCAATGATAGTAACCATAACCTGGAAATAGAAAGTGATCAATAAGAAATTTTACTTTTTACACCTTCTATATAACTGTACAATATTGGGATGTCCCAGCACAAACAAAACAGAAATGAATTTAATGAAAGAATGAATTAAGAACAATATACTGTCTTCACTGTGCAAAGAATTGCTGACAATGGACAAATACATTTTTGGTAGTGATAAATAAGGAATCAAGTTTGTCCCTCAACTCCAAATTGCATTACAGAATTACACTGCAATTTTGTATTGATCTGGGATGTAGCAGGCCGTACATTTCTTCATTCCTTGAATGTTTCTGTTTACCACAGCATATTCGCTGTGTGTTTGCTTAGTTGGGGTGCTGTATTCATCAGTTAATTCACCTTGTTGTGTGTCTGACTATCACAAACTCGACAGTTCTCAGAGAATGCTTTCAGATATTAAGGTGCTTTGCCAAGTGGAGCAGTTGGACAGCTGTCTTTGCAGACGTGGTGGATTTTTTACAGATTTTCTTTAGGTCTGTAACAAACTGTTGGGTGAGATCTCTTTGCTAGGTAGCTGCAGCACTTCTTTTAAATGTAACTTTTGTTCTGCCTTTTATATTAATGTTTGAGTGGTTGTAAACATATCATTAATGAGCAACTGTGATCTCCAGTCTTGCCTCTTCTATTTCCAAACTCAATTAAACACATCTAGTCATTTGGCTAACCTATATCTTTGGGTTTAAGGTTTGCTTCTATGTGTGCATGTGTGCGTGTGCGTGTGCGTGAGTGTACGTGCCTGACTGTACATGCCCGAGTGCCGTTTTTTTCTCACTTTTGTACAAACCCCTTAAACTGTAAATGCACGTGAGCTGCAGATTCAAACAGGACCCAGTATCTCACAAATGGAGCGACACTGCAGCACTGTACATTATAGAGACTTAGAGGGCGAGAGCAGGATAGGGGAGGGGCTGGGGGAGCGTGAGAGGGAGGAGTTTATCACAGTGACAGTAGGGGCGGGGACGGGGTGAGGGTGAGGGAGGGGGAGGAGCTCAAGGGTCGGTCAATGCATGGTGCAGAGATGCTGCTCAGTTGTCCAGCAGAGTATGTTCCTTATTGCTGTGCCTGCTTAGGCATTCACCCGCCTCAGTGCTCATTCCTCCTCTCCCTCTGTAGAGACTGCTTTCTTACAGGGCAATGCCTTTGCAGTGGGCTTTCTGTTTCATAGTACTTTTGAAATGGCCAGTCCAAGAGAACTCCTCCATAGCCATCTAGTGGTCACTGCCAGCGCATTTTCTCAGCACCAGAGCTGCGCTGTCCTGCCAGGCAGGTCAGTGTTAAATCAATCGAGATATAAAATAGCCAATTAATTCATTTTTATGGATTACTTTAGGGTTGTCACTATTTCTTAACTGCTTTTAGATTTTGTTGAATTGATTTCATGAATCTCAAACAACCTTGGAAGACAAGGTAATTGTTTTGTACGATATTTTAGAGAGATGTGACTGTGTTAAAAGCTGTGACATGAAAAAGCATACTCATATACCTTCAGAAGTGGGGATGGATATGTATTCAAGGAAAAATAGAATAAAGATTGGAGAACATTTCTTTGGCCTCTTTAGTGTGCAGTGCACTATGGGTAAAATGATGGACAATGTTATATTCATATCAGTACTTTGAGAAGCAGAGCTATTGTTATCAATATATATGTACTGACATGTGGACAACATATTTGTTCATGTTAATAGCTTGGCCTTCTTGCATACTGAAAGCATTTGTTGAAATATCAGGACTCTGAATGGCAGAATGCAGAATGTATGTTTTGTACATGGTAGCAGCTTGGCATTCTTACATGTGGGAAGCGTTTTTGTTAGCGATTTCCTTTACAACTGCATGGGTACATTTTACAGTTAGAAACTGTTTTAAACTTTTAAAATACCTTTAAAGAGTGACCAGAGTTATGCAAGTGCATTATAGTTGATGCTGCATGCATTTTTCTTCACACCGCAATGTCAGAGGGTCTGATCACTCTGCATTCGAAACCAGTTCGATTGTGAATATTGCTTTATAAATGTCCTAATCAAGCCGTTTCTGTGTCCCAGTATTTTAGAGTTGATGCATGAATGGTAAATTTGCTACATTTATTTCCAAATATTGATTCCTTCACATAAAATTCTGATGAAATTTCAGAAAACCATCTCTGGAAGTAGCAACACCTGTGATGTGTCAAAAGGTGATTGATGAGATCATGAGATTGTGATACATTCTGTTTTATCCTTCAGATAAACTTAATGACACATCTTTAACAAAGAACCAGCTCTCAGCTTCAAGTAGTTAGTGCCACAGATGCCCTTGAAACTTGAACTGAAACTTAATTTATATTTTCTTTGGTTCACAGAGCAGTTCAGAGATCTCTGAATCATCTCAGAGAGACAGCCTTGAGACAGGCCAGATACGTTGGAGTTGAGATTAAATGAGGTTTGTGTGAGAGACAGACACATTGCTACATACATTTTTTTAACTTGCAGTAATACTTCAGCAAGTGGTTTCTCAAGACGAAAAAAATGAGAAATGTGACACTTTGCAAAATGCCACGGTGTAAGTGTAGAACGGTCTCAGATTGTTCCGGCAGAAAGACACAGGAAAGTGGATCTCAATGGCATTTTTCCCTGTCCTCTAGAGAGGAATTCATTGTCGGCCTGTGTCCCTATCTCATTATACCCTCAATCATATTGTGCTCGCCACACTTAATCTGCTGTCATTTTAAATTTAATACATCATTCACTCCAGGACCCTAATGCAATAATCACCTGTCCCGCACTCCATGACAGACACTCTCTCTCTGTCACAGAAGAAGAGTGGACTTAAATGCTGTGGAGATCTTTGTGATAAAGAGCTCAATTTTGACATCTTGTGCACTTCATGTAATGTAGCCCACTTTAACTTTTCCTTGGTATTTTCAAATCCACCATCACCACGTATCCAGATCTCACTTATTCCACCCCTTCCACTCGTATTACCGAAGGTTAAACTACTAGAAACACTACCCAGTCCTAAACGATTGATCTCCCAGAATTCTACTCTCATTATTTCACTAAATAACCATTTTGAAAATCAAATATAGGTGGGAAGCTGAGTTAGCAGCAGATGAGAGGTGGGAAGGCTCATTCTACAGCAGAATCTCAATGTAACCCTGCGCTATCTGAGTCCAGCTCATCAAAGCTAGGCTGGTTTGAAATCTGCACAAGTCTGTGTGAGAGATGCGTCCTCAGTACCAACTCTGACATTTATCTGACATATATTTTGGTCATACCTCTGTCTTACAAATTTCTGTCATTTCAACCAACTGCAAATGCTCACTTAAAATCCTAAAGACTGTTTGCTCCTCAGCCCAGTCTCTTCTATTTTTCTGGGTGCTACCTACTGACCTTTGAACTTTCACTTTTGACCTTGTCAATGCCACATCCAGATGGTATTGTTGCATCTGTATCACTTTTGTCTTAACGTAAAATTTCTCTGGGCTGTAGGTCTCTCCCTCCATATTGTTGTTGGATATATGAACAATTTAGAGCTGCTCTCAGAGCTCTGTCAAAATATTTTAGTCTAAATGGCGAATGGCTCACAATGAGAAGTCTCTCAGTTCCTCTTGACAAGCACCACACTGCCAGGGTCACCAGTCTGACCATGCAGACAAGCCAACAACAGGTTTCTGAGGTGTGGCTGTTTCTTTGTTGTTTGCCAGCGTGGTTTGTCTTCATCCTCACAACTTTATAATCCCAAGAGAAGGAAAGAACCAGGGAAGGGGGCGGTGAGAGTGGGGGTAAATTAAGGGAACATAGTAGTAGGAGGACAAGATGTAAAATATGTTTTCTTTTTGGGTTTTCTTTGCCTTTGGTTTATAAACAAACAAAAACAAAAACACACACAATTGTATATCACCCTCAAATCCAGAACAATAGTGTCATTTTTTTCTTGCCTTTTCAAATAAAAAATGTTCATAAAAAAAAAAAAAAAAAAACAACTTCTGTTTTGTACTCCATCCCTCCTTTATATATGACTTCTTCTCCTTTGTCCTCTTCTACTTTCTCTGCTTTTCTGTCTCCAACTTTTTGTTTTCTTTGTGTGCTATAATTGGTTTTTGTAACAGATGCATCTGTTAGACTGTCACACTCTGCAAGTGGGCAGCGTGTTTTTTCTCTCTCGGCTGCTTCGTTGAACTCTTGTGCTCTTGATTTTCTTTTGTCTCAGAATTATCCATCTGAGTTTCCGATTATTGCGATTCCGGGCTTTTTCGGTCCCCGTCTGATATGCATGTTTTGTTTAATGACAGCTGCTGCTGTTGAGCCTTAATGATGATAGTATGACCATCGGACCTTCGACTCAGAAATGACTATCCTCACCATAAGAGCTACTTCCAACTACAAATCCCTTTCCATGAGCAGCTCAAGTTTCTTCAGTACATCTCCCTCTCTCTTCTTTTCTCTCTCCCTCTGTCTCTCTCTGCTCCCCATCTCTTTCCACTATAGGAATTAATACATTATCTCTTGGCATTCCTTCTTGCCATCAGCTGTATGGCTCTCTGTGGGTGTGTCTCAGTTCTGTACATTTTTCCTCTTAATTTCTTTACTTTTACTATGACTATTCCTCATATTTTGTTTCTGGTCCCATCTGTCTGATATGGTACCTCTGGTCCTTTTGAGGTGACCGACTGAGAGAGTATCTCCAGACAGCCATCTTGGAATGTCCCCCACATGTAGACCTTGAGGCAGGCTAGGGCTGTTAGGACACTGGTGTTACACAGATTCCATGGGGTGGGTGAGGGCTTACAAGGAGGGCCATCCCTCCTTTGAAGAACTCCCACTCTCTGCAAGCAAGCAGGCAGGTAGACAGACAGCTCTGCTCCTGCATGCTTTTTGTCAACAGAAAATATATTCAAATGTTTGGTGCAAACACGTCCCCCACCCTGAGACCAGGGCAGCCCACCACACCCCGTGGAGTTCTCCTCCCCTGCCTCTGCCTGGCTGTCCTTGGGCAGCATCCTCCGACAGCCCGGCCCTACGAGCTGTGATTTATCTCCCACAGTGTCCTCACACCATGTCTCCTTGGTCTGAAGGAATATCAACTAACTAATTATCATCATAAAGACTGGCATTGTAATTATTTTTATAATTGTACTTATTATTATTACAATACTCATAATAATTGTAACAATTCTTAGAGTTGCTACCTTTATAAACTAACAGTATGTCCAGTAGCATTCAAAAAAGCAGAACAGGGCAAAATACCTTCAGTATAATGCATTTCAGCCAGTGCTGTCATCTCCAGGCAGTGAGGGCATAGCAGCAAAAGTATCATCAAAAAATGATAATTTCCTCAGTATTATTGTTATTATTGTTTTTATTATTACCATGTTATGAAGCCTTAGCCCTCTGGCACAGTGTGTTGGTGTTTAGAGAACAAGTCTTATGTCTGTAGTCTATCAGATAATGTTTCCTTTCTGGAGATGTTTGGCTCCTCTTATCACTAATCTCTCTCCCTTTCTCTCTCTCCCCTCCCTCCTTCGCCCCCCCCTCCCTCCCTCCCTCCCTCCCCAGGTGCAGTCACGATGCAGCAGCAAAGAGAACATCCTGAGAGCCAGTGAGTATTGTGCAGCCCTTACAAGTAGCAGTGAGTCCGCCCCCTGCTGGCCTCACTTGGAATGACGCACCACCAGTCTTTTGACAGATGAACATTCATGATGCGTGAGATGTGGCAGAAAACACGGTTGTGCAAACTGAAAGCTGTGCACATTTTTCCCCAGTGACTTAGAGAAAGCAAGAAAGATACTGAAACCATTATTATTTCTTAGGTTTGCTTTTTCAACACACTAAAAACCCTGTAACAAAGCCTGCCAACAAGCATTTTCACTCAGTAATGGGTAAAATCCAAATATAATCCATGCATTAGTTATAAGAATAACAGCTCACCTGACAAATGTGAGAATTGAGCTCCCAGACCATTGAGCTGCATTGCCATTTCTCTGTCAGTACTGTTTAGTTATCATCTTTGACTGACATCTAAAGTAGCCATCATTATTAGAGACACTTCAAAGAAGAACCCAAGCATAAGAACTGCATTGCATGGTGTATGCCAGACATTAATGGATATCACATCTGCCATCGAGGTGCCTTCCCCTGCAGCCCTTCCTGTGGTTCGGGCGGGTGACTCTAATGGCTTCCCTCCTCCCGACCCCAGGTCACAGCGCGGTGGACATCACCAAGGTGGCGCGGAGGCACCGCATGTCCCCGTTCCCCCTCACTTCCATGGACAAGGCCTTCATCACTGTGCTGGAAATGACCGCTGTCCTGGGCACCGAGATCATCAACTACAGGGGTGAGGCGGCCCGGCCGACACAACCCGGGACAGCCCTCTGACAGGGCTCTCCTACGCCCCCATTGTCAAAGAGCAGCTGATGCTGTCATTCCCCTACCCTTGTCACCTGTGTACCCCGGCCTCAAGCTCAGGGGAACGGAGGAACACCCCACAAAGCACAGGCCGAAAAATCACGCGAAGGTCACTTGTCTCGTTAGGGCTGGCTTGGGCAGCAGTGACTGCTTCATGGCACACATACAGGCCCCTCTGAGACCAATGAACACGGTGAAGATGGACTCAGATGACCGTAGTAATGCTGGCTCCCAGGCAGAAAAAGACATGTCCGCTGTTTACCTGAGGAAAATGTGTACACTCTATGTAGATCTGTCACCTGGAGAGGGGCACAAACAAAAGTGTAATGATCCACACATTTCACAGGCAGAACTGTGTTCCTAAGTGTATTAATAAATATATTACATTTTACTTGGAATATCTCCATTCCTAATGATATTATCATTGCATTACATTATTGTCTTTAAGCATTATTCTCATCTATCCAGAGCCAGAGTGCAAAGTGCATTATCACAGTTTATTGCATAGTGCACCACAGTGCAAAGAAATTAAATGCAGTTACAATAGAAATGTATTGCCAGTGACTGGGGTAAAAACAGGCGGACGGAAAAGATCAGTATGAGAAAGTGGGAAAGAAGTATAACACAAGAGTAACAACATTAAAATGGGGTGTGGATAGACAATAAGACAAAAAATATGATCACACTTGACCTGCATGAATGTGATAGTGCTTTCTTTGTGTCTAGCCTGCTAGGCAGCTGATAACCTTGCCAGCTAGTTAGCTACGAAGGACCCTTAATGCAGGATTACTAATACCTCTTTATTTCAGTTTCATAAATGAATGATTGAAAAAATGGTCAATTGCTGCCCCCAAGTGGACATACTACTAAAAGTCTCTCTATTCTTGAGTAATCAAGTCCAAAGTGGGTTTTGTGATTTTTTTCTAATATTCCACCTCCAGTCAAGAATACTGCAAGACAGTTAAAAAAATTCATCTGTCACACTAACTGCACGGCACCCAGCTTTAGTGGCGTTAATGTGACCGTGTCAGAGGGGGAAAAGCACATCCAGTGTTGAACCTCATTCTCCCTCTGTTCAAAAAGCTCAGTTCAATATCAGGGGTGCGATCTGTAGGTCCTATCGGTTTCACGTCAAATGCGACAATGCTGTGGTTCAGTTATTTATTGCGTGTTGCCAGATGAGTTTCAGTAGTGTAAGACTCCTGTCACTTTGATTAGCTTCCTGCAAAGAAAAAAATCTCTGTCTTTTGTTCATCCTCTCTTGCTCATTTACTGTTTCTTCTTCCACATGGAGCTAGCTGTCTCACCTCTTTCACCAGTGCTGATTTCTCATACGTGTGTGTGTGTGTGTGTGTATATATATGTATGCCCGCCCAAGCTTATGTGTGTGTGCATGTGTGGATATGTGTATCAGGTGGTGAGTGAAAGCCCTGAAATCTGTCTGCCTCTCTCTCTGTATAGATGGGATGGGGCGAGTTCTGGCACAGGACGTCTACGCCAAAGACAACCTGCCCCCCTTCCCCGCATCTGTCAAGGACGGCTATGCTGTCAGAGGTGAGTGCCCATCTTACATTCGTCAACTGTATTTTAAACAATCTTCATATTTCATAAGATTGTAATACATGTCTTGTGTATAATTTACATTGTAAGTCTTGCATATGAAGGGAAATGATATCGTCTTTTTGAACCCCTGGTTCATTCAATCAATTTAGATAAATGAATCACCCACATCCCTCATCAACCCCCCCCTTAACAATTTGCTCAAACGTTCCTCTTAAATTGGGATTTATGATCGCCACTCTGCCAAGCCTTGAGTAAGTCTTCCTTTTTATTCACTGATTTGGCAGATGTTCTTATCCAGAGCGACTTACAAGGCTAATATGTCATGATCCATTAAATATGTACCACAGGAGAAACAATAACAACAGTAATAGATAAAGAACAGCCAGAAAAATGCACTTCACTTATTAAATACGGCAACATAAACACTGCGCATAATAAGCAATGATCTCTAGCATAAGTTTGCAAGTGATCTCTAGTTTGCTGTTTGTGTAACTTTGACAGCGTCTCATAAAGAAGAGGTTCCCTCCTATTGGTCAATCCCTTTGGCCCTGCCCCCTCCATTGCCCCTCCCTTCCTATTGGTCTCCTGCAGCTTGTGATGTCTGCCTGTGTTATTTTAGCGGCTGACGGCCCTGGAGATCGCTTCATCATTGGGGAGTCACAGGCTGGAGAGCAGGTGAGCTACTGTCCTATAGCCCTGGTTTTAGAATACAGTGTATGAGTGTAGTGGATACCTCCCGCCTGTAGAGGGCACCAATTGTTAATCCATGACACAGATGTTTTAAGTGAGCATGGATACATGTGCTTTATCTGAGTCACAGTATTCCCAAGGGCCTGGCAGTCATTTGATGCTTTGCACAGGTCACTGCTTCAGTATATAAAACTCTTCAGGAGGAGGGTCATCTGTATCCAGACTTTCTTGAGGGGATTTTGAAACCTAATATTTTTGTTGGTTGCTTTTGTAATCTGTATAATTTAAGTGTGTGCATGTGTGGGTGTTTGTGTGGGTGTCTGTGAGTGTGTGAGTGTTTGTAAGGAGGAGAGGGGAGAGTGAGAGACCTCCTTGAGCTCACCAGTCCTGTCTGTCTGCAGCCCACCCACACGGTGATGCCTGGTCAGGTGATGCGGGTGACGACGGGCGCGCCCATCCCCTGCGGAGCCGACGCCGTCGTGCAGGTGGAGGACACGGAGCTCCTCCGAGAGTCAGAGGATGTGAGTGACATCTGCTGTCTTAGCTTTGGAGGATATGATGGAGATCTGCTCTCTGAGCTTTGGAGGATATGATGGAGATCTGCTCTCTCAGCTTTGGAGGATGTGTGTGATGCTGGTCTCTTAGCTGTGGAGGAAGTGAGGTCATGTTCTCTTAGCTTTATATGTCACAGACACATAGCTTTCATGTGCCCAGTGAAAGGAGTAATCGGGTGCGAAAGGGGTGTGGCTATCAGCTCTGTGCTCTATATCAGATCTCTCACATATGTGCCTATGTCCTGACTGCACTTCCTTCTGTTTCAGGGCACAGAGGAGCTGGAGGTACGGATTCTGGTGCAGGCACGTCCCGGTCAGGACATCAGGTCGGTGCATTTTGCCGTTCCACTTCCCTCAGCATACCCCTCGCTGCCCTGTGTGTTCACCCCCGTGACTCCCTCTCCTGTCGCGCGCAGGCCCATCGGACATGACATCAAACGCGGGGAGTGCGTCCTGGCCAAAGGCACCCACATGGGCCCCTCCGAAATCGGGCTCCTCGCCACCGTGGGTGTCACCGAGGTGGAGGTGCAGAAGTTCCCCGTGGTCGCGGTCATGTCCACCGGTAACGAGGTGAGCAGGCAAAGACAGAGCATGCAAATCAGATGGGAACATTCACACACTGCCCAGTCTATCCCTGTGCTGACTGCTGGTTATCTTGGTCTGTCTGTCTGTCTGCGCGGTAGCTGTTGAACCCTGAAGATGACCTGCACCCCGGCAAGATCCGGGACAGCAACCGGTCCACGCTGCTGGCCACCATCCAGGAGCATGGCTACCCCACCATAAACCTGGGCATCGTCGGAGACAAGTACGGCCTCAGGATCTCCGCCTCAGACCGGATTTGGTCATGCCTTGCTCTGTTTTGGTCTAGGTTACAACAGATTCATAACTACGCTATCTGTGTGCTTTCCACAGCCCTGACGACCTCCTCAACGCTCTGAATGAGGGCATCAGTCGTGCTGATGTCATAATCACCTCAGGGGGCGTGTCCATGGGTGAGAAGGTAACTAGGCAACAACATGCATAGATGTGTCACAGGCATAAGTGGGGGTGTGTTTTTCATGGGTTTTAACCAGGAAGGAATGTAGGAGAGGGGGAGGGTGTGTTAAATCTTGTACCCAGAGATCTGTTTCATCCGGAGCTGTGTTAAACTGTGGGAGGGAACCTTATCTGGATCACGGTGTTTATAAATGATCTGAAAAGGATGAAGACACAAAAGTCCATCAGGAAACGCAAATAAGGAGTAAAACTGTCTCCATTTACAACAAATGCGCACTGTCCATTGTTATTTAATCTGCATACATACAGTAACCGCCTATGGCTACAGTGTGAAAGAATCTGAACGAATGAAGTGAGGACCTCAAGTTTCATCCCTAATGGTAGATATAAATTTGTGTTTTGACTCTGCTCTTTAGGGAATGCTTGATTGACATGAAGTGGATGGTCTTTAGGGTGCATAATTATAAATCATGTCCCACCTCAAAAAGAACTTCCTCTTTGTAGCATTGTATTGAACCCTACCCCCTTTGCCTGAATGGTCTTGGGGGGGTCTATGCTCTGCAAAATCTCGTCATTATGATTACTGTTACAGATATTTAAAAGTGAAACATAACTTAAAGTAAATTTTGATTTAACTTACCAAATTAGAATAGAATGCATGTCTTAAGATACACTTGTCACTTTTGATTGAAAGGGTTTCTGTGCTTTGTGAAAAAATATATTTTTGCTATTAATGCTGTACACAATGAATGAAAATGTTTGTCAATACTGACACCTAGTGGATCTTTGGATGATCTCTGCAACAGCTGCTCTCAGCTGTGTCTGCACTGGCCACAGACTACATGTGGACTTAGAAACATCAGTGCTTATCAATAGTTCAGTAGTGATAATTGGTTTCAGAGCATGACAAAATCTGTGGGCAAGCCTTAAAAAGGACAAGCTCAATGCCCAGTTTTACCGTGGGATTAGGAGTTGTGCTCTTTTGTTGATTTCTTAGCTATTTTATAGTTTCAAAGAGTACTATACTGAGGCAGCAATTTCAGCTAAATCTGGTGATGTTTCTTTTGAGGTATACATTCAAAAGGGAAATTCTGTTCTAGACTTTCATATTCAGGTTCTGAAAATGGTTCCTAATGCTCAGATCCAGGAAGTGAACACTGTTCCTAACGCTCAGATCCAGGAAGTGAACATTGCTCCTCATGCTTTAATCGAGGAAGTGATCATCATTTCTGATGCTGAGGTTCAGGAAGTGAAGAATTTATTCTTGCCTTTCAGGACTACCTGAAGCAAGTGCTGGACATTGACCTCCATGCCCAGATTCACTTTGGACGAGTCTTTATGAAACCAGGGTAACCAGATGCATTGACTGATTGGGTGGTGGGCTAATTGATTGGCTGATCAGCTAGTTGATTGGCTGGTGGATTTATTGCCTGATGGGTTGATTTTCCATGTTGGTAAATGGATTAGTTAATAGGTTGGTTAGGTGTGAAGTCTTCATATCAGTTTGATTTGCAAAAGCAATCTGTGAGCCTTCCTCATTCTCATGTATGAACGTGTTGAATACATAACCAACAGTTAGCTTTCCCTAACGTCTACCATACGGATAAGTCAGAAGTTGGCTCCTGTCGGTACAGACAGGGCTGAGGGAGAGAGAAGAACAGAAGAGCAGGAAAAAGGGGGCGAAGTGTGACAGTGTATTGCTGATTCCTTTCCTTCTCATCTGTGTCCTCAGTCTCCCCACAACGTTTGCCACGTTGGACATAGATGGAGCTCGCAAGCTCATCTTTGCTCTGCCAGGTATGCCTGCATTTACATGTGTGCATGCATGTTTGACTAAGTTTGCTGATGAGCTGAGATGCTGTAGACGACAACTGTTCAGCCGTAGAGTTGCTGTTCAGTTGCAAAACGTTACTCAATCACAAGATCCTGCACTCTCTGCTAAATGGCTACAGCTGCTGCTTGGACAGTTGAATTGGTCCCTGGACTATATGATCTGTTGCACTCACTAGGACACTTCAGGTTTATCAATACAGCAAGGAGGCCCTTCAGTGTAAGGTGTAGGGAGTTAAGTATCTCAGTATTCCTGATAAAGTCTCTCTGGTGTTGCTTTCACTCAGTAACCCCTCCAAACATTCAACTTTTTGCCTTCAGGCCCTTCCATACACTTTATACCATAAGATATTCACTCATCACCCTTATTTGTGCTATGATTTAGTGATTTGATGATTGTATCTGATTAGTTCTCCCAGGTGTAACTGCAGTTAGTTGATTTCAATTTATTTAAAATAGTAAGTAAAACTACTAAAACAGACAATAGGTGCATTGTCTTAAACCTATCAAGGCTTTTTTGCTGTCCTCATTATGGGAGAAGTTTAGTCTTCTCTGATAAATATGTGCTGTAGCTTAGCAGCACGTATCCTACCTGCCTCGTCCTACCCTACCCTGTGTCTCCTTCACAGGTAACCCAGTGTCGGCGGTTGTTACCTGCAACCTCTTTGTTATTCCTGCCCTGAGGAAGATGCAGGGAATCCTCGACCCTCGGCCAACCATCATCAAAGCCAGGGTGAGTACAGGGTCCTCCATTCTCCCAATCCAGAGGCAGTCACATAGGGCACTGTTTGGCCCCGGGGCATTGTGGTCACCAGGAGTGTGAGGTCATCAGCGTGCGCTTTTTTCTCTGCAGTTGTCCTGCGACGTGAAGCTGGACCCGCGCCCAGAGTACCACCGTTGCATCCTGACCTGGCACCACCAGGAGCCCCTACCGTGGGCACAGAGCACGGGTATGCACAGTGAACGGCAATCCACATTTCCTATCATATACACACATTCATGTACTTTTTATATTATACCGAGCACCTGATATTTAAGAGCTGGACAGAACTTCTACCCAAATTCCAAAAATCTGAAGTACAGTACATCTATCATTTTAACATCAATTTGGATGAAATTATGTATACTGACTTAGCTGAGGAGAGACTGTTTTCTTAAAAATCCATCCTGTTTTATTTAAGACACATCCATATTGAAATATGTTCATGAAGTAACAATAGGCCAGTATTCTGTCAGTAACAATAGTCCATTCCTCTGTCAGTAACCACAGCCCAGTACTCTGTCTGTAACAACAGCCCGGTACTCCTGGTTTTCACAGAGCTCTCTCTCCCTCCAGGGAACCAGATGAGCAGTCGGTTGATGAGCATGCGCAGTGCCAACGGGCTCCTGATGCTACCTCCCAAAACAGAGCAATACGTGGAGCTGCACAAGGGCGAGGTTGTGGACGTCATGGTCATAGGGCGGCTATGATGTCATCTCAAAGGGACGGAGGACGGAGGGAGGGATGCAAGGGAGGAATGGTTTACGGTGCATGTCCACATATCATTGACTATTCTGTAATATGCAACGGCACAGCTAGTTTTTATTGATTTGGATAACGTTGATCAAGTATAGTCAACATCTTGAACACAAAATAAATGAATTAATACACATAAAAAATGATTTAAAAGATCGTAGTATTTCAAACAAAGAAAAGTATAACTTTTAAAGTAAATATAAGAGATTTATTCTGTAATATATTATGATTATTATGATTATTATTATTATGATTATTATAATTATTATTATTATCATCATCATCATCATCATCATATTAAGGCAACTTTGTTCTCTTTCATTGCAATTGCTTTGTGTGTTCAATGCTAGACCTTATAGATAGCAGTAGCATTTTAATAGAAAGTTGTAGGTGCCTGTCAGGAAAAAAAAGGAAACATTATTTTCTCATCTTAAATAAAATACATTTTTTTGGAAAATAAAGAAAACACTTAAATTGATTGCAGACGTCCCACATTGCTCTTGAAGACGAGAGTTTTCCGCTTCCTTTCTGACTAGCATTTAGGTGACACATCTATTTTTCCCTTATTAGTATGCTTCATAATCGCTTCACAAAAGAGCTTTGCTTGTTGTTTATCTTGTGAGTCGTGTTTATGTGCGCAGTGCCAAACGCTTTGGCAGGGGCAAGGTTGTGGGGTCACAAGCCAGGGTGCCCAGACCTGTAAGCTTCCTTACTGTCACCTGATCTGGTACAGCTTCACCAGCCCCCAGAGGGGGGAGGTCACTGGAAAACAATCTTTTATTTGATTAACTTATAAAAAAAAAGAAGTAACAGCTTCTTTCCGTGCTGACAGCCTTTTTAACCAACTACACAAAAAAATGTACAGAAAAAAAAGAAAAAGAACGATATTGTACAGATATACGTGACCAGCACTCCTGATGAAACTACTAAGCTATGAGGAGATATTGAACAACTCTATACTATAACATTTTCTGTAATGATATTGAAACTGATGAAAAGACAAAAATAAAAATCCTTGATCATTATGTAAAAAAATCCTTGTTGGGTTTCTTTTTTAAATACAACATATGGAAGTAAACTAGTTTTTTTTCCTTGAACAAATAAAAACTCCCAATTCTTCTGCACGTTGGAGTGTCCATGAAGTTTCTGTCAATGTTGGTGATTGTCTCAATGTGTTGATGTCAATGATGATTGTGAACATTGCAAAGGTATTCTCTGTGCTTCTGACACAGACAATGTCTCTGAGTTGGTTATTCAGTCAAACTCTTGTGTTTTACTACTGTTGGTATTTAGCCATGATTGCAGATCATTGGATTGTAGATATAAACAGTGTCCATGTATATCCAGACACACAGAGGAAACCACAAAAATGAAGATCAAAGGCTGTTAAGCAGTAGCAAAAAACTTTTGCACAGATGACTCCCAAAACCCCAACAAGGTGGCTCTACGAAAAAGGGGGTGACTTGGTGCTGTGCTACAGACCCCCCAACTCAGGAACCAGTGCCAGGAATAAGTGTGAGCTGAATTTATATCCATACAAACATTAAAATATAAATGTATGGGGCTATGCCTGTGAGATTAATGGCATCAAAGATGCTGGAATGAAACCGTGAGAGAGAAAGATGTTTACTTCTGTCTGTAGTGTGAGGGAGACCTCTGTGTTTCCCAAGTTTTACGGTTAGTAGATGAATGAGGAAGCATTTCTCATCGCCAAAGAAATTACATAAAATGTGTTGCATTAATTGAATAAGAATTTTGAATGTAAGTGAATTACATTACTTGCTGATTGTATATCATTTTGAATGTGGTGCCACCTTTATAAGTGTGCCATATTTGAATGAGATCCATTGAAATATGTGGTCACCGTGAGCAAAATAAAATCTACAATTGTAAATTTTTGCAATCATGAGATGCACTCCAGAAACATCTGATGATCTGTTTAACTGGTGTGTGTGTGGACCAATGAAATGTCAGTCCAAAGGTCACATATTTTGGATGCCATGTTGGATTATGTTGTGATTTTTTGTCATTTTTTAATGAAAAAAAAAAAACTAAGAATGCATCAATGTTATTCACTGAATATCAGCAAGAACATTATTTTACTATTTAACAAATATAAAATTGACGGTGATTACCTAAGTTACATGATTAGGTGTCTAATCATGACTGTCTGGGATTTTCTGTGAACAATGAAAAGACAATTATTTACAAATTGTATTCACTTTTATAATCTGTGTGCTTATCTCTATTTGAATTCCAAAGGATCCTTTTCAGTACAAACCAAGAGATTTGCCATTTAAAAAAATGGCAAACCGGCACAAGATTGAGGTAACTAATATTTGGTAGTTTAAAACAAAGTGAATTCCATGTACAATAGCTCAGTAAAATTAATGGAGTGCTCAGTGTGTGTTCCCGGACCAGGGATAGGAGAATCTGGGCCAGGCATGCAAGTGAAAATTCAGAATTCCACTAATGTAAACAAACTGCGACAAACGTCGACGTTTTTCAGCACATACACACAAAGGGACCTACCTTGTATACAGTAGTAGTACAATTTGAATTTGTACCCTCACAGCTGTAGGAAGACATGGTGCTCAATCCTTTCTTGGAAAGAAAGTACCCTGAGCAAAAGTAATCCAGATCATACATCTGCATGACTTCACATGCACTCGCAGGTTTACTTGCTAGGGAGCTTTTTCATTGGACGACACAAGTAGGTAGCTAAGTAACCACGAAGCCGTTCATGGAAAGCGTCCAATCAACAGCTTTGTCCCGGGAAGGAGAGAAAGCGCAGTGGCGCTACTTGACCGAACGCCGGACCACGCTGCCGAGCTGGAGTGTCTACATATCGCTGGCTGTGGAGCAGCGGATCAGACAAATACATGTACCCGTAGCGGTAATTTGGCAGCGACAGAGCCTCCTGCTCAAGGTAATTTACCGTGTTTTCTCTTGCAAGTTGACATCGGCTTCTTCAGCTGGCGTTCTGTAAGCCCCAGAAGTCTATATTTCGACTGCAAGCGACAGGAGGGTGAGTAGTCATGTTTTTGTCATGTAGCTGGCTAAATAGCTACCTAGCCTAGTTGGGTTGTCGATCGTGTTACTTATGGCTTGTAACAAGAAATGCATGGGGAGTTTAGACGGAGAAAACATTCAACGTTACACAAACTTTGAACGTTTTGTAGTCTGGACATCAGAACAATATGAATTGAAATGGAGAAATGTAGTCAGGACAATTAGGAGTAGCTAGGTGGAACCGTCATTCCCTCGGACCGTGTAAAACAACTGTACTAGTCTACCTAGGTAGACTAGCTAACCAGCTACTTTGCAAAGGGCAAGCGCTCAACATTTGCGAAAATGGCAGATTTAATTTGACATATAATGGAAGTGGACAAATACTTTGAAGTTCCAACTCTTTCTTCAGTGTGCACAGAAAATAACGGTTGAAATATGGAGATCCCTCTTGAAAAGAAGGCAGCAGGTATGGATGTATGTCAGACTTAGCTAGCATGATGTGCATCAAAGGATAAAGCGGTGGCGTCATCCCGGTGGCATTCTGTGGAAAGTCCTTGTGCTGTCCGCCAGCGCTGATGTTGCTTGCTGGCCCCTGGAGTGTACAGCTGCTTGGGTCTGTTGGAAGGTGTGCACAGAGTTTGGATAGTTCCTCAGTTTTGCTCCACCCTGGTGTTTCCTGTTAGCCACATGTGCGTATCCCCAGTATTGAACTCCCCATACCATCGAGAAACAGCAGCCTGACCTGATCTTTACGTGGGCTCTGTCTGCTTGTGTTGCTGCGTTGGTGCTTGAGTCAGAGTGAGGTGATGACACAGCTCCTCAGCACTTTCACGCTTGTTTGGGTCCAGCTGGGATTTCGGCCAAGAGCAGAGAGAGTACCTGTCTCTGAGTCCTGGCTTGACTCTGGCTGTTGTTTCAGTGAGGCAAGCTGGTTTTCCTCCATCAGTGTGGCCCAGGCTCTGTTCATCGGATGTCTTTTGCTAGAGAGGAGCTGATCTCTTTGCTTTGCTTTGATCCCTGCATACTTTTTGAATGCCCCGGGCACAGTGGTGTGTTTTTGAAGCGGAGCTGCCTCATGCTCCCAGAGGCTACATAAGGAGAGGAGGATGCTGGGAGTGTTACTGACATAGCAGGAGTTCAAGGAGACTTTTGGTTTATCACGCTTGGGGCTCGCATTTTTCAGTGCTTTTGAATGTCAACGCCACTTACTTTTTAGGATGAAGTTGCTTTCCGGTCACAGTGCTGTTGGTAACTTTTGTTAAACAAAGAAGCACACAATCAGAAATAAACACTAAGCAATCCAACTTACCATTGTGTGGGTATGAGCGGGCACGTGCGCGCGTGTGTGTGTGTGTGTGTGTGCGTGTGCGCTGGTGATGCCAGTGTTTATATGTCCCAGGTGTGTAGTTAGACTGAAATCCCCAAATCTTCAAACAAGTGAATGATTTTAACTATACCGTCACAGGTAGCACCTGATTTGATTAGTAATGACTTGGGCTTTCCAGAGAGAGACGTCTGGAGCCACTCCCTCGTATTTAAAAATTTTTGAGATAGTCGGCCACTGATTGGTCAGTTTTCTTCCAGCTTTATCCACCTGCAACATCCTATGGGGGGATGCAAATTCTTAAAGAAGTATTACTGTTCAGGCAGGCCACCCCCAAGGAGTAGGAGGAAATGACTCAGGGAAAAACGATGGATAGAAACAATGATCTGGAATTTCAGAGAAACACAGGATCTGTCAGCACAGGAACATCTGACCTGACACAAGGCCAACGAAACAAAATGGAAAACACCCAGTATGGGGGGAAGAAGATTTTTCTTGTTTTAGATCACCTGCAGACTCATCCTGTATAGTCTCTCTTAGAGTCCCACCCCAAGCATTGTTGCTTTGTTTTAATCTTTGCCTAGCAATCTATAAAGGGTGACTTTGAGTTGTGAAAAAAATAGACCTCTTTAAACTATTTCACTTGATTCATTGAAGATATACAATATAGTTAACTATAGTTTATCCATCATATTCAAGTTTTTTCTTCTTACTAGTTTTGGTATCTGCCCTCCCAAAAAAGTTGAAGTGAAATAATACCCATGAAGAGATGGTGATATGATTGTAAGAAGGTGGAGCTACACTATACTGCTCATAATCCTACTGTTTGCTGCCCATCCGCTCCTGCCGTTATCAGCATGTGCTCCAGGAGACACCCAGGGCTTAAGCCCAGAGCAACAGATGGTACTTTGGCCTCTTGCTGTTTGTCAGCTATGGGGCTTTCTCCACACAGCTAAACGCTCTGAGTGGCGGGGAGAGGAGGAGACCTGACACGTGGTCATCTCAATTACTCAGTTATCTATGACGGTAGAGGATGGGTGACATGGTGGGTCATGTCTGGTGGTATTACCCTCTATTCTATGTCAGTGTTCATGCTTGCCCTATCTCGGGCACAGTTCCCACTGCATCGCATCACAATGCATTTATGACACAAACTGATGGTGTACTGTTTTAACATGTGGGTCATCCTGTCAGTCTGTTTCAGTACACAGTGATAATTGAAATCAGGACTTCCAGGTTTTACTTGAAAGCAAACGAGCTAATGGGTTTATGCTTCATCCTGTCTGTTTCTGTCTTCTGGTTCCTTTTTAGTTCATTAAGTTGGAGTTTGTTTGTCAGCAGCTTGTTGGTCAACTCTGGACACTATTGGAGTAGGCTTGTGCACGTAAGGTAGATCCCTCTGTTGCTGTGCAGTGTTTGTCCCAGAATGCACTGCTGTCCCTGTGACTGCAAGTCAGACCACCCAAGCCTTCAGGAGAGCACATATTGCCTTATCACTAGATTCTGCCAGCTTGTATAGGACACAGTCCTACATCTCATGGACACAAAAAATTAGGTAGGTACATTTTTTCTTCTCAGGAAGGGTTCTTGTGTTATGCTGTCTGTGCAAAATGACATCATCTCTCGATTGTACTTGCATTGCACACATTGAGGCGGAAAGACTTAAGCTCGAGAGGGACTCTGGTCAGCAGTGGGCAATTTGATTCATTAGCATGGTGAGGAACTTGGTGCTTTTTCAGTGCGAAAGACAGGTACAGTTGGGTAACAGCTGATCGGTGATCCCTGGAGTGGTGTCAGGTCCAGGCTGAACACCGTGATGAGCTAAAGAGCATTTATCTGGCATCACCAGCCAGCCGGACAGTTTCACAATGCTGCACCACTTACACCTACACATGTGCTGGTCCTTTGTTCCCCCCATACTCTCCTGACCTTTGACTGAACTGTCCAGTGTCAGGTGGAAAGAGTGGGGTGTCTGTGCTGGGCTGATTTCTCAGCACAGTGTCCACTCTGAGACTGAGGGGGAGGGGACCTCCAGAGGAGCAGGACAAAAGGGAGCACAAAACAAGGGTGGGACAGAGAACTGGGACAGGGGGGGGGGGGGACTTCTCGGAAGGAGGGAGAAATTTGGGTAAGCCCCCCGTATGTGTTTTTCTTCTATTCTTTCTCTTCCTTGTGACCTCCTTAGAGCTGACTAAGCTGTTGTCATGGTGACTCACGTGGCACTGTGGTGCGGTAATCTTTGGGGGAGTGGGAGGAGGAGGAGTCTGTCCATCTGCTAGTGGGAGACCTGGGGGTGGGGCCCGGGGGGTGGGGGGGGGGGTGTATGAATTGGGGAGAGGGTGCAAGGGAGTACGAAGCTCTGAACCCAGCTAAGCTCTTGCTCTGATGTGCCAGGGCAGGACCCAGTGAGCAAGTCACTGTGGTGACAGAGCAGCAGGTGCCCAGGGTGCCACCACTGTGTGTGTGTGTGTGTGTGTGTGTGTGTGTGTGTGTGTGTGTGTGTGTGTGTGTGTGTGTGTGTGTCCTGTCTGTGTCTCTGTCTGCGTATGAGTTAGGGAGAGAGACCTTGTCCATGGCACATTGTTATTTTTAGGAATGCTTAAAAGCTTTCCGCAAAAACATGGCTTGTCAAGTGAAAGTGCTGACGAGGGAGCAGGGAGACTCGCTGAGAATCACTGCCAGGAAAGGGGGATAGGGGCCTGTGGGCAGAGTGAGCGAGAGACAAAGGAAGAGAGGAATGTGACAGTTTAAGTGGTTTATTGACAGAGGGAAAGAAAGGGGGGGGTGTGAGAGATGGTGGAGATGTATTGGATGGCTGCTCTGGGACGTTCTGTAGGGAGACAGTCCTTTGACATATACAGTATGCAGGGATGTTTTATTCGTCTTCTTCTTGGCTTCAAGTATTTGAGAGAAAATCAATGCAGTCAAAAAGCTCATTTGCATCAACGACATTTTCTGAAAGGCCTCAACGTCATTGTCCGTACAGTCTTTCTGGGTGTCTAAGTGAAATTGCACAGCCTGCCCTCGTATTTAATGTATACATATACCGGATATATGTGGTTGCTGTATTTGCATCAAGGTCTTGACGTGCAGATACAGCACACAGAAAGTAAAGGGATAGACTGGTCTTTCAGTGGTCTGAAGGGGAGTTGTGTGTGGTCACCAAGAGTAGTTTTTAACAGCTGAATTCTGTGTGCGTGCACGTGTGTGTGTGCTTGTGTGTGTGTATGCTGCAGGTGTCATGGCCTCCGTCTTGACGAGCTGCAGAGATGACCCCTCGTAGTGTTCCCGACCCTGTAGAGAGTAACCGCGGATCGGGAATGACCACGTCACACATGGAGAGTCACGTGACGGAGGACTCCGGAGGAGGGGGGCCAGGGGTTGCAGGCGTGGGCTGCTCCGGGGAACCGAGGGCCCCTCCAATGGAGAGAATGCTCCAGCACCAGGACGAAGTGAGGAGGAGGAGGGAGGAGGAAGCGCGCAGCAGGCAGGAGCTCAGCCTCAGCTCCTCCATGCGTCTGAAGAAGCTCTCGCAGAAGCCCGGGGTTGGTGTCGACAACCCCACCTTGAACCCTGCTGGGGCTGTGGAGTCTGCACGGGACACGGGAGGGACCCCAATGCTGCTGGGTGAGTGTGTGTGAGTGTGTGTGTGTGTGAGTGTGTGTGTGTGTGTGTGTGTGTGTGTGTGTGTGTGTGTGTGTGTGTGTGTGTGTGTGTGTGTGTGTGTGTGTGTGTGTGTGTGTGTGAAGGGAAATGATACCTTGTGCATATCATATATTTGCGTAGCAGATGACCAAGCTACACTCCAATGCTTCTTGCCTGTGTTTTCAGTGCTGCCAGCTTAACTAGAATGAGCTAGGACTCAAGTATGGGAGAGTCACTCAGCAAAGACAAAATATCAGAGGTGTGTGCGGATTGATTGAACTGTAGCAGTATCATAATCTCTTAATCTCCCCTAGTTTCTGTGTTTCCTTAGGTTTTCGAAGTTCCTCACAATAGCTGTAATAAGCATGGACATTTGCAAGCAGTTCTGTTCCTTTGTGTTAATACCTTCTATGTAGTGGTGGAGCTGGGGGCAGCTGACCCCTGACACTGCTGAAATCGATAGAGTGTTATGTCTAATCTAGCCAAACAGACCATATTAATGACTCTAAGCCCACAGGCTGTGATTGTGGCCATTGAGAACACAGCACAGTGTGAATGCTGATTCCCCTCTCTCCCTCCCTCTGTCTCTCTCTGTCTGTCTGTCTGTACAGACCTGGAGGACCTGTCCGTGTGCCTGAAGCAGGCCCAGTGCTCTCTTAGCGATGCCGAGAGCCAGGAGGATGTGGAGGTCCTCCTGCGCCTGGTCCAGAAGGCCGCCTTCCAGAGCGCCTTCGGCGTGCACAATGCGGTGGTGCACCGTGCCGCCCAAAACAACCTGCCCCTGCCCCTCACGGGCCCGGCACAGGGGCTGGCACAGGAGGTAGGAGAGGAGGGGTGGAGGGCTTGGCAGGAGAGAGCGCAAGATTTAGTACAGAGGGGGACTGTGATGTAAAGCCAGCAGCCTTCTCTAATAAGTGTGATATTGTAGTAAGTCCTCAGTGAATGCCAGCTTCACTGCTGTTCATGTCACACATTATCCATCTGGCACAGTGGAGAATAAGGGGTTTCCCGGGTCTGAGCCCAAGCAAACAGGAGTACACAGCCATAAACTCACTGACGAGCATTTTGGACACTGGCAGTTTGTATTGCAGACTTACATGGATATATAAGTACCTCTAGACAGAGCATTCATTTGGAGAGAGGGAGCGCCTCTAATCCCCAAAGCGCCTCAGTCAGTTAGGTTACACATTCTGGGACTGGTGTGACTCATTAGAGACCCATCTGTTGCCTACTGTCCTACAACAGCATACCGTCCTCAAACAACAGGCCTTTGATTTGCTGCGGAAGAGAGTGTGTATTATGTGTACTTTTCTGCTGGCTGCATTGGTAGCGACACAGTTCAGGGTGTCACACATAAACAGACCCCTCTAGGAAGCACAAATGGCTCAGCTGTTCACCAGAGGGGTATGGTGAGACAGAGATGGGGTCAGATGCGTGAGGTCCGATACAGGTGTCATCTCCCCCCAGGTGCAGACCATGCTGCAGCTCCTCCAGAACAAGGAAGGTGTGGATCTTAACACCTTGCTGAGTTCGCCTCACCTCCAGGTAAGTGGATTATCGTGCCGGTGTTCTGCTGAGGGTTGCCACTGTGTTGCCCTCAGCGGAGACCTCTGGCTCTGAGCTGGCTTTGGAGTTGCCCTCGACCCTAGGTGCCACCCATGCCAGCTGGTAATGCCCTTCTTGGACTCCTCCTCCTTCCAGTCTATTGGACTGGGCTTTGAGAGTATGCATGGATCTCTAACTTAGCCTCAACTCAACAGAATGGAGCGGGACACGCCCACTTCCGTTTTGCCAGTTTCCCAATTCCTTTGCTGCTTTGCTTTGACCTAAACGTCTCCCTGCGGGACTGACCCTCCTGGCATTCCCCCCGCCCCTCTGTGGATTTGGCCAGCAGCAGAGGCGCGTCTGCACGGTGTGACTCATTTGATTAGGCTGAAGGGGCTTATGGGTAATCGGCGGCTGAGCCGCGGCGCTGGCGTGCAGCCGGAGATGGCAGGGGAGACGCCATGCAGACCGCCGCTCTGGATCTTCTCACCCCTCGCCCAGAGGGAGCGCTTTGAGGGCTCGGGGGGTCGGGCTGCGCAGGTGGGTGCCGGTGTGACCGTGGGGAAGGGCCGGGCGGTGGCCTGTCGGGGGGATTCATGCTGACCTGTGGAGGGAGGCTGTGTTTCTGTGCCAGTTATAACGGGGCAGTGCGTGTTCTCTTCAGTGTGAAAGCAACGTTTATATTTACCTGTGCCGTCTTTTTGCAAAAAATTGCCATTGAGTACATTGCAAGGATTTTGAATATCAGTGCGTCTGCAAAAATTTTTTGAACAAATAGTGGTAAGAAAATTAGAAAGGAAGACTCTTGATGGACCGAGTCCCACCACTGTGTCAAAATGGTTTAGCCGTGATTACGTAAAAAGGAAGTGGTCACTGTTCCAGGACCTGTGGGCAGGGTGACAAGTCCAGTCATTGCCATCGTCCATTATGCTTTGGAAGCTTGAGAGTCCAGTTGGGGGGAGGGTTAGAGTGTAAGATAAGTAGAGTGACTAGTTGCAGCCCTGGCCTCATGGTGAGGCGTTTTTCACTGTTTAGGGTTAGAAGGATATAGAGAGATGGAGAGATGGTCAGCAACTACAGAAAAAATAATGGAGTGGAAAGAAGAACAAAACATTGTCACAACTTTGGCATGCTTCTAAGATCAGAGACAAAAAATAATAATTCAACAGTGGTGTGCAGTGATAAATTTTCAAGTAAAAAAATGTGAGCCGGTTGCATCACAGTACTGTCAGTGTTGTCCTAAAGCTCTGGAAGTAAATTCATATGACCCACCACTAGTTTCTGCAGCTTTACAGCGGGCAGACTGGCATATTATCTACAGCACAGAACACACCTCCCCCTCACCCTCATGATTGGTCATGGGTGCTGACTGGAAACACAGCGTGTCTCCATGCCACTGGCACCAGACTGCGAGTCAGGCAGGCCGGACATAGACATGATACAGCCTGCACCATCGGTCTGCACTTTTTGTGCTGTGTTGTGACTGGAAGGTACTCTAATGGTGGTGGTGGCTCCTGACATGTAAATGCAGGTGTGAAGAAGACTTGTGGGTAGATGAAGGTGTATCCGTTCCCCTTCTGCCGGGTTTGCAGGGATCGCTGATAATGGCGGTTTGCAGCAGGTGGGACCCTCTCCTGTCTGTCAAGTGCTGCGGACCCTAGACCAGATTTAGTCTTTTAAGTTGGGCCTTACAAAGTCCACCCATACATGCTTATGTTGGCTTTGAAAATAAATGGGTGAGATCGCTTGTCAGATTCATGCAGTGGCTTGTGTAGAACTCAGAATGTTACGTTTTTTTTTTTTTTTTTTTTGAGAGACCCAAAAGGACAGTGGAGATTACACAGATTGTTCAAAGTTGAAGAGTTTATTTTCTACCATTAACAACAGGCCTAAATGATATGTAAACAAGACTGTGCTATCTATGTAGTACTAATCACTGCCAGCAGGATTTCTAGCTATACTGTTTATCGAGGATAAACACGGCAGCTTCATCTTAACCTGTCTGGGCTCTAGGCTAACCTGCTGTCCCATCTGGGATTAGCCAGTGTACAGTGAGAGTAAGTCAGTTTGCTGTAGAGCTGCCTCCAGCTTGTCTCGCTTATAGCTGTCCTCAGGAGTGCCTGGATTCCTCTGCTTTCCTTTGGCCTCTCTTTCCTCTCTCCACGTTCTGCCACATCAGCTGATACAAAAGGAAGAATTTGTGTTTGCCGATATCTCTCGCTTGTTGAGCTGCAGGAGGTGAATGTTTGTTTATTGCTGCCTTGTGCCTGTGCTAGGTGCTGATAGAAGTAGAGCATTTTTCTTGTTGTTCATCATACATTTCACCTTTCTACCCCTGAGGTTATCCTGGACCAGATAACCAACCTTAAGATCCTAACTCCAATAATTTTGTTAAAGAGGTCAGTGCTGATCCAGGACCAGTGATCAGGGACACATTGTATGTGCAGAGGCAGTACAGGGGTGAGAGTGTCCATGTGCTCCTGTTTCCTCCCCCAGGCTCTGATGGAGACTCAGGACAGCGGGGTGGAGCAGCAGGTGCATCTGGAGCCCCTGCTCAGGCCCGGCCAGAGCCTGGTGCAGCACGGGGGCGAGCCCATCAAGCTTGTGCACCTGGAGAAGGCCCGAGACGTCCCTCTGGTGAGGCACACAGGCAACGCACACACCTACAGGTTTATGGGTCTCATACTGTCTTCACTAGCCATTTTCAATATGGCTTTGTGTTGGTACACACTTGCTGGTAGTTTGTAGTATTGTATTGGCTGTCTGTCATAATAACACCATGTTTACTCCCAGAAAAACAGAAATCCGAAGAGTTATAAAATTGCCAGACTCTCAACATCACTGTAGATTAAATGCATAATTTCAACATAGTTTCTTTGATGTAGATACTTATTGTTACATTTTAAGTTTTGAAAATAAATGTTCCTTTGCATACTGTTGTCAATCCTTGCAATAACCACTTAACTGGCAGTAACTGAGACCATGCTTACTATATCGTGCAGCCTATATTTTATGTTACCTGTGCAATTCCAAAAGTGGGTTAAACTACTTAGCCATTGCAACAGCCATAATCTGTTCTTGCTTTGAGCAGGCTCAAATAAAAATTCTATAGTGTAGTAATTATGTAAAATGCTGTATTAATAAACAAAATGACATTTTAAGTCATGTTTGATCCACTAAAAATGCAAGTGTGTATGACGCTACAGAGACACAAACAATAGCAGTGCTGCCAATGCCAACACTGACCATTTGACTGTCTGTCTGTCCGTCCCCTTCTCCCCCAGGGCGCGACGGTGCGTAACGACTCGGGCAGCGTGGTGATCAGCCGCGTGGTGAAGGGCGGGGCGGCGGAGCGGAGCGGCCTGCTGAAGGAGGGCGATGAGATCCTGGCGATCAACGGGGTGGAGATGCGCGGGAAGAGCATCAGCGAAGTCTGCAACATCCTTGTGAGCGGAGCCGTTGTGTGGGCGGTGGGGCAGGGGGTGACCGTGTGACATCTTTTTCCCCAGGTGGACACGCAGGCAGGGGTAACAGTGTGACCTCTTTCCCCAGGCGGAGATGCACGGCTCCCTGAGCTTCGTCCTGATCCCCGCCTCGAAGTCCGGGCCCGCGCCACACCGGGAGAACGTGGTGAGATCTTTCCCCGACCTGACTCGACCTCCATTCCTGTCCCCCAGGTGTTTTCCGCCCGGTGTCTGACCCCCCCTCCCCTCCAGGTCCATGTGAAGGCGTACTTCGACTACGACCCCTCGGACGACCCCTACCTGCCCTGCCGCGAGCTGGGTCTCTCCTTCCTGAAGGGGGACATCCTGCACATCAGCAGCCAGGACGACCCCAACTGGTGGCAGGCGTACCGCGACGGTGACGAGGACAACCAGCCACTCGCTGGGCTCATCCCAGGTACGCTGAAGGCCGAGCATGCTGGCAGGCGAAAAAGGAGCTAAACTGGGAAGGAGGCAAGAGAAACTTAGCACTTAATGAGGCATTATGGGATGTGTATAGCTGGGTGCTCTCTCCTTCTCCTCCTCATTTCTCAGGCCAGTTTCGTTTTATTGGTATGATGCAAAACAAGTTTCCGTGACAGGTACAGTTTTAAGTGGAGGTGGTCTGTGAAGCACTTCGTTCTCTCATCATTTCTCCCTCCCTCTGTCTCTCTCTTCCGTTAGGGAAGAACTTCCAGCAGCAGAGAGAAGCCATGAAGCAAACCATAGAGGAGGATGACGAGCCTGAGAAGTTTGGTGAGTGTACACTTCTCAAACCCTTACTGATAACACTCTTGTGTGTCATTCTGTGATGACTCACCTAATGCCTCTTTAGTGTGCACTTGAGGGAGGAAATGTATACTTGTAGTAAAAGGTAATGGTCTTTTGTTAGGAAACCTTTGGTGTGCAAAGAAGAATAAGAAGAAGAGTAAGAAGATTCTCTCCAGCAGCAAAGATGACAGTAAGCCCTTCACTGCCCACTGATATCCTTTAAATAGCCTTGTTTCTCCTCTACATACATCACGCCTTCTCAAACTGTTCTACAAGTGTGTCAACAGTGTCTGTTACATGTGCATGACTCTTTTTGTCTCTCATACAGTGTCTGTTACATGTGTATCACTTTCTCTGTCTCCTGCATGTTCATTACTTTCTTACACTTGAGGGCCACATAAATTGTGTAAACTTACAGGCACCTGAGGTCCATTTCTCTGTATTAATTGTTCAATATGTAAACATACTATACATATATTTTCTAGGTATTACTGTCTTTTTCCCATTTTGAACTTTTGGGTACCTACTCATCACTAGGGACAGGCTTATATACTATATTTCCAGTGTGGCAGTTTTATGATTCATGCTGAATCTTGTTTAGCACTATAATTGTGTTGTCCAGCTGTGTTGCAGAGAATAAATGATGCACCAGTTCTGCTGCATCCATTGATCACCCTGCTCATGCTGTTTGTTACTGTCTCCATGACACTCTGATGACTTTTTAAATTCTCATGCACCTCTTCATTCTAATGCCCTCTGCCTCCTCCCCTCAGCCTATGACAGCGAGGAAATCCTGACCTATGAGGAGATGGCGCTGTACCACCAGCCGGCCGACCGCAAGCGGCCCATCGCCCTGATCGGTCCCTCCAACAGCGGGAAGAGCGAGCTGCGGCAGAGGCTCATGTTTCACGAGCCGGAGAGATTCGGCGGCGCTGTACCGTGTAAGACACCCCCAACAGGAGGGGAGGGAGAGGGGGTCAGAGAGGCTGGGGCAGTGTGTAGGAGTGTGCCGCCAATCAAACAACCAGTTCATATTGATGTACTCTATTAACATTTTATCATGGATGATCCATTTGTCAACAGCATATTCTGAGCAATGGATGTTTCCTTGGCTTTCTCAGTATCTGCCATGCCCAAACAGGTAGATGTGAAAATTGTGGAATTATAAAGTGTGGAATTATAAAACATCACTCCAGTAAAATTAACTGTGAACATGCTTTAAGCAGCAACCCACAGTTGCTGTCAGTTGCCCACAGTCTTATCCTTGAATAGAACTGCTGTTGCTCATTCTAAGTCCTGGCTTTAAGAGGGGGGCAGTATTATCATCAGAGCGTAGCCTCTGTCTCACTGTTAACTCCAGCTCACACAAAAGACCTGTATTGTCAATGAGGGCATTTACCACAGTGTGTACAAAAGAGACTGAGAGAAAGAATGAGAGAGGCCCTTTGTTGCCCTATTGTGAATGTGTGTGGGTGTGCGTGTGTACGTGCATGTGTGCATGCGTGTGTGCATGCATACAAGGAGGGGATTTTTGTACTGTTTTCTGGTAGTTGTTCCTCATTAGTTCAGCTTTCATTTCTTATTTCATATTTTGGAAAGTAGATTTATTTTAGTGTGTTTTTCATGTGAATGGTTTAATACAGTGGTCCCCATAATGGAGTTGAAGTTCAGACAGGATGTGACATTCATAAACACATAGTTACACTGCATGTGTATTTTCATATATAAATGGATTTACACTAGTCCAGTAGTGTAGTGCAAACATGCATTTTACATGTAATGTTTATCATCAGAATGACATCTGAAATGCATTTGTGTCCCAGCCTGGGTAATGTAAAGTTAGTGGATGTGAAAGCATGAAAATGAATAATAATGAGACCAATTTTTCAATGTAATGCAATAGGTGTAAGTAATACTGGCCGTGAAAGTAAATTTCAATCAATCACAGACGTGGGAGGCTCTGCACCCCCTGTTATTCCTGAAGGGTTGTGAGTGAGTTTGTGCCCCATGCCCCCCTCTCCCGTGCTGCAGACACGACGCGACCCCAGCGGCCGGCCGAGGTGGATGGGCAGGACTACCACTTCGTCTCGCGGCAGGCCTTCGAGGCGGAAGCGACCGCCATGAAGTTCATCGAGTCGGGCGAGTTCGAGGGAAACCTGTACGGCACCAGCACCGACTCGGTCCGACAGGTCATCAACGCGGGCAAGATCTGCCTGCTGTGCCTGCACACTCGGGTAAGAGAACCACAGGAGAGGAATACTGAGGGGAAGTGACACTGCAAACGAAGAATATATGAGTGTCTTTTCAGGATCGTTTTGATGCTTCTGATTCAGCTTTATGTTTTATCCCAAGTGTAATCTCAGTACCTCTCCTTTTTTCCCTTCCACTCTCTTCCCTTTCCCCTTTCTTGACTTTCCCTCTTTCGCTTCTCCCTTTCCGTCTCTCTCTCCTTCCCTCCAGTCCCTGAAGGTGTTGCGCAGCTCAGATCTGAAGCCCTACATCGTCTTCCTTGCTCCTCCCTCCCAGGAGCGATTGCGCACCCTGCTGGCCAAGGAGGGGAAAAAACCCAAGGTACCCATGCCCTCCCCCATCATAGAACCTTTATTTGTCAGACGTATGTATACATGCATCAGAAAACAACACAGGGCTAGTGATAAAAAAAAAAAAAATAGTTGTAGCTCTACACCCAGGCTCTGTATACATTATGCTGTAAGTAAAGACTGCTCCTTTTCTTATGTCTTTCTTCCATCCTTCTCTTCACACTCTGTACCCCTTTACTTTCTTCTTCTCCCATTCCCTCACACCTCTCTCCGCAGCTGGATGAGCTCAGGGAGATCATTGAGAAGGCACGGGAAATGGAGCAGAACTTTGGACACCTGTTTGATGCTGTCATCATTAACACTGACCAGGAAAAGGCTTTCCAGGAGTTGCTACACCTAATCAACAGACTTGACACTGAGCCACAGTGGGTCCCCGCCTCCTGGCTCCGTTAATGCCGATCGGCACCGTCCCTTCCCTCGGAAAGAGACATTCATGCACTGTAGAGTTAGAGAGTAGAGAAAAGGAAGGCAGGGCCAGGTGGATGCACACTAAACTGCAAGAAGCAATGGGAGAAGGTCAGGAAGAGACCCCCTGGACCATGAAGTCACAGGCAGAGAGAAGAGCCTCTTCTGTCCAGACTTTTGGTGGACCAGCAAGGAGAGGTGCTAAATTAAGCATTTCTATGTAGGTACATGACTTGAAATGACTGAATCATTGCTTTCAGGTGGAGAAAACATCTGTTCATTTGTTCTTCTCTTTCTGGACATCCAAAAGTCTCTCTTATTTGCCGTTATGTATTATATGCTGTAGTAGTAACAGCTGCTTTCTATGTTAAATGCAGTTTTGAGTGGTATGAGGGGTCTCTGGATCAAATTGCCTGGAATTTTATATGTCCCTTATAGGGTCATGGATGTATTTTACGATTAAAATCTGTTTGAAGGTTTTTAAAATTATAAGAGGATGGAAAAATGTTTTGTGCACACGTAACTCAAATTCAGATTCCAGGACATTTGAATCATCTGCAGTCTTCCCCACTGACCTGATGAGTGGTGAGGACATTTTGTCTCATATGGAGCCACATACGGTAAACCGGCATTTTAAAACATGCTGTCTGTTGGAAATAATTGTTTTGATGTCAGTCAAGTGGAAGTACTGTACGCAGTTGCCTCCAAATATATTCATGCCCCTTTTTAAGCAAGAAGGAAAGATGGTTGCACAATGACATGTGTATGCACTGTTGTGTGTACTTGCACACATAAATGAAAACATGTAACACTTTAACACTACCAAAACTTCAACTTGCAAAGGCATATTTTTACAGATATCTTTGCATTCAAAGAACAGGATCAAATTAATATCCGTTTTTGTTCTGTTATTACATCCTCTTCTGACTTCTTGATGGTGAGAAGATGCTTGTTTCATCTTTTATGAGGCTAATGTCCTTCAGAGGAGGGATTTTTGAATGCTTGTTCAGTAGACATTTGTCCTGCTCCAGATTTGTTGGTTTCTGCATGTGAACTGCTCTTGAGTTTCAGCTGTAAATAATCAGGATCAGGTTTGGAGGTTGTCGTAGCTTGTTGAGAATTTTGACTTTGCTTTCCCAAACTGTTTCTGGAGATGTCTACCCTTTCAGAGCAAAATTGCCAATGCTGCCGATATGTATGTCACTAAATTTTTGCTTCATCACAAAACATGGTCCAAAGTATCATGAAGATACCATTTGTAAAATTAGTAAACGTGATGCCGCTTTAGACTAGGTTTCTTTCTTCCATCTCTGCCATGAACACTATGGGTGTGATTAAGATTGATACATATTTTCCTATTTGAGGAAAAAAGTATGGCATAATTGCATATTGCACATTTTGTGTTACAGAGACATGTTGAGTAACTTTGGTGGCCACTGTATTTGCCAGATATTTCAAAATTTGAAACAACCCTTTAGTGGTCTCTGAAATAGTTCAACATGAAACATGATGAAAAACCTTTAACATTTTTTGTGAGAATATTGGATTGCAGCATGTATGATATAAATACATAATGGATGTGATATAAATAAAATGTAAAATTTGTAACACCACTCGCTACTCCCTCCTTCTGACTTCATGGGTCAGAACACAGTCCTTATGAACACAGGTTTTGCTCCTGGAACATCTAGGAATGGATATGCTTCTCTGACCCTTCAGCTAGATACCAATGCAACAGACTCGAACAACTAATGAATGTAAGCAGTGTATTAAAATCACTTTTCTGAAAGTGTTTTCTCTGAGTCATTCACAAAAAGTCACACCAGCTCATATAATTTTGACATGTGCCTTCAAGAACATTTTGTCAGGCCAAATTGGTTTGGTGTCTTGAGGCCCTTAGCTTTAGCCCATATTTACTAATGGGCCGCTACACACTAAATGCACATGGTATCCCTAAATTATGCTCAACCTCCTAGGAAACTGTGGGCTTAGGTGTGGACATTTAAATTGCAATGCAACCACATACTCTGTCTTTACATTTTCACAGTGATAGTGTTTTGAGACCAGAAAGAAAAAAAAACAACCACCACAAAATTTCATTTCATAATTTCATTAGATTTATCAATGAATAGATCAGGGAGTTACACCCCCCACACCAAGTGCTACAGTCTCAGTCAGTTCCCAATGTAATAAACAGACCACAGTAAAGATGTGAATTAGTGAGACTGCTGAACAAAAATAACTTCCACAATACAGTCACACTTTGAACAAACACAGAAAACCGTCCTGAACAGCACAGGACAACAGCGGGCAATGGTGACACTGAATTTTGCAATAAAATCTACACAGATTAGTCTTCCTCAACATATATTAGGTAACTGCAAAAAAAACCTGTTTGGTCCCTTTCTGAGTGTTTGACGTCAACCTCTAATATTTCTTTATACACACAAGAATGGAAGCAAAGTACTGGTAATCAACAGTATGCTTCCATGAATGATTTATATATAACCACAACTGACTGATCCTTCAATACTGTGATCAATATAATGACAAAACATCACCAACATTTACAAGAAACCAGAAGTTTTTCTTTTCACAGAGGTGAAGCCCGGCAGACTTCGAATAAATAAGACGGACAGCTGAATTTGGCTTGGCAACGGACGGACGGAGAGGGGGACGGGCGGGTCACTCGAACAGCAGGTCCTCGTCCGTCTCCTCTGTCAGCATGTTGGTGGGCTCTGCGACAGGACCCAGCGCAGCCATGCGGGCCGCGATCTCCTTCTCTGTCTTCTCCCTCATCAGCTTCTTCTTCTCCTGGATCTTCTTCAGCCTGGGGATGGGCACAGGGCAGGGGTCAGACTCAGGAATGGGGTCACAGGGAGGGGGACGGTCACCGACACACAATCAGACACGGGGAGGGTTCAGACATTGGAACACAGTCATATCGACATGGTCAGACACAAGGAGAGAGTCACAGGGAGAGGGTTGAAACATCATAAGACAGTCACAGAGACGCGATCAGACACAGGGAGAAGGGTCAGACATACGGAGAGTCTCAGAGACATGACCAGACAGAGGGAAGTGGTTAAACGGGCTGAGAGGGACAAACAGAGACTAACACAGAGAGAGGCCTGGCGGAGAAGACGCTCACCTGTAGAACTCCTCTCGCTCCCTCTCGTCCAGCTCGGTGATGATGTAGGAAAGAGTGCGCTCTATCCGTGGAATGATCACTGCCAGGATGAGACATGGAAAGGAGTTTAGCAGCTGGAGATCTATGGGTTTGCAACTGGGTTTGCTCCTCTAATTGTTCAGCTCATTACTGTTGAACATTTTCCCAAATTTTTAGCATTAACACATACAAACAGACACACAGACAGGCAGGGCTAACCATGCTCAATGGCATTCACACGTCGGTTGGTGATCTTGATGGCCTCGTCCAGAGTGACAAAGGAGGTCTGAAAAGTACACAGGTCAGAGGTCAGCAAAGAGCACAAGGTTGGAGGATCAGGGGTCAAAGGCACTGCCTCCCCCATCCCAAAAACCAAGCTCATAAACCTTCCTCTGCTGCTAAACATTGTTGAAACTGTTGCATACGTCTGCATGAATGATAACCAGGCAGCTCTGGACAGAGCAGAACTCAGAGCATGTGTGTTCTTTACCTGCAGGGAGGCCAGCTCTACCAGCAGCTCCACAGCCTTGGCGTAGTTCCTCTTCAGCTTGGCCAGCTGCTCCCCGCCCCTGGCCAGACCAGTCAGCTCATAGCCTTAGGAACAGGGAGAAAGGCAAAGAGAGACACCAGGGGAGAAGAGGCAGGGTGGGGAGAAAGGGAACGAGAGAAGAGCGTGTCATTTGTTTATCGCTGTAAAAGCTTAGGACACCACTCATATGACATGTAAAATAAATCCACACTAACATAGCGTCAGCCGGTTTGGCTGTATTCACTGAGATGAGTTACTTTGTTCAGAACAGTGTGAACAGCTGGTTCACTGACTCTTTTACTTTGTTCAGTTCATCCGCTTCCTTCACTGACCACAAGGTGGCTCAGTACCCAAGTGAACTCAACGTAGGGCTACACAAGCTTTTAGGCTCACACAATCTTAAACTGTTTTGGCGAATAAATGAACCCTGCACCATTTAAGAAAATAGCTTTAAAAACATTAAATAGCAGATAGCTGTTACAACAGTGAAATGTTTAAAAGAATGTGGAGAAAATGCCACAGATTGAATGATGCAAAGAAGAATTCAGCTGTAATTCATAATATAGTCAGTTATTTTCTGTGTTAATCACTGGATAATGCACATTACTGTCTTGGGTTCCTACCTCATGTAAGCTATGCTTGGGCGTGTAGATTTCCAGAACTGAATTTTAGGCCCACATGAAGCGGACAAGAGATTCTTGGTGACAAATTGTGCATCCTGCCCTCATGAGAGATACAAAAGTGAAAATTTCCCAAATGTTGCCTTTTTTGGGTCGATACTAATCTTGTTCTTCATTTGCTCTATGTCCACCCTGAGAGCTCTTTGGGTGCAATATCACTGACAGGCCTTACTGGAGGCTGTACTGCAGGCCAAAGCAGACCTCGAAGAGACCGGTGTGTGGATACTTACTGTCCCCTCCTTCCTGGTAGTGCTCAAAGACCGGAAGTGTGACACCTGAGAAGAAAAGACATAACAGTAAAGCTCCCAGCTGCTGAGTACTGCAGGCAATGGTAGGCAACAGAGCAAACATTTGATCCAAAATGTCTGACACTGTTACCTGCTACGTTATCCTTCTTAGCCCGGACCTTGACCTGTGCTTTGTTCACATTCTGGATCACTGTGGTACTGAGAAGACAAAAACAGCAGTTCACTTCAAGAGGTAAGTAAACCCTGCACAAGGACATCCAATGTCTGAGCGCTTTAAGTTGAAACGCCACCGCCAACTTCCCCTCACCTGAAATCTCCAGCTGCAAACTTGGCCTCGGCCAGGGAGAAAGCCGCCTCCCTCATCACCTCTCCCATCAAAGTCTTGGTCTGGAGGGGAACAAACCGATTTCCAGACTCAAAAAGGCATAAACTGTCTTGAACCTGTGTGTAAACACTCACCAAACCTTCACACATTCTGGTAAAGCCTTCTTTTCCAGTTCTCTTGTTAGATGTATTGGTTTAGTATTAACTAGCCTGTACAGTGACGCCTGAATCGTCAATGTGTGATAAAGGTGTGATTTGTTTGTCAGAAATTAAGGAATATTTGGATTCTGGCTGCCTCTGAATGCAGTGGTCATTTTTTTTCACCGCTCCCTACCTCAATAATCTTGCGGAGAATCTGGCGAAAGCGCATCGACAGGGCGTCCGCCTTCTTCTTGAGCAGGTTTCGGCCGGTCTGGGCACCTTTCAAACGCGCCTTCATGATGGTCTGCGCCCTGGAATTACAGAGAGAGTGCTGTCTCTTCTTCTCAATACTCTCAATCATCTCAGCCTTCGTGACCGGAATATTTGGCGACTAATGCAATGGCAACACTGTGCTATGCCAATCTTAGCGGCCAAGAACGGATCATGTTCAAACTAGGGCACACGTTAATGCATTACAACTAATGAGGCAGTGTGTGTAAAATTTCACAACCCGATTTTAAACAGTGCGCCTTCACACCTTCAGTGCTTGGCCAATGTAAGTGCTCATTTATAAGGCCAAGTACCACAGGTGTGTATTGACCATCTTTTTATATCTTTTTTCTTCTTTTTAAACCTGCTGCAAACATACTACATTTGGCAAAACATAGAGACATTGGTAGGAAAGAGAGAAGTATGAAAAATGTTTATTAAATTTATCATGTTCTTCCCTCAAGAGCATTACTAGAGCAGGGCTTTGCCCAAATGTGTCACCTCACATGTGATTTTGGCCTAATGATAATTTTACAAGGAGATGGTTTGGTTCTGACAGGCAAAGAAAACAAGAACGTTATTTATTTAATTAGGCAACCGATGTTGACATCTTTCATTATTCACCTGAATACTGTTCTTACTCACCTGAGTACTGTTCTTACTGCCAAAGTTTGGGTAGCATATAAAGGCTACTGATGGGTAAGACAATGAAGCATTACAGCTTAATATAAAGCCAATGGGCAAACAGAAGGACTAGGTCTGGTAATGAATGGTGGCCTATCGGAAAATGACAGGAGGCCAGTTTTGGCCCTGTGCATTCTTGTTTGCTGGGTCTGGATTCAAACACATTGATTAAATAACTGACTGATCGACTGATTAACAGGCTACTAAGTGAAGTGCAACATACACCAGTATCAGGTGGTACCTAGGCCTCTGTTGTAACCACTATGCCAGGAAGGATTCTAAGGTTCAGAGTGGACATTAATTCTCTCATCCGGCTTAAATTACTACAGTATTTCTAAACAAGACATGAGCAGTCATGCAATTCAACCCAAATTCATTTCCCAGGTGGGGTACTACTATTGTACCCTTTAGCAACATACTAGCAACAATCAGAACTTCTTCAGGGAATATTTTGCCATAGAAGTAGATATGGTGGAATTTTGTCTTACAGTAAATGCTACGTAAATAAGCAAATAATTATCATGTCACGGTGGTGTTTTTAATCGTCTGCATCAACCTAAGTATTTCACACAAACTCCCATACAATCGATTGCCATTTCATGAGTGTACGCGGAATTACACCCACCGCTAGGCAATTTTAAATCGAGCACATCTGAAGGAGCCAAACCATGCGTCAAGATAGCAAGCTCGCACGTTGGGATGTGTAAGGTGGTCAGTACCATTTCTGTGAGACCCAGACCTAAAGCGTGACCGAACCTGTACTACACTCTGCATTGCTTCATTGCATTAAACAGAGCCCGTCGTTCATTTTCATCATTACGCGCACTTAACGGTGGCCTCGCTATTTATTTTCTCTTGGTAACTAAGCATCTTTTTTACATAGCTATGCATAACTGGTCACGTTCTTAGATACGGGCATGTTTATTCATGATTATTTCATGATCCCTGCGTTGGCAATTTAAAGACTCATCACGACAGCAACCAGCTCAGCAAGATAAGCGGTGCAACGCAAAAACGGTGTCTTTCATGTGGATTATGAATCACTGTCACCACGAATTGAAAATATCTGATATAAAAAGCAATGGTAACGCATTCTTACAATGAAATTATACGATACGGCTGTACAGAAATTTAGTTATCTTGACCTGATGGCACGGAGGCAGCTAGCTTGCTACCTAGCTTGATAATAAGCTTTGGCAACAAGGTTAACGCTTGATACTCACATTCGAGAAGGGAATATGTCGATCCTATCTTTTCCTGACATTTTTACTTTTTGCAATTTAACGGTATCTGCGGTTTCCTTTTTCGTGAAATTATTTTGTCGCAGTATGCAGTGCAACACTTCCCAGTATAAATTGGGTGGCTCATACAGTAGCTAGCGTGATATGCTAACTACTGACAGTCCCTATTCTAGTCTTCGGTCAAACGACGCCAGAGCCAGTCAGCTGGTGCAGGATCATGTGACTTCGTGGTCGGCGTCTGCGCTATTTTAATCGGAGGTCTTTTAATTGACAGGATAAATAACTCCTACCTTAACGCAGGTATTCAGGAGCATCACATGCCAGAAGCCACTATTATTTTCAACATCCTTATGATAAACCTGTGTGTGATTAAATAGTATGTATATGTGTATAGCCACATTCTCAACATATACAGATTCTCAATAAAGAATCATCTCTAGAAGAAGAAATAAGATAAAAGATTTGCATTACATATTGTAATGCACACGTATGCAGAATGCAGTGCACACGCGCAATACAAATGATTCATAAAATTAAGATTGGCAGCCAGACAGAAAAGACTCTTCTTCGCCCCACGTTAGTTTTTAAATGATTGTGTTAATTTAGTTGTGTCGTACTTCTGTTAAAGCGTAATTATAGCTAAATAAATAGGTGGGGTTAAATATGTAAAATTGGTGGCAAATTTTAATTTGTCTCACATTTTAGTTTCTCACAGGCCTGTCTAAAAAAAAGAAACAGGTTTTTATTGGGCTAGGGAAATCAAGAAAGCAATTGTTATACATCAGTTTCGGCTAGTCGCTACAATCAATGGAGCTGAATCAGAATGTTGAGGGCACAATTTACTTTTGGCATGAGTTTAGAGGTAACAGTATTGCACAGCCAGTGGAACTAGACAGGAAAAGTCTTAGTCTTTATTGGAACGTTTAAAATCCTACTTCCTGAAAATATAAACATCTTTAAGCAAATGATCTGCAATTTTTCTTTTATTTCACTGTGTTGCAAAATAACAAATTGGAACATTAAACCTTTTTTGTTTTTATTTTGTTTGCTGACTGCAGAGAGCACATTTTCCTATGAAATTAGCCTACACATAATTTATTCATTTTGTTACATCCTCACTATAAGACAGATTTATTGCAGCATCCTTCATATTGCTCACTTTGTAGATCTAATCAACATCAAAATAAAGCATTTACAGCACGCTCACACCAATGCGCCGGTAACATTCATGGGGAAATAAATTTGAATATTTCCATCTGAAATGTACATAATTTTCCCATCTAAAATGTAAATGATTTTACATTTGTTTTAATTTCTTTAAACTTACTGTGCTGGTCTGCGATGCAGTGTCAGTATCAGAGCCCATATTATTGAATTGTTTTATTCTCTCCTTGTCCAGGATTGGCCGCCAGAGGGCAGTACAAACCTGACACAATTCTGTTGTCCTCAGAGGCCCATCTAACTTCCATGGACTCTATCTAAAGAGAAGGAGACGAGTGTCCTGATTGACAATACCAACAGACAATGAACTTCGAGATGTCAAAATCAGAGCAGGTGGATGCACATAATATACATGAATGCTTATACAGCAGAAATGACACATTCTTAATGTCTTATTCTTAATGTACACGTATTTACTATTTTATTGGTTCTGTTTTTATATATATATATATATATATATATATATATATATATATATATATATATATATATATATATATATATATGTATATAATTTTGTTTGTTTTCTTCTTCTGTATTCCTTTGTGTTATTGTATTTTTTACGTTATTGCACTTTTGCACTTTGCCACTCTTTCAACCTCTGTCTAAATGCTGCTGTGACATGTGAATTTCCCCGCTGTGGGATCAATAAAGTTCTATCTTATCTTATCTTATCTTATCTTATCTTATCTTATCTTATTACCATCATCTTCTTATGAATTAACGCTGTCAATAATTGAGGTGACAACAACTATGAATCTTGATCTATCACTGAGCGCAGAATTTCTTCAAATTTGTTATGCCTGAAAAAGTCTTATGTTCTGATGCTTGTGTGCACTCTACACACTAATACAACCTCGCATAGCTAACCAGTAAATCTGCTACTCTACTCTTTTACTGCAACTTGTGCCTATGTAATACTAATACTGCAATGCTAATACAAGTACAATGAAAGCAGTGTTGATTCGATATGCCTTCATGTGAAGTTAGAATGCTGAACAAGGTTACTTTAGCTGTAGTAAGACCAATGCTGCATGTTTGATAAGTCCCTGTTAATGTGTTGGCAGCTTATCTGCTATTTGAGTATCTTCCCACTGCCCTCTCCCTGGCAGACATTTAGGTGGCACACTGTGGATGGGAGGGGCTTTGAGGGCCAGGCATAGCTCCTCACTTGATGCCATGCCAATCAAAGTGAGTGACATGGAGATCCTTGCAAGTTTACATAAATGTGTGACAGTGTATCTTCAGTGTATCTTTTCAGTGCAGCCACTTGCCAGTGCCTGACTACCTGCATGTCCCTGCAGGTCACCCAGACTGCGTCTGCATGCTAGGTGAAGACCCTAACTCACAAGAATCTCAGAATAATACAAGAGGAGGGAAATATTTCCCTCAGCTCACACATACTCACTTGCCACCTGAATGTGTATACAAACCGAAAAGAAGAAAACCCTTTCATAAAAACGTTCAGGAATGAGCATAGGTCTGTGCAAAGGGCCAGGAAATGATTCATAAAGAGAACGATAATCTGACAAATATCAAGATCTCATATGACCTTTTCAGACATTCTTTCTTCGACGTGCGCTTTGGTGCTGAAGGAGGTCAGTGGTAATAAGGAAGGCAGTAGCTAGAGTGTGTGTACACCACAAGCCCTGTGTGGCTGACATCTACACTTGACCTTTTCAATTATGCGGTGGCAGAATTCTGTTAACCTCACATTAAACTGATAGCCCTGGATGTTTTGAATATTTGACATGAATTGGCTCATGTGATGCATAAAGAATCTTCAGAATGAGAAACGGAGGTTTGACTTGATGAATGACAAACAGTAGGCCTCTTTGTCACAAAAAGCATTTGTTGTACGTTCTTTAGTAAGATCCTTCTTCTTCAGTAAGATCCTGGTCATCTTCAATTTTGGCTTTTGTGGGAAAACCGAAGCGTTAATATGATGATCTGATTTCAGATTCATTCAGTGTACTTCCTTTTAGAGAACTGCCATCATAAGAAGCTGAAAGAGAATTGGAACAGGTCCCTAAGACAGGGGTTCTGCAACAGCTGAACTCTCATACACATTACTTCTGATGTCACTATTGTCCCTGTGAGGTTTTTGCACACTGACATTCAAACTCTGGCGAAAGACATACTGACCAGGCAGGCACCAAAAGAGATTTGCTGGGCTTATAATGATATCTGATGTTTGCTTTCTTATGCAAGCAGCGGCTCAAATTTGCAGTCCCTGACAGCTGGACCTAAAAATTCTTCCTAGCAACACAGCAACTCAGTTTAGTAAACAGACTCAGTGTAAGAAAGACATTATAGAGGATAATATTTGTATAACATAAAATCTGAAGCTCCAGCACCCTATGTTTTCATATTCAGTTAAATATAAAAATTAAAATGCATAAAATGCCATTGTGAGCAAGCAGATATCCTAATGCAGATATCCTACAGTGAAAAGACATAAATGTGTTATATATTAGATTTTCCCATTGCAAACATTTTGTGGAAAAACAACTCGGATGGCCCTGGCTGTTTTTGACATGTAAAATGAAAACTCTGACATATAAAACTGTGTTGTGAGTAAGGTCCAAGTGTCTTTTGTTAAACTCACTGCTGACATTTTATCTGAGAGTGAATGGGTGATCATGGAGACAATAGGTTATTGTTATGGAAGCCCAGTCTGACGGTGCATTAACATAGTCAGAAGAGCACTGGCTAAAGAAAGGAATCACCTTTGTGTGTTTCAGTTAATAAAATTCAAATTCATGGACTGGGATTATTTTAGAGGGAACTTCAAACAGACTACAGATCATACCCAAGTTCCTCCTCTATCCCCTGATTGGCTTCATTTTGATCCATTGAAAATAGGTGCTGAGTCTATTTTATGCCCTCCCATGGCAGTAATGTAAGGTCCACCCTCTATTCTACAACAATGCATCTCTTTGTATTTTCTAGAACTCAATTGTGGGAGACAACCATGGCTCCAAAACGAATGCAGTCATGGGTGTTGAAGTATAACTGGTATCCTAATGACACACATAGTTCCATACACACATTGCAATATGTAAAAATACCTTTAACACAAATGAAAACTTGGGTAAACAATATACATCTTTGCTCATGTACATACAATAAGTGAGGCCATTACCTACCCACTGAATCATACTTAATTTCCTGTCTGCTAAAGTCAAAGGACAGCTATAGCAGTGAACTCAGAAGCTTCATTTAAGTAGAGGGTGTCCAGTCCATTTTACAAATGATTTTTGTTGTGAAGGTGAATCAAGTCTGAAGTCTTGTGTTTGATATGAATTTAATAAGTACATGTGACTTCTTGTCTCCTTATGCAAATACACTCTGCAACCACATGAGGTGAGTTGCCAGTAATTATATTGATTGGTTTTTATTTCATTTGTGTTGTCTGAATGTATGTACTGGCACATGGCCATCAGAACTTTCACAAAGGAACAACTGCTATTTAGCTTGGCTGTGCCTTTGTGATTCCATGCACTGATTAATGGTTGCCTAGACTGTCAGGGTTGCACTTCACTTATTTCCTTTGGCAAGTTTTGCCCTTTCAGTGTGTAGCAGTTTAAGATTTCATTATTTGAAACCTGAAATTGTTTTTCATTTTCTTAAAGTGAGCAGATTATTTTATAATCCCTCAAGACTTCGATTTCCACCGAACTCTGCAAGACCTAGTGGAGTATGTTCAGGTGAGGAACAAATTCAGGTCCCTGACCCTAAAACACCACAGTTACGATGGGTGCATCCCAGTACTTTAGAAATGTGTCCTTGCATCTTTTCTTCAGTTCCTTAGTGATGCCCATTGAGGAGATGAGGAAGAGATGCAAGGAGAAAAAAAGAAGGTACCTAACACTGTGAGGCAGATGGGACGTCCGTGTGCCATTTTGGAACTTTGGAAATTTGGTATGGTATTTCGCAGAAATCCCTACCCTCTTCAGGACAAGTTGTTTTTTTTTAATATGGAAGGTATGGTTAATTTGACTATTTTGCTCACAATATTTATCCATAAAATGGCATTTTGTATAAAAAAGCCAACTTACACAGTTTTTAAGGTAGATTTTAATTATTACATCCCTCTTTATGAACTATTGAGAGTGAAAAGTCCATAAAATGTGTGCAGTTGCTGTCAAAATATAATTTATTTGTGCTGTAATTTGTCATTGTACCCTGGCTGCTTGTTTGTTGTATACATATTGTTGTATTTCTGTAGTGACTACTGAGTGTTATCTCAACATTATACAAAATGCATATAATGTGGCACGTTTATGCTGGTTCATGTCACAGACATGTCACATGCATTTTTATATTGTTGAGGGTTCCAATTACCAATTTCCCAGTCACGGAGGATGCGAGGATGTAGGAATGGAGGAAAGGAAGCAATTTAGCACTATTGGGACACGGCCCATGTGTCCTGAACAGAGGGCAGACATTTCAGTGGGCTGCTTTCCAACCTTTATATCCCATCCAGCTCTTTAACAAACGGCACTATTTGCGTTACTCCTCCCCTTACCCCTCCCAAACTCTTCTCTTCTTCCCCTTCACCCCACTTCCTCTCTTATTAGTAACCGTTGGGCTTTTGTGAATTTTCTTTGGCCCAAAGAAGTGGCAAACACTACTTATTTTAATCCATGATTTTCAGACTCTGTGGATACATATTCCAGGGCTTGAAATGCCTGTAACTAATACCAGATAAAAGTACTAATTGCTAAAATGTGTAAATTTCCCAATACATTCATCATTTTGTATGTACATCAAATTTCCCAAATTACCATCAAGAACACAGACTATTTGGTTCTTGTCTTACTGAGAAATAACAACAGTTAGGAAAAATGGATTACATTGGAAAGAAGTTGAATTAATTTTATTAAAAAATGAAAACGTTGAATTATTTTACTTTTAAAAAAAAATTCTATAATGGCAGAGGCAAGTATAGGATTGAACCAGACAACAGCGAGTGCATGTTTTCTTCCACAAAAAGGGAACAAAAAACCGCACTCTGTCAATAAATTGACATTTCTACAACTTTGTTTCACTTCCCTTTTAAATGCATTTTGGTATCACAACAAAATTGATCATCCCATGAGGTGAAAATGGCAACCATGGAGCCATGACTTTTACTGTGAGGCAATTATTGCTCATAAACTGCTTTTAAAATTTCGACAGAATTCCCCTTCATGTGTTCCACAAACAGAACTAAAAGGAAGAATACTTACTCTAGTGGATATAACCAAATTAAGTACGATTACCGATAGAGATCGAAACCTGGAAAGGCCGGCAGCATTCACTCGCAAACGAAGCACTGTTGCTTTAAATTGTGGCGGGCTGCCCCTGTGGTGGATGGGAAACCCCGTATTTGTACTCTGAGGGGACCTGAGATGTCGAAATTCTGAGTGGGGGGACTGTAATTATCAAGCTAAACGCTGGGAATGAACGAGAAACAGTCATAGTAGTGACGTGTTACGTTATGTTAAAGAGATTTCATTTAATGGTTGACTTGGATTAGCTACCTCAGCCGGATTTAGCTATTTTTATTTTGAAATGTTCAGAAATTAGAGTGGAGAGGCTTCTCTCCACGGCCCGAGGACAGAACATGGCGGAACGCTCGGCCAGGATATAGCTGGCTTGCTAGCTAGCTAGCTCAGTAATATCAACAGTAATAATTATAGCTAGCTAGGTAATGATAACGCATAAATACCAGTACCTTCGACATTGTCTTTGACGGAAATAGAGACGCGTCTTTGCGAGGAGAATGCAGTCGGTTTATCCAATTAGTTGTGGTCGAACAGTTGCCCGTTTCCAAAAATGAGAAACGCAAGCTGCTAGCTGGCTGGCTAGTTGTAACTAGCTGGCTGGCTTAGCAAGGCGGCTAACTGGAAAGAGGCGTAGCTACTCTCCGTTTATACGAGGCGGGTGTATGTTCTGGTATTGCTAGCGAGCTGTCCTAGCTGCCGGGGGGATCTTTCGCCCGGAACGCAGCCCCCCACTGGCGCCTTTTGCGAGCACACGTCGGCGCCCGAAATTCGGAAAGCCAGGGGCAGGGTCGAGAAGGTTGGAAGACGTATACGAAAACTTTTTCTTTCGCGGGGGGATAAACAGACGAGGCTGATCTGCAGAAAATGACAGACACTCGCCGACGAGTGAAGGTTTACACCCTCAACGAGGACCGGCAGTGGGACGACCGGGGCACCGGGCATGTTTCCTCCGGTTACGTAGAGAGGCTGAAAGGCATGTCCTTGCTGGTGCGTGCGGAAAGCGACGGTAAGTCACTGTTGTTTTTCTTAGGCTGGAGTCTTTGACTCTATTGAGGTCAACTGTGCGTGGGTTAAACTGGATTTACAAAGCTTGCCACACGTTTCCATACATTTGTTTGATAGCTAGTTAGCGTTACCATAGCTATATGCAACTGTAACTAGGTACTAGTAACCGAGCAAGTTCAGCAGTGCAAGTTGTAGCTAGATTAGGTAGTTTGTAAACTAGACCTGGCTTAGTAACCAGGTTTGGATACGTTTGGAAAAGTAATAACCGCTTACTGGACTTTGCATGGAGGAATAGGTGAGCTGGTTTGACTAGCTAACGTTAGCTAAACGAGCACAGGAAGGTGATCGAAGTGTTAAACGTTTTGATATTACTCAGTAGCAAGCTAGCTACTCCTATTTGTAAACATCGCTTTGTCAATAGCGAAGTTGTACTGCTCCCACACAAGTCCTCTGTTCTTGTATTTGAATGCATCATGTGGGAGTCCTAATTTAAGTGCTGAATTACTCATAGTATTTTTGTGTGTGTGTGTGCGCAGAAGAAAGTTAGTCATTTATCCGGTGTCCTCAGATTACCTCTGACAGAGGCATTGCATGCATTTGAGGAAAATGTGCAAGAGCATTGCCGGGACAAACAGATGAATCAGAGCTAACATTGTTCTGTAATATACAACACCAGCACCGCCACTCATCGATGGTCTTGGGCAAGAGTGCTTCACCTCACACGTACCATCCCCTGCCCCCACAAAAAAAGTTCTGTCCTCTGACCTCTCATCTGTACCCTCTGATAAGTTCAAACTGGGATGCTCTTACTTGGTATACCCATTGTGATTTGGCTAGAATTTTTGTTGAAGCTTGGCACATGCAGTTTGAAATCTGTATCAGTATTATTTCCAGCCACAAGACACAGACTGTGACTTCAGTAGTTATACTATAACACAAAGGTATTTTTTTTTGTTAGAATGCATATTGATGATTTGCCGCATTAGCCATTAAGCTGTCAGCCCAAGGGATGGCCTATCGTATAAGCAGAGTAGCTAGTAGTTTCACTTGTAGTGCTATCCTATTAAATGTTACTGCTTAAGCTATGGAGCCATCAATAAACTAAAAACTGTTAGCTGTACTACATAGGGTATGTATCAACAGAAAAGTTCTAGCTGGAAGAGTTGTAAAACTGACTGAAGGATGAAGAAAAAAGGTGTGTTACTTGTACTTTACACAGAGAATGCAAACTGCAAACACTGATGTCTATGAAGCAATCTTTGCAGCATTCTCAGGTTATTAGCAACCATAGGGCAAAAGTAAATAGGCAAACTTGGTGGAAAAATATACAGTGTAATTGGTGGAATTTCCCTTCCATTGTAAATGATTTGCGTTTCAGCTGCCATGTTGAATAGATTTCACTGCACTACATTGAACAGTGTCTCACTGAATGAACACTCTGGATACAACACAATTTCCATGTATATCCATTCACTCCAATATAACAATTCAGTAGTGAGCTCATAATGCCATTCATAGATTAGATGCGTGTCCCTTCTGTTTGTGATCAGTTCAAGTGCGAAGTGTATTGATGCCGGTTTTAAAACGCAAAAGGAATGAACTCCATGTGCCCAGGTGTTTCACGGCCCACGAACAGTCAGGGCCGTGACCCCTTTCTTTGAAACAACATGAAAAATCCAAGTTTTTTTTCTACACTGCCAAGTGGTTTTCTTGCTAATAAATGTATTACACTCTAAATTGTCTACCAAAAGAATGTCACATTCTCACGTTGGTCATTATTATTCTTTTATGTTATAATTAGCATGTATAGTTTTGCTTCTTTCATATCTGCTTTCTTACATGATGCCAACGGATCCTCTTTTATGAACAGGTTATGATATTACTTGGTAGCAGAAAGTGTAGACGATGGTGGTGAAACGTGTTTGGCAGTTGGTGGGGAGGTGGAAGTATGCCAGTGTTTTTTGAAAACATTTGCAAAGTGAAAACTCTTACATGAACAGAAGTGTACTGACACAATAAATTGTATTTGCAGAATTAGTGATATGTATATGTTGGTGCAGTTTAGACTTATTTTTACCTAATACAGGGAGGGGTATCCTGCATTGGGCTGTTGACATTATCAGAAGTGCATATGCAAATTGGATATTCAGAAATTTATAATAACATGTGGATTGCACACAGGCTAATTGGCCTGAGATACAGGGCTTGTTCTATCATCATTGTTTGGGCAATGGTTGTTATGTTATGCATAAGTGTTTACCGAGGATTAAAAACAGGGGGACTGATATAATTCTGAATCAAGGTGACTGACTTAGGTACCTGTGAACACTTCATTACCTACTTCCTGTTTCTCAGATAAATTATGCAGACCTGATTTAAATGATAGGGATGTCATTCAGATAGTCTAACTAGTGTCATTTTAACTAAACTGGCTAAGAAATATTTGTAGATCATAAATGTTAGGAAGACTTCATTTCCATTTCTTAAAGCAGAATGATAACAATGTAGCTCTGGAAAATGCTAATTTCTAGATGAAGGAAGTATGTATATTTTTACTGTAAATTAGTGCATTCAGGAAAGCTGCATGTTGCTTGTGAACATTTTTCCCATTCGTTTTCAGTTAATACCACTACAAAGAAAATGAGGTGGAACTGCAACAGGGAAACATTATAGAACCTTAAGTATCTTAAGTACCTTATCATTGGTCATGATATGATAGGCCATATGACTGGCCTTGCTTATGAGCAATGCTCATGTCTCTGTGAATACAAGGCAGGTCTGTGTTTAAGGCATGTTTTTCAGATCTACCTGCAGTCCGCCCATTCCCACAAACGCTTGATTTGGTTTCACTCAGTAGAAGAAAGAGGCAAAAAAGCTTAAATAAAGCAGTGGGTGGTTTCACAAGCATTGCACCGGTGCCTGTGCATGTAGTTGAAAACTTTTGGAGCAGTTCAACAAAAAATAGGATCACCCATGTCAACATAAGCCTGTTCCATATGTCCAGAAATGGACAGATTGCAGAAGAAAGGCAGTGAAATGCTCATCTTGCTAGGAGGCAATAGCACTCATTCCATTTTTTCTTCATTCTGTTTCTTGTGCCAAGGTATTTTGTATTGAGATTCTAAACTGGTATCATAGTGGCAGTGCAAAATATTGGTATTATGAAAACCCTGGATTACACTCCAGATTGGCACACTTGTAAAGTGTGTCAGGTTCACTTGCAGTGTACATGCTTGAAGTTTTCAAAATTTGTAATATGTGAAATGGGCTTTAGTTCAGGTTTCATGAGAAATTGATGGCTGTAGTATTAACATGTATAATTTCTGCTGTAAGGAATTATATAACTGTAAGGTGCATATTTGTGCTTGATATTTACCAGTTGTGAACACATCATTATTTGATTATCATTATTGTTACAGGTTCCCTGCTGCTGGAGTCCAAAATAAACCCCAACACTGCTTACCAGAAACAACAGGTCAGTGGCATTATTGTGAAAGCAATTTGTACTATCCAGCACTTTTTGTATTTGTGTACTTGTCAACTTTTGTGTATTATCCTAGGCAAAATACACTGCACCACTAATCAAGATCATCATTTGGGAAGCCAGTTGATGCAGTTGACCACACAAGTAACTGTGCTCTTTCCCCTTTGCCTCTTAGGACACCTTGATAGTGTGGTCTGAAGCAGAGAACTATGACTTGGCCCTGAGTTTCCAGGAGAAAGCAGGCTGTGATGAGATATGGGAAAAAATCTGCCAGGTATGACATGCTTTGCTTTAAAAGCTCACAATTACACAATTAAACAAAAGCAACAGACCTGGAAAGCTGTGTGTGCTGCTCAGAATATACGTTTCATTTCCCCACAATACCGCTTCAGCTGAGGGGGGTAGGGGAGTTGTCAGAAATCCAGAAGGGCATGTGTTTGTAATCCACTAACTAGGTGTGAAATCCAGTATGCCATAAAAAACTACTCGCATGTTTTGCCAAAACAAAAAAAGGAATTTAACGAATCGGTTGTAAATGTAAGCGCTGCAGCTTAATTCTTTCTGCAAATGTCACATTCATTACGGTGACGCTTTTTTTTTCTGCACAGCAGTAGTTTGATTGTATTGCTAAACGGAACAACAGTGTATTAAAGTTTTTCTGCTCCACAGCACATGTGAATGTTTCAGTTCACAGTTTTTCCTTTGGTTTTTGTTGCCACGTTTTACCACTTAGCACTTGTGTTAGCATTTGTTTTGACTGCAAACTTAAAAATGAAATTTTGGCGGGGGTTGGGGGGGGGCTTGCTTTATAGTTGCACTAGTAGGGTGTATTTGCCAATATTTTAGCACCCTTACTAGATTTAACCCTTTTGCACGTAACTTATTTTATGCTATGTAGCGCGCATGTTACGTTACATGGTTTATGTTTTCATTAATGTTATTAAGCTTCTCATAGGTTTCACCGCCATATTTGCTATATATGTAATGTTAAATCGCTGTTTCCTCAAAGCTAAAATTAGCTAGAATTTTTCCAAGCTCGTGTTCTAATCGCACCGGTTTTAGCATATGCGCTAAACGGCTAACGACACCGGCGTGACCGTACGCGCGAAAGGGTTAACCGGATGCTTTAATTGTGTGTGGCTGTGTTTGTGCGCAACCAGGTGCAGGGCAAGGACCCGTCGGTGGACATCACCCAGGAGCTGGTGGACGAGTCGGAGGAGGAGCGCTTCGACGACATGTCGTCGCCGGGCCTGGAGCTGCCGCCCTGTGAGCTGAGCCGGCTGGATGAGGTGGCGGAGCTGGTGGCGTCCTCGCTGCCCTCCCCGCTGCGGCGCGAGAAGCTGGCCCTGGCCGTGGAGAACGAGGGCTACATCAAGAAGCTCCTGGAGCTCTTCCACGTCTGCGAGGACCTGGAGAACCGCGAGGGGCTGCACCACCTCTACGACATCATAAAGGGAATCTTTCTCTTGAACCGAACCGCACTTTTCGAGGTCATGTTCTCGGAGGAATGTATCATGGACGTGATCGGGTGCCTGGAGTATGACCCCTCCTTGCCCCAGCCCAGGAGACACAGGGAGTTCCTGACTAAGACCGCCAAGTTCAAGGAGGTCATCCCCATATCAGACCCTGAACTCAAGCAGAAAATCCACCAGACGTACCGAGTACAGTACATTCAGGACATGGTCCTCCCCACCCCCTCCGTCTTTGAGGAGAACATGCTGTCTACTCTCCACTCCTTTATCTTTTTTAATAAAGTGGAAATTGTTGGAATGTTGCAGGTAAGTGGTCCCCCGTACTACAAAGCACAGTTGAGATCAGTTAAAAATAATATGCGTTTGTATGCTTGAACACACTGTGAAAGATCCTCTGTCTGTTTTTGGTGAATTAAAGGTGATTTAAGAGTCATTTCCGAGCATAACCAACTGCTCTCTGAACAGAAGTATCTTGTGATTAAGTTCATTAAAGTTTTGTCCTTAGTGCTGATCTCAGTGGGTGTGGTAAGAGGGGAAAAATTAATTTCCTGAAAAGTCATTTCGCAGGTACAGCGTGTGATTTATGGTTAGAGCACTGGACTCTGAACCTGGGTGCTGTGTGGTTCAGTCCTGTTTGGCGTGTTGCTGCCACACCTTTGCATAAGGATCTTTGTTTTGGTATAGGTACAGAAATGGGTATGGAGAATGTATAAAGCTTGTTACACATTATCCCAACGGTCCCCAATTCGCCATGACAGATTATTAGGGGACTGCTTACCTTTGTGTACAAGATGGCAGACAGGAAAAGAACTGCCTTTAAAATGTAAAACGAAGGAAAGAATATCCCTTATATGTTAACCAAATGTTGTGACTGTGTTTATTTAATTTCATTTTATTTCACTGTATCCACATTCTTGCTGTACACATAAATTCACCACATTGTTTTTTTTTCTGTCCATGGTTTTAAAAACAGGAGGGCCATCTGGGGTTTTTCACACTGAGTTGTAAGGGCATGCATCACTGAAATGGCCGGTGTGGTCTGTTTGTTTTAGTAGAGAAAAAAGCTCTTTGAATTGTATCTTAAATAACATGTTCCAGATTGACATTGGAAATGAATTCGTAGGCTACATTGTTTATTGAACACTATAAAGACAGCCACGTTAGTGATCGTCTTTGCCTTTATGAACTGTTGAGCTGTGTTTAGCAGGCGTTGCCGTGGAAGCATCTGTGACTCGCTCAGTGGGCTGACTGGCATCATGGTTTCTGCATGGCAACAATGGAGCAATTATTTAAATTAAAATTTCATTAATTGAGGAATCAATTTTATTTGCCTTTGAGCTTCATAAAATTGTATTCTACTCTTCAAAATTTACTGTATTCCAAAGACAAAGCTTTTTTAGTTTGTTTTGAAATGCATCAAACATACAGCAGTATAGCCTTATAATGTAACTTAACATACCTGCTAAGAATGTATAAGGTAATGTGTAAGAGAGCTTAGGGCCAAAGAGTCCTATGCCACCTGCACCCAACATTGTTCAGCAGGCCAGGTCAAAGGTCAGAGGTCACTGAACAGGTGAAGGGGCGGTAGGTGACAAGAAATGACATGTCAGGAGGCCCTTTTCCTGTTTTATTACACATTCCCAAATGATTACTTACCTGTGTACAAATCCTTGAATTTAAAAAATGCATTCATCAGGTAAGTGATGTCAGCAGGAAGCTTGAAAACGGATGCGATGGAGCTGGCGGTTTATCCTCCAGGGCTGGCACGTTCATGCCAAAGCGTTGACCTTATTTCTTTTCCTCTTCAGGATGATGAAAAGTTCCTGACAGACCTTTTTGCACAACTAACCGATGAAGCAACCGACGACGATAAGAGACACGAACTGGTATTAGCGCCATCCTCTGATTACTGGCCAACTGCCGTAATGTTGTAAACTATTAGGACTAGTCCTTTCAGGCCCTGTCTGATGGTGAGATGCTATGTTTTCTTCTCTGCAGGTAAATTTTCTAAAGGAATTTTGTGCATTCTCTCAAACGTTACAACCTCAGAACAGAGACGCCTTCTTTAAAACATTGTCAAACATGGGCATACTACCAGCGCTTGAAGTCATACTGGTAAGCTGGGCTTGTGGGAAAATTGGCAGTAGTTGTGTGTTGTATTCAGCTGTGTCCTCTGTGACATTACCAGTGTCTAAAGATTGTGCCTTTATGGTGTTTGTCGGTGGTGCTGTTAACGCCGTTTTGACGTTGCTTGCCCTGAGTGACGCTCAGTCCGTTGGTTGTCGGTAGGGAATGGATGACGTCCAGGTACGCAGCGCCGCCACGGATATCTTCTCCTATCTGGTGGAGTACAACCCTTCCATGGTGCGAGAGTTTGTGATGCAAGAGTCTCAGCAGAACGATGACGTGAGTTTCCTTGCCTGCCCTTTGGTTTGTGTACATCTCTGCTTTCTTAAGTGCCATACTCTATAGGATCTGACAGAATGTCTGTTCGTAATTCTGTTCAGGTTTGTGTCCGTATCGGGGCTTGATAAACAGACTTCACGGGAGTGTCAAGTTGGCTGTCCACACTGGTTGTGGAATAGCGTGAGAGATTACGGGTAGTGTAGCGGTTCTCGGTGCGGTTCTTCCTCAGGACATCCTCCTGATCAACCTGATCATCGAGCACATGATCTGCGACACGGACCCGGAGCTGGGCGGGGCCGTGCAGCTGATGGGCTTGCTGCGAACCCTGGTGGACCCGGAGAACATGCTCGCCACCGCCAACGTGAGGATTGCCTTAGCCCCAGCCCCTCTCCCCTGCCCTCTCTCCCTCTCTGCCCTGCCCCTGCTCCCAGTTTACCCTGCCCCACCCCTCACCCCATTCCTCCCTCTCTGTGCTCTTCTATTCCTCCTAGCCTTGTCCCAAATGCCACGTGTACTCTGTTCCACAGCTCTGATCTTCCCTCCTCCCCTCCTATTTCCCTGTTGAAATGATAGATTTAAACAAGTGTAATGCACTCTAAGAATCACAAAGAGCCAGCACCACCACTGGAATCAGAGCCAGTCACTGACAGTTTACACTGTATGAGTAAGAGCAATTGGATAAACACATTGAAAGAAAATGCAGTTCAGGCCTGTCTGCCCCCAGATTAATTTCAAGCTGCTCTTTGCTCTGTAAATCTCTGCAGAAAACGGAAAAAACTGAATTCCTGAGCTTCTTCTACAAGCACTGCATGCATGTGTTGTCTGCCCCCCTGCTGGCCAACACCACAGAGGAGAAGCCCAGCAAAGGTGAGTCTCTGCACCTGCTACATCTGCCCCTCTGCGTGAACGCTATCGTTCGCCGTCTCAAGGACCGGGCACCTTCACCTTTGCTAGTGTTTCAGTGCCTGTAGTTTATGGTATCTTTACATCAGACAGTGTGTAGTTGTTACATGCTGTTCTTGTTTTTGATTCCAGAACAGTATTTTGTGCTCACAGACAGATCAGCCTAACCTACAGCGACAGCCCCCTTAGAAATTGTGCTTTGAATTGTCAATACGCGACACGTACATACTAACAGCGTTTAAATGAGTCGTCTGTGACGGCCGGGTGCCGTGTAAGGCAGGCCTCCACGTGTGCCGCGTCGATAGCGTCTCGATTCTGTCTCGATTCCGTCTCCCTGCTCAGATGACTTCCAGACGTCGCAGCTGCTGGCTCTCATTCTGGAGCTGCTGACCTTCTGCGTGGAGCATCACACCTACCACATAAAGAACTACATCATCAATAAGGACATCCTGCGCAGGGTCCTGGTGCTCATGGCCTCCCAGCATGCCTTCCTCGCGCTCTGTGAGTCAATACGTTTTCATATGAATTTACACTCAAGTGCATTTGCATTCGCATTTTAGGGAAAGAAAAGAGTAAACGGCCATTACAGACAGAATCCAAAATGATTGGTTTGTATTATTTTTGGCCGGCAGGGCTCCACTGCTATGTGATTTGAATGTCATTTTTTTATTCAATGACTGCTGTTTTTCTTAGGCTGTGCCACAGTGGATCAGCTGTACAGGCCAAAAAAAAAAAAAAATCATGTTGAGTCACCCCCTCTCAATCGTTCTGACAGGTGCGCTTCGATTCATGAGGAAGATCATCGGCCTGAAAGATGAGTTTTACAACCGCTACATCATGAGGAACTTCCTCTTTGAGCCGGTGGTGAAAGCCTTCCTCAACAACGGCTCGCGCTACAACCTCATGAACTCAGCCATACTTGAGATGTTTGAATACGTCAGAGTGGTGAGTTTCTTGTGAACGTTTTCCAAAAGTCACAACCAAGAACAGCGTTTTTTACCTTGTAGATTGTGGAGCAAATGACACATATGGCTCCGTTTGCACAGACGTAATATCTGGACCTGACACACTGTTGTTCCAAAGTGTATTTGTCTTTGCGCTATTAACAAGAATGGTTCCTGAGCTGTGTACGATGATACCCCTGATCTGCTGGGTATTTTATCGTTAGTGGAAGGGGTACAGCCTGTCAGGGGTACTTGTCTCAGACTGTAGTTATATTTATTTCAACTGTATGCTGTAGATGATTTATTCAACCTGTCCGGTCAGCCCATTGCTAAATTATAATTGTGTTTCAGCTGCACTACATATCTGAAGATAAGCTTCTGTCAAAAACTCAGTTTGTGTTAGATTCCTGAGTTAATCTAAGCCATACTCCAGGGTCTATGCAAATGCATAATTCTATTCATCTATCCATCTATGCATAATTAGGGATGTTTGGAGTTTGTGTTCATATTTAGTGGCAACATTATTAACATGAGATGCAGGTTGGGAAGCTCTGGACTGGTCTTAATTTGAAAAATGACTTTTGAATCCTGCCAAAGCCTTTAGTCAAAAATCTGCAGATGTGAATTGTATAGCAAAGGTCTGGAATAAAGATTGTTTACAAATCCAAACACTGTAAAGTTTCTTCTCAGAAGCTCTGAGTGATGAGGATTTTGCTATTTTTGTCCTCACATACCCATGCTACACGGCTAGCAAACCTAGTCATTTTCAGTCAAATGGTAGTTTTGATTTTAAGGAAGTTAGCACATATAATCGTATGGTGCCTTGCTGACTGTTTCAATGGCGTTTTGAACTGTACATGCCATTTGCTTATCTGTTGAGGCTACAAGAGCTCAGTAAAAATCTAAATGTATGAAAATATAAATGACAGAAGTGGTCCCTAGTTCCCTCAAAGGCCATATTTCACTGTCTCGGATGCTCTGAAGCATTTTATGCTCCAAGTGTCAGTTACACAACTTGAATGACACAAATTAATTTTGCAATGAGAAAACGCACAGAAATGATCTAAGGATTTAAACTAATGCAGTGGAGTTTTAAAAGAAAACAGCATTTCCTTTATAGCATCAACTAATGTATACCACTGACTTACACTGGGAGCAGTCAAAGAAAATGAATAGTTATCTATTAGTTGTATATTAATTTTTTTCCTTGTATGCATATTGTTTCTTGCAGGAGGACATAAAGTCTCTGACTGCCCACATTATAGAGAACTATTGGAAAGCACTTGAAGACGTGGACTACGTGCAGACTTTCAAAGGGCTGAAGCTACGCTACGAGCAGCAGAGGGAGAGGCAAGACAACCCCAAGCTAGACAGGTGAGGGGTCGAGCAAGATGAGCCTTTTCACATCGGCAGTTTACCCTGGACAGTAACCGCTTTGTCTGGAAAAACAGAAGTGACACATATTGCTGATTGTGATATCAGTTTTTACCACTTGTCAGTATTGAATCTAATTGTGTACTTACGCATTTGCTGTCTCTTTATGTATTGCCTGATTATTTATGTCAGCACTCAAAACAAGTTTCACACCCAAAATAAGTTTCTCTTAACTTCTTGCTCACGGGATGGGTCAAAACTCTATGGTCCAGAGTTAGTAACTGAATTATCAATATATCCTTAGCATGAGTGGAAGTACACCTCAGATAATGACCCAGTGGCTTCTGAACCACATGGCATGTTTATGGCATGTTTATATCAGTAATTTACCAGATAGTAGAGGCTTGTGGATGTTATTTCAGTAGGAAGGTGAAAGTGCTCTGGGCTGGCTAAAGTTTACTGGATTCAGCTTACTAGATCCGTGAGAGTGAGCTGTTGTGGTCTACTGAATGAGGCGTTTGATCATTAAACATGCCGTGTTTAGTCAGTGTAGTGGTGTCAGATTCCTTTAATTTACAGCACATGCTTCAGGGTCGCTGTGCTGAATATTTCCACTTCCATGGAAACAAATATGTCAGGAAGACATTTTCTCAAAAGAGATGCATTTTCCTCAAAAGAGACGCAATTCCTGCAGACTTGTAATGGCAGGCAACACACTGACACACACTGGGTTTCGGAGATGGGCATTGGCAGTTGAGTTCAAGGTAAAATTATTAGGTCGCACACGAGCCAGCACCAAATTTCAGCCATGGCTGTAGCAAACTCAAAAACCGTCATTATCAGGCCTAAACTGAGGCTGAAGTTGTCGTACTGTGTGTTTCTAGCCTTACTTGGCTTGAACGTGTGAGCAGAGGGAAATGACGTGTTTTGTGTTGGCGCCCCTCCTCTGCGCAGCATGCGCTCCATCCTGCGGAACCACAGGTACCGGCGGGACGCGCGCACCCTGGAGGACGAGGAGGAGATGTGGTTCAACACGGACGAGGACGACCTGGAGGACGGGGAGGCCGTCGTGCCGCCCTCGGACAAGATGAAGAGCGACGAGGACCTCATGGACCCCATCACCAAGTTCATGGAGAGGAAGAAATGTGTGTGCAGGAAAATGATGGGTTTCAGGAAAATCGGAACGCTGATGCATTGATTAATGGTTATGATGGCCCTTGGTGCTAGCAGTAACTGAGTCATCCATGTAGCTGCCTTGTGGAAAAAAATATTGGACAGTTCATAGCAGAACAGTAAAATTCAGTGAAAGCTGTGTCCATTTTGGCACACATGCAGCTGGGCCAGTGCTTCGTGCTTGCGAACATTCAAGTTAATTGTCCCATTAGGCCTGTGCAAATTTTCTTTGTCAAGCCATGAGTGTATTTCTGACTTTTAAAAAAAATTTACAATGATGTTACTTCCAAATGTTTTTAGTTTTCAATATGTTATTAAACTTTTGAACCCAAAAATTTAGTTTGATGAGACTCGTACTGTGGACCTTTCACTTCCTGGTGAGGCATTCGTGATTAATTGCAACTTTTTTTCTTTGCTTTTGTCCTTCAGTGAAAGAGGCAGAGGACAAGGAGGTCCTGGGAAAGGCGAGCCTGTCTGGGCGCCAGAGCCCCAGCTTTAAGCTGTCCTTTTCCAGCACCACCAAGCCCAGCCTCACCAGTCCATCCCCTTCCAGCCACCACCCGGGCTCACCTGGGTCGCCTGGATCCCCAGGTTCTGCAGGGTCCCCTGGGTCGCCGGGCTCTGGAGCCAAGAACTCACCTCCGACGGCAGCTATCACCACCAAGGTACAACAGGGTGTGTGGGGACACATATTTCAACTGCGCTGTTTGTGGTGGCTCAGTCAAAATATGTGTGTCCTATACATTGCTATGCTTGTGTTGCACATGTATTTATATACACACACACACACACACGCGCGCGTATATTTTTGCAGTACTTGTCATTTAACAATGATAGTCAATAGATATAAAGTGTATGGGTTGCATCTCTTACTGTATACCTGTTCCCTCAGGGAGGGTTGGTTGGGCTTGTGGACTACCCTGATGATGATGAGGAGGATGAAGATGACTTGGAGAGTAAGGAAGAGAATCCACCTTTATCCAAGAAGTCCAAGCTGGGCTCTTAGAGTAGTCCAGTCCTCTCACGCCTCCCCATGGGCATGAACAGCACCTACATTGGAATGTACCACAGGACAGCGTCACAAAGAATTCCATATATTAGTTGGAAAAGAAATCCAGTTCAGTGTCACGAAGATAACTGCAGCCCTCATGGTTTTTTTTGTCACGGTGGTGAGGTGTGAGGAGAAACGCATCTTGGGAAGACATCTTGTGAAACTGTCGTTCAAGTGCCAATCTTAAGGAGCAAATGGAGAGAAAAGAAAGACATTCTTGAACACAAACAAAAACAAAAATGCTGTGGGGGGAAACCTACGGACATGCCCATACGAGCTGTAGAGTTCGGACCACACTCACTGCCCCCCTCTCAGGGATGGACAACACAGCAACCCAAATGAGCCTGTGAATCCAGAACCACCACTCACCCTTCACTGACTAAAGTCAGAGTAGACTTTTTTTTTTTTTTTTTTTTCTTCCTTTTTTTTTTTTTTTTTTTCTTGGACCAGACTTAGTCAACTGGAAGAACAAGGCTGTTGTCACTGATGTCATTGTTTTCATGCAGCAGAAATTCTTCCTCTGAAATGCCAGCAGTCTCCTCTCTCTTTCTGTTTTTTCTTCCTCTTTAAATGAAAAAAAGACCTGCCTTTAAATGTTCAGGATGTTTTCAGTCGCACTTGAACAGGTTTTTAAAACCTCTGTATGGGGAATAGCCCCTGTTTTATCCATTTCTGTTTTTGCCCTTTGAAACTGCAGATTTTTGGAAATTTGTCATCCCTTCTTGATTAAAGATTGAGTGGAATTCTAGATGTGATTATTTTGTCATATCTTTTTCTTTTCATGAGTGTACACTTAGTTGTTCAGTATATTTGGGACCATTATAAAAAGATTTGATGTAATATAATTTTCACTATTGTGCTGGTACTTGCATTGTTTTCATTTTGCTTTCTTTTTTGTCCTGCGCCTCGAGGTAATCCAGTTGTAATGAGTCTGCTAAAGAAGTGCATCCGGTAGCAATACTATTTTGTGACTGAATATTTTATATTGAACTTAAACAAAATGTCAAATTCCGTCCATTACAATAAAACAAGTGTAAAATTCTCTCACGCAGTAATTGTAAAGGGTTTCACAAACATTTTTGATACTCCAGAAAGATCCCACACACCCCTGCAATTCACTTGACTATTCAGATGAGGCATTTGGATATATATGAACAAATGAGTTTTTCTGTATCCATTTCTTAAGTGGACTGTCCACATTGTCATTTAGGAAATGCTTATGTAATAATGGTCCTTATATTGCAATCTCATGAGGACTGAGATGTGCACTGTGTCCTGTAAATATGGCCATCATGTTGGGTGAATACAGCTGCGGTTTGCTTGACATGTACTTCGTATTAGTTCAGGTTAGACCTTTCCGGTTAAGTTTGTTTTTAAACTTAAAACTTTAAACTTTAAAGTTTCACTCAAGCAGAGCTCAGCTAACTTACCCAGCGTGGCCCACAGGATGTAGGGCAGTCACCTCCCTGGTGGTCTAGTGGTTAGGATTCGGCGCTCTCACCGCCGCGGCCCGGGTTCGATTCCCGGTCAGGGAAAGCCTTTTGGACGTTCTGCAACCGCCACGTCTCCCCTGTCTACATGCGTTGTTGGACGTCCTACGTCTTCTCATTCAGTGCGCTCCCCTCACCGCTTAAAGTTAGCTCAGTGCTGCCATCTAGCCAAAGTGGAAGTGCACTTAAAGGCAGGGGATATGTCCACTTTCTTCCCCTCTAACTTATGAGCTGGTTTTAAAAGGGCAGGAATGATTTGCCCCCTACAGAGCAAATCAACTACAAATCAGCGACAGCTGCGCTCTCGCACCTGTCCTTGGACTATAGCCAGGTATCAAATGAAAACTGAGCAATTTGAACAAACGTAAGTGGTAGAAGATGCCTTCAAACTGCGTCCCTTGCGCTCAGCCTGCCGTGACGTCCCATGACTTCCACCAGCATCTCCAGCGGTGGTCTAAGCGCGAGTCCAAAGTCTTCGGGAAACGCGCAGAGAAACAACAGGGCGGTCAGCCTAAAATCTCCCAGTCTCCGAAGCGAGCGTAATTGACTGGCGTGACATCAACTGTCCTCCTGTGTTGTGTGATGTAACGGAACCCTCAGGCGTGCGTTCTGGAGAAACCCAGAAAGAGATGTCAAATATGCTGTTACAAAGTAGGCGCCAGTGGTGTAGGGGTATCATGCAAGATTCCCATTCTTGCGACCCGGGTTCGATTCCCGGCTGGCGCAGCAAGAGCGTGGTAGAACCAGTGGCAAGAGGTGGCGTTTTACAGAAGCTGAAGCAGTGTGGCCCTTGTGAAAAAGGGCTTTGACTTCCAAGCACTGTCAAGGTCATGGCTTTGTGAGGTCAACAAACCTTTGCCTTTTTGCCAGAATTCCCACGCTCCTGTGTTCACTCAAGCAGAGCTCAGCTAACTTACCCAGCGTGGCCCACAGGATGTAGAGCAGTCACCTCCCTGGTGGTCTAGTGGTTAGGATTCGGCGCTCTCACCGCCGCGGCCCGGGTTCGATTCCCGGTCAGGGAAAGCCTTTTGGACGTTCTGCAACCGCCACGTCTCCCCTGTCTACATGCGTTGTTGGACGTCCTACGTCTTCTCATTCAGTGCGCTCCCCTCACCGCTTAAAGTTAGCTCAGTGCTGCCATCTAGCCAAAGTGGAAGTGCACTTAAAGGCAGGGGATATGTCCACTTTCTTCCCCTCTAACTTATGAGCTGGTTTTAAAAGGGCAGGAATGATTTGCCCCCTACAGAGCAAATCAACTACAAAACAGCGACAGCTGCGCTCTCGCACCTGTCCTTGGACTATAGCCAGGTATCAAATGAAAACTGAGCAATTTGAACAAACGTAAGTGGTAGAAGATGCCTTCAAACTGCGTCCCTTGCGCTCAGCCTGCCGTGACGTCCCATGACTTCCACCAGCATCTCCAGCGGTGGTCTAAGCGCGAGTCCAAAGTCTTCGGGAAACGCGCAGAGAAACAACAGGGCGGTCGGCCTAAAATCTCCCAGTCTCCGAAGCGAGCGTAATTGACTGGCGTGACATCAACTGTCCTCCTGTGTTGTGTGATGTAACGGAACCCTCAGGCGTGCGTTCTGGAGAAACCCAGAAAGAGATGTCAAATATGCTGTTACAAAGTAGGTGCCAGTGGTGTAGGGGTATCATGCAAGATTCCCATTCTTGCGACCCGGGTTTGATTCCCGGCTGGCGCAGCAAGAGCGTTGTAGAACCAGTGGCAAGAGGTGGCGTTTTACAGAAGCTGAAGCAGTGTGGCCTTTGTGAAAAAGGGCTTTGACTTCCAAGCACTGTCAAGGTCATGGCTTTGTGAGGTCAACAAACCTTTGCCTTTTTGCCAGAATTCCCACGCTCCTGTGTTCACTCAAGCAGAGCTCAGCTAACTTACCCAGCGTGGCCCACAGGATGTAGAGCAGTCACCTCCCTGGTGGTCTAGTGGTTAGGATTCGGCGCTCTCACCGCCGCGGCCCGGGTTCGATTCCCGGTCAGGGAAAGCCTTTTGGACGTTCTGCAACCGCCACGTCTCCCCTGTCTACATGCGTTGTTGGACGTCCTACGTCTTCTCATTCAGTGCGCTCCCCTCACCGCTTAAAGTTAGCTCAGTGCTGCCATCTAGCCAAAGTGGAAGTGCACTTAAAGGCAGGGGATATGTCCACTTTCTTCCCCTCTAACTTATGAGCTGGTTTTAAAAGGGCAGGAATGATTTGCCCCCTACAGAGCAAATCAACTACAAAACAGCGACAGCTGCGCTCTCGCACCTGTCCTTGGACTATAGCCAGGTATCAAATGAAAATTGAGCAATTTGAACAAACGTAAGTGGTAGAAGATGCCTTCAAACTGCGTCCCTTGCGCTCAGCCTGCCGTGACGTCCCATGACTTCCACCAGCATCTCCAGCGGTGGTCTAAGCGCGAGTCCAAAGTCTTCGGGAAACGCGCAGAGAAACAACAGGGCGGTCGGCCTAAAATCTCCCAGTCTCCGAAGCGAGCGTAATTGACTGGCGTGACATCAACTGTCCTCCTGTGTTGTGTGATGTAACGGAACCCTCAGGCGTGCGTTCTGGAGAAACCCAGAAAGAGATGTCAAATATGCTGTTACAAAGTAGGCGCCAGTGGTGTAGGGGTATCATGCAAGATTCCCATTCTTGCGACCCGGGTTCGATTCCCGGCTGGCGCAGCAAGAGCGTTGTAGAACCAGTGGCAAGAGGTGGCGTTTTACAGAAGCTGAAGCAGTGTGGCCCTTGTGAAAAAGGGCTTTGACTTCCAAGCACTGTCAAGGTCATGGCTTTGTGAGGTCAACAAACCTTTGCCTTTTTGCCAGAATTCCCACGCTCCTGTGTTCACTCAAGCAGAGCTCAGCTAACTTACCCAGCGTGGCCCACAGGATGTAGGGCAGTCACCTCCCTGGTGGTCTAGTGGTTAGGATTCGGCGCTCTCACCGCCGCGGCCCGGGTTCGATTCCCGGTCAGGGAAAGCCTTTTGGACGTTCTGCAACCGCCACGTCTCCCCTGTCTACATGCGTTGTTGGATGTCCTACGTCTTCTCATTCACTGCGCTCTCCTCACCGCTTAAAGTTAGCTCAGTGCTGCCATCTAGCCAAAGTGGAAGTGCACTTAAAGGCAGGGGATATGTCCACTTTCTTCCCCTCTAACTTATGAGCTGGTTTTGAAAGGGCAGGAATGATTTGCAAACTACAAAACAGTGACAGCTGCGCTCTCGCACCTGTCCTTGGACTATAGCCAGGTATCAAATGAAAATTGAGCCATTTGAACAATGTACTCTTTCAATGTACTCTACTTACTGTTAAAAGTTAGTTCAGTTCTGCCTTGCAGAAAAGTGAAAAAAGTTATATTTCCTCTTCCTCTTCTCACTTCTGTTGAACAACGACTGTTTCGAAAATTGAGGCATTTTAAACAATGACTTGTCTAATTAAGTTAATCATATAGAGATTGACTGAAGTACACAGAAACACATGATTTATTTGAATGCAGATGATTCGAAACGAGCTGAGGCATTGACAAATTCGCATTCGGAAAGACAAAGATAATTTCAGAGTTTGCGGGGGGAAGACTATTTTACAGACAGCAATGTTTATTTCCATCTGATGCGATGACAATTCAATGTCGGTAAAAATCTTATGAAACTTTCATACAGGTGCTTCATTAGGCCCTGTATAAAAGGCAGCAGTCTGATTTTCTGTTAGACAGTCTAGTACTTTTCACTGAGTGTACACAACACAAGCAAAATAAACAGAATTGTGACCACAGTCAACAAATTCAGCAGAGTCCAGTTCAACACTGTTTCAATCATCCATACCACTTAAGAAAACTCATTCCATCCTCAATGATCCCACAGGTCTCCCACAGTAAATATAAATTCCTACCATCTGGTCGTACGTACAGAGGTCCTTTCGCTAGCACCACCGTGTCCACTATTTCTTTGATCCATACAGCATCATTTCTCTCAACAAAACACTAAGCTAATGACTGCAGGTTCTATGACTCCACGTTCCCATGTGATTCTGCACTTGTACATGTCTTTATGTTTTTTTCCTTTTCGATGTATGTTTATGTACTCTCCTACCTATGTACTGTCTTGCGGTAAAGTAAATACCAACCTGCACCTCTTCTGATGCACAAGAATTTCCTGAAAAGGATACAAATAAATTTAACTGAGCTGAACTGAATTTAATTCACAGCACCCCACTTAGCCTCTTAAATGGTGGGTATCCCACCAGTGGTATTGCCAAGCCCAGACTACATCTATATGCTAAACACTCATTCTGTCTCCCCATCTTTACCCCATCTTACCATCCCATCATGTCCCACATTGGCCCCAAAGCATGACTGATTCACCATGGGGCAGGCTTAATCCTGTTTCTCATGGCAGAGCAGATTCTAGAGTCCATCAGACCTGTTTCAGGGAATACACATTCTGAAGGATTTCAGAGGCCACAAAGAGAGTGTTTAAAAAATTGGGGCAGGCAGGTAGGTAGAAATTAGTTTAAAAACTCTACAGTAATGATTAAGAGGTTCCTTACTGAACTTGTATTTTATTGTTTTTATAACAGATCAAATTCTATTTTTTCACCATCCACTGAAAAACATCAACAGAGCTGAAAAACATCTGGGTAATTAGTTATTTATACACAACAGTCTGATGACAAAAAATCCTTTAATAAAAAAACAAAAACTGAATATTTTATTTGATACCAAGTTTCATGACTTCCTGAAGTTATGAGAATGTCTAATTAATAATATTTATTTTAAAAAAGGTAAATAAGGCCTTTAAATCTCAAAATTATTGTAATGGACTGAAAATCCATGCCCTGGACAGATGAGGTCTATGTGTCAAAACTCATGTTTTCCTGCATACAAGAAACACCTCAATGTGTTCAAGGCAATGGTTAAAATATTTTTAGCTGGTGTTAACATCTTTTTAAAACGTATTGACGCAGATACGAAAAAAAAAATCAATTCCTGTATGCCGCAAAGATCTGATTTCATTTTTTAGAACAAACACTGTTTGCCCTTATCGTTTGTAAAAGTTATGCACTGCGACATTGGAAAAAAAAAAAAAAAAAGGTCTCACACGTCTCACCATGGTCTCCTTACTTTCGGTGACACAACAGGCTATAACTGTTCACACCTGCTCGATGCCTCGACAAATACGTCAAAATTTATCGTTGATATATTTAATTTTCTCTCCAGTTCAGCGACGCACAGCGACGTTTGTCCAGCCATAACATTGTTGACCTGTTCTGAGAGACTTGTAGGAGACGTCAATTGCTTTGACGTGCTTAACGGAAGCTAATGAATTTCAAGTTGGCTTGTTTATTGCTTTTCGAAAAGACTCTTAAACCTAAAATCGAGAAACAACAGAGAGGTTTAATAACATTAAGTTTGAATTATCCTCCACATGCATCATAACTCCTTTGCAATCCAGATTTTCATAACCTTTAATTAACATGGTCACTGCAGGTAGGCGTATTTGTTTTCCTACCGCTATGTGAGCTAGACAAGGCAACTGCTGGGGTCACTTTAACCAGTGACCACTTTTTGAATGATCTGCTTAATATCCGGGACAAGATGATACGTACTGGCAAAGACAAAGCACTCAAGCACCAATTTTAAAGCATTTAACTTTTATTTTTCACATAGCCTACCATAACTCCCTGGTAATTCCTTACGGTGGTTACAAAAAGTGGTGCGGTTGCTGATTTTGTTCGCTAGTCGGCGCCAGAGATTTGAGAAATAAAAAGGTTTGAACTAAAGGCTTACAGATGAGGAAGGCTCAGACCTCTTTAGATGTCATTCTCTGGGCTACCTATTCTCACATAGAGACAAGAAACACTAAACAGAATAAAAAATAGAAATTAAAAAAACACTTATTTTGAGTCTTCGGACAATATTTCAAAAATACTTGATGAGATACATAATGACATGAAGAGGTAGATAAAAATAAATCATCTCCCTCTGCCAGCTGTATTGCTGTAGCTGCCAGGGGTGTCTGGGTCCAGGGGAGTCCAATGGGACATACAGCTCCACTCAGAAACTGTCAGCGCTGTCATTACATTACCTTTGCTTAGCAGACACTTAGCAGACACTCTTAGAGCAACTTACATAGCTTACAATTATTACATGCTGCATATTTTCTGAGGCAATTCAGGTTGCGTACTTTGTCCAAGGACACAAAAGCATTGGTTTGCAGCTGAGAATCAAACATCTTTTGAGTTTTGAGCTCTTCTTCTCATACCGCACTGCCATTCCCATATTGGCTGCATTCCTTTGGTGCAGACAGACAGAAATCCCAGGTCACACACAGAGGGTGATGCATTGGACATAAAAGTGTGCAGGTGAGCTTCATGAAAACACACTTTGGGCAATATTATTAAGGTTACGGAAAATTTGTGGACACACAAATTATGTCAGTTCTGCCCATTTATGCTGTAACAGAAGACCTAATGTACCTTGAAGCTTCAGCAATAGCAATGCCTAAAAATGAAAAATAATTAGAACATTACTTGTTTTCTATGAAACTGTTATATTTATAAGCTGAGTACAGGATGTGATGTAATTATGTGACACAGGTTGTGAGGGAATTAAAGATATCTCTTCATAGATAGCATTACTTTCTACTTCATTATGCTATGCTGAGATTGAAGTATTAATTTAGTGTCGAATTTACATTCCTAGGATGCAGATATCCTTTGCTGATCTGATGGGACTTTTAACAATAGTAAATCTGTAGAATGCCAACATAGCCCAGTCAATGTTTATATTAATATCTATGGACATATACTATATATGTCTGTCTGTATCTTTATTTTTATGCCTATTACTATATATCACTAACATGTAGTTAAAATGAAGAGTAACATCTGTGAATGCAAAACCACACATCAGTAATGAGAGCCATTGGGAGGAAACAGAAACAGGGAATACCTATTTCTGTTTCTTCCCAACCTCAATCTCAATCTCATCCATGGTACATAGGCAGTCATTGCTAGAGGACGTTATTTCAATACACAAATGTAAATCACTGCTGTTCACAGGGTGATTAATCGCAATACACAGACAAGAGTCATTGCTATGGAATGGATAGGAATATAGGAATGTATTGCAATAGATGGAGGTGAGTCATTGCTACAGACAGAAGATGTCATTGCAATAGACAGAAGAATGTATTGCAATAGGTAGAGGTGAGTCATTGCTATAGACAGAGGAGGGTAATTGCTATAGACAGAGGACAGCCATAGCTACGGACATAGGAAATGAAATCTACTGAGGGGCATTTCTGTGGCCTTTCAGCCTCTCTAACGAAGTGCACATCTTAGACAATACAACACCTCCCAGCTGCTGAGTAAATCCTCAATAAAAGAAAATTTTCATAAAACATACCAGAGTCCTTTAAAAAAAATAGCAAGAGTTAAAAATGGGTGTTTATAAAAAGGCACCTCATCTCGTGTTAAATTCCTCTCCTGAAGTCTTGGTCACTGCTACATTGTAGTTTCTTGAGAGATACAGGTTTCCTCTACTTGTTCTGACTCACTGCTCTGGCTCACCTTTTTCCCTATGGCTAAAAGATCTTATTAACACAGCTGGAAAGACTGTCTGAATTAAAGTGCTATCATATTATTGAAATATACCCATTAACCATTCATGAATATCACAACAAAGGCTCTGTGAAACATCACTTCAACTTCTCAGTGTCTTTTCTGGCACCATGGCCCAGGTTTATTTAAGTATTGAATGCACTGTGTGCAGTAAAGACCATTCAAACATGCTGAACATGTAAATGAGTAACAGTGGGTGAAATTCCCAGATGATTACTATTTCTCTGAGAAAGTGAAACCAGGGATCTTTGGCTAAAATACAAATCCAAATGCTACAGGAAGTGGACTGAAGGGACCTATAAGAATAGTACGAACTGAGTATGTCAGTATCAACACCGGAGTTTGCCTACAGATAAATTAGTGGAATAAATGGGACAAGAGTACACAATCAGTGGTTGCACTGTGCACTGATTTATTGTTATTGTTGTATCAAAGGGTATATATTTTACAAACGTCACAGATTTACCTCAGGTTTTACATGAAAAGGCAGCTATGGTTTCATTACCAAATTAGTGGATCTTCCTCTCTTTCAAACAGGGCTTCTTGCAGGTAAGATGTCACCTCGTCGGCAACTCGCTGTTTAATGGGCTGAGAAGCTGCTGACGTAGCGTTCGCATGCCCTTTCCCAAGATTTTTTGAGCGGAGGCTGTCCTCCCCCACCCCCTCCGCCCAGGTTCTGTATTCTGTAAGTGTGATTTTCCACCACTCGTTATCATCTCTTCCCCGCTCCTCTCCCCAAGTGCACAGTCCTGTTCCGCGCGGTAGCACGGACAGAGAAGTACTGCAATTCGGAATGGATTCCTCATGGTATTAGGCGTCCAACCGGGTCCTTCTAAGTCGCATTTACTTTGTTGTTCCAACCGTCGAGTTTACGATACAACAGGAACAATCGTTCTCAGCTTTAGTTATACGTATATCCAAGCAAATATAGTTAGATTTACAATAAAATCTAAAAAAAGGTTTCAGTGATTGACCATGGCTCCCGATATTATTGAATCTTATCGACTTATTGACTTTCTTCTCAACTCTACATTTCTGTGCGCATTTTAAACGCCAGCATTTGAGTAGTTTAATTCTCAGCCCAGGCCTTGATGGCTTGAGCTGTCTATGGTGCTGAAATGAACACGATAAAGGTCACAGTGGGTACCACATTAGTATTTCACACATCAGTAACCTCTAAATGTTATCGGCTCGAGTTTGGAATATAATCACATGCGGATTGGATATATTCTAATAAATTGATATTAACAGAGTTGTTTGTAACAATTGGTATTGTTAACAGAGGAGAGGAATCTCCTCCATTCGCCCTTTCATCCAACCTGTTATTTGTTGATTGGAAACATCATAGCGACTAACAGTGAATGCACTTTTATTGGAACAGTAAAGAAACACGGAACGCACGGTCCTAATTTCACTGCAGTTGTATCATAACATTACTTATTCATATATTTAAGGGAACTACTGTATATGAATGTCATTCATAATTTAACGAAGTGGACTTCCCTTCTGTTATTCGCAGCTCTTACTGTATACAAAAAGCTTGGGACACGCATAATAAAAGAGTAATTGTAAACCCAATCATCACAATTTCACCTACATTGAAAGTTCAAATTCAGATTTATTTTATTTTAAAAATATTCTCAGATGCAAACGTTACATGTGTCGCAAATCCAAGGTAATTTAGACCTCACATATGTCTGCGAAACAGGGACGATAGGAACAACAATATGCATGGGTGATATTTGTTTATTTCGAGACATGACATGCGACAAATATGTCATAGTGTGTTGAGAAGTGACGATGCACTTGTTTTACCGCAGGGACATTGTATTCCCGGTGAAAAGGTCGTGTCGCATATGTTTCTGAACCCCCCAGCGTCAAAGAAAAGCACTAGCTGTAGTCGCATGCATTGTAACTGCAGCACTGACTTCTAAACCTGTGTGGCATATGCGACTCGAAGTCGGCGTGTTCTAACAATACACCACCACCACACGGCGCGAGGGCATTGGAGAGACTGAGGGGTGCAGTTGTGTAATGACTCGATCCGTTTTAAGTCCTTCCCACCGCTGTATTGCGGCGATTGGATCAGTGCCTGTACAACATGTTGGCGTGAAGTTTACCGTCGTTTTTTTTCCCTCGGAGCTCATAGCCTGTTTGCATCCCCTTTGTTTACTCGCTGCCGTGTGAAGTATACTGCAGTGTGAGGAAAGCGTAGTGCTCGGGTTTTCCCCGCAGGGTGTCGCGGAACGAGGGAAGCTCATTACGATCAATTTGCCCGGGTGTGCACCACGCACTGCACGACACGCGCAGCATAAGAAGCCACGTACGATGCGGGTCCCTGTTTCTTCTCTCCTCCTTCCCATTCTCTGTCAGATGGAAACCAAAGGATTCTGGGGAAAGGCGCTGACAGAGTAAATGCCAAAACATTTTCTTTTCGATCTTCCGTCTAGTACGCTCTGTTGAGCGCTGATTTCACTCTTAGGTTGAAACGCAAAAAATCAAGATGAAATTTCCAACTGAGAACCCTCGAAAGCCGGGAAACTGGAGTCCACCTCAAGGTTTGTATATTCATACATTAAAGATCAGAGGGAAAGTTGAGGTTCTTTTGGGTGCCCTTTATGTGGTATTAGCCTACATGTTGAATATGCATTTGTTTTAGTGGCATTGCATTGTGGAATGCGTCGAGTAGCCTATATCTTGGACAATTAACAAGTTTCCGAGAGAACAATAAGCTAAATAACGTTTATATTACATTGTGGCTTTCAAATGTTCAAACTACGTACACCATACCCGGGCATTGCTATATTCTCTGTAACACGCACCCTGTACCATAGATGATGCCTTTATGCATTTATCTTTGCTGTGTAGGAATTGTAATTTTTTTTGTTAGAATGTTGAAAAGCCCGAATAATACCCGTTGCTTCTCTCCCTCGGGGGCTGGGCAGGGTGGTTACCGTCGACTGAGGTCCGTTTTCGGCTCTCCGTCTCGGCGAGACGGCAGACGGGTTTCTGCCTGCAGCCCGTCAAGGCAGGAGAATTCACCGCCGTGGACGTGTAGTTGAACCGAGTGCTCGACCGCACAGCGGAAAGGGTGCATTAACATGGAAATGGAGTTGTGCGTGCGCTTTGACTGTGGAAGCTTGCCGTCTCATTTACATATCAGCTCCTCGCAGACACGACCCATTGCCGTTTGATTGTATACGCAGCGACGGTGTTCCCACCGCCGCAACCGCAACCGACACTGTTGTTCATTTAGACACATTGCCGTAGAATTATGAGCATATTGGGTTGGCTTTATTTCAGTATGCTGTCAAGTATGTCAAAATAAATATTTGTTTCTAAAAAACAGACACGCACATGCTCAAGCGTAGTACTTACACAAGGCAACTATTTCATTAAAACACGTCTTGTCTTCCAAGAGACATGCACCCATAATGTTTACTTATAAATGCACGCCTATCTTTTTGAATGTAAACATTTTTTCAGTCCCAGGAAAATTGCATTAATTTGCTTCACTGATATTGCGGTTATCTATACTATTGCATATGATGACTTACGGAGTGTGGGGTGACACATTGCTTAACTGGCTCGTGGTTTGTCTGCGGAGTGGATTCCTGATATCCTGCATGTACCTCACGTTCATGCAGCTCTTCCACACGCGGCGTCACGTGGGTGCTGGAGTCCGTAAAATCAATGTATTCTTTCGATTGAAGGGCATTCTGGGTGTGTGTCAAAGAGCTGATTTCATATGCAACATGTGTGACAAACAGATTTCAGAATGTTTGTTGTATCGTCAGGTTAAAATTGATTGCATTTACTAGCTCGTGGTTGTATCTGGGGGCGTATGATTTTCATAAGCTGTCAATAGAAATCCTTTCTCGCCTTACTGACGATGTTTCCTGAAGGTTGGGGTTACGTCATCAGTAAGTGTAAGATTATGTCATCTTTTAGAATAAATTAGAATGTAAGTTGAAAAATGGCATTATCATTTACTGAGACCCCTGTCACTCAATATAATATATGGTAGGAGAATTGGTTTACCAAAAATTTTAATTGAGGAGTTACAATTTAAAAAGGAACACATGAGCACAGGTACTTAGTTGTTATTTAAAAGAGAGCTTTGATCCTTATTCAGAGTTATTGCTTTAGTTCAGTGATGCAATGCTTGTAGCACTGATCACTGGGTCAGGGAAAAGATGATGGTTCTGTGTTCTGCATCTCAGGTGATTCATATGGAACTGCTGCATTTTAAGAAAGGTCATTTTGTTTTGATTCCTGCATTTGTAATCTGGCTCCCTGCATGGTTGTAGCTTTGGTACTGCATCCAGCCCTGCTGTGTAACTGCACTTTCTGGAGTCTCCTACACCTTAAAAAAAGCATCTGCTGATCAGTCTAGCAGCCTCTGGAGATGAGTGGGTGACCAGTTTGGCTCCCTCAGTGTCCTTGAGTCACAGAGGAAATGGACGAGACCCAAGTGGAAAGCTAGAGGCGTCCAAGTTCACCGCGACACCACTACGGGTGCCAGGAGCAGATTGCTCACCGTGTTTGGGTTTGCTTCGGTGCAGAAAGAGGACCCGTTCGGAGGAGGGCGGCAGAGGCGCAGTCCGTCGCCGGAATCCATCTGACACGTTCGAAAAGCGCGACGGGCGCCGCCGTTGACGAACAGCCGGTGTGCGGCTCAGTCACAGTGTTGCGCCCCATCTGTGCCAAGTCTTTGCCCTCCCACCCCTGCCTGCAAGCCAGGCGTGTGGCTGTCTCTCTGCGGAAGGGCAGCAAAGGGCACACATCCATTAAAGAGTCTAAATACGGGTCTGTCCTTCACCTGTCCCTCAGTGAGATTGGATCTCAGGCTTCCTACTCTCCGTGTCATTACACAGTCCATTAGGAGCCCAGTGATTCAGCGCCGCGATTCTCTCATTCTGCGATGGGGTACCTCTGGCTGCCGTACAGCCGTGGCTGCATGCTGTCGGAGGGACGGTCAGTCCCCATCGCTCAATAGCTTTGTGCAAACGAGGAATTCCAGGACGTGAGAAGGAAGTTAAATGTCTGTTATGTCTTCTGCGTCGGGTCCAAGGTTATTCAAGGACAGTTGTTTCTGCTGATGCTTTCATAACACTACAGACGTTCTTACATGTCTGTGCATCCCCTGTGTATCTTCTGTTATTTTTTTTCTTGCAGGATATTGTCTTTATTATGCTTTTGTAACATGGGACATCTACAAATATTATCATTTGCTGGGAGTTGTTTCCTCATTCCTTCAACCTTGGGCTGTGTCCTGATCTGATGAAAGGCGGTGGGCGGGTGACGCCAGTAATCTAATAACCCTTCACTTTCCCCAACCGCTGAGTAAGGTTCACAAGTAAAAGATTTCTGATGCACTGCTTTTGTAATCCATCTGTTCTGCAATGCCTTAGAATCTCAGCCTCTTTTTAAGTCTTAAGAGACTTTGTTTGAGTCATTTGTTTACCTGTTATATATATATTGTTAAAAAATGAACGGGGTCTCTCCGGACTCACCAGAGTTTATACATCTAATAGACAGAGAGATGAAATGTTGCGCTGGTCATGCAGTGCTGCACAAAGCACTAATGGATTCTACCATGCTGAGCTAGGAGCATCCCGCCTTCTTTGTGTGTGTGTGTGTGTGTGTGTGTTTCTGTGTGTGTGTGTGCATGCGTGTGTGTGTGTGTGTGTACGTGTGTGTGTGTGTGTGTTTGCATGTGCGTGTGTGTGTGTGTGCACGCAAGTGTGTATGTGTGTGTGTGCGCACGTGTGTGTGTGCGTGCATGTGTGTGTGTGTGTGTGTGTGTATGTGGCTTTGTAATTGAACCTGGAGGCGATAGTGTGCCATTCCTGCCAAGTGCTATTTGTAGTCCCAGGGCTCACAAAGAAATGCCATCTCCTCTGAAGAAAACCACATGTTTACATTTACAGATGTGCATGAAAGCTTCTTCTTCTTGACCTTGTCTGGATGGGCTGCTTCTCTTTCCCTCTCCCGCTCCCCAGTGCCGGTCCAGACCAACACGGTTCCCCCAAAGAAGGTGCAGCCGGGGATGCTGCAGTCCAGCCTGGTCCAGGCCAGCGTGGCCACTATACAGAACCCCATGGGCTGCGACATCAGGCCCGGGTCCTTCTGCCCGCTGCCCCGGCTGTCCGTGTCGTCACGCTCGCTGGTGGTGGCCAGCATGGACCGCGACAGCTCCGCGCTCCAGACCGTCATGAAGTGGAAGACGGTGCTGGCCATCTTCGTGGTGGTGGTGGTCTACCTGGTCCTCGGTGGCCTGGGCTTCCGGGCACTGGAGCAGCCCTTCGAGAGCAGCCAGAAGGACACCATCACGCTGGAGAAGGCAGCGTTCCTGAACAAGCACCCGTGTGTCACATCGGAAGAGCTGGAGAAGCTCATTAAGGTGAGGCGCAGCGCTGAGCGGAACCAGAACGAGGATGGGGAAGGCTTACCACAAATTTTAGGCACCACGTTTGAAGCAGCAAATTAAATAGTTTTAGCCCATGCAATAGCAAATTTAGCCCAAATTTTAATCCAAGCTACTTTAACTGGATATGCTGTTCTGCATAACCAGATGATCTGAAAATTATTTTCATACCATATTTCAAATACACATTGTCTTCCTTCCATTCAACAATGCAGAATTTGTTTTGTTGTTTAATTTACAGCTGAATACCAGTGTACGTCACATAGGCTAATCCTTCTACAGGTAATAGGGGGAAGGCTCAGAATCTGGCCTTAAAGTCTTCTCTGGCAGTTTATACTCAGTCACATGTTAACATAGGTCTTGTGATTCTGAAAAGTATTCTTTCATATCGTATAAATTGATGAAGCTGATTATAAACAGGCAGTGTCTCTGGTCTGTCTGTTTCACAGTCTTCAGATCACAGATCACAGTCTGATCACAAGGTACATCTTGTGCACCACTTTATCTTGCCTGATCCTGCTGCTGCCTGAACCGATTCTCACTCCAGTGCTTTAGGCAGTATGTAGCTTGAACCTCAGGTACTGCAATACTGTTTTACCCCTGAAGGAAAGATTCTTTGGCCAAAATACTGCCGTAAAAGTATGGCTGTATAAATGTTGAACAAATATAGTTTGGACAGAGATGCAAGCTGCTGCAAGTTGAGTGTGTCTGCGAAGGAGATAAATAACAGAATATTGTCATGTGCAAGCCTCACAGAGGAGTAAGTGAGTTAACAATAAGTACAGCTCCTCATAATGTGAGTTGGTCGGGTGAAGTAAGCCACCTGCAAGTGGCCATTTGTGGCCATATGTAATGCATGAGTCTGCTTATTGAAGACCCCGCCCACAATGGAGCTTGCCCACTGGTGGCTGCGCCAAATGTGGAGCACGTCTGCTGATTAACCCACCCACTGTGGAGCCTGCCTACTGATAACCCCGTGCACCTGCCTAATCCCGGAATAGATCGTCCCTCAGGCTGTGCCTGACTTTGGCAGCTGTCTATCAGCACAGTGTGTGAGGACGCGTTGGGCCCGCTTGGCATTTGTGGTGGGGAACCGGGGGACGTCTGTTGCGTAACAATGACTCGCCGTGACAACGCACGTCCGTCACAAACACCCTGCCTTCCCACGCATCTGCTCGGAGAAAAAGGCCCAGAGGCGGCCTGTGTACACTAAGACGAGCCAATTCCTGTGAATAATTGAGTGCCTGCATCGATTTTGTCCCCACAGCGGATCCGCGTGGCTAAAATGAGCTGCCGTGGGGTCGGCCACGGGTAAGATTTAGTGTACAACGGATTCTTTGGCTGCAGTGAACTGGCACGGGGCGCGTGTCACCTCGACGGGCGTACACAGCGCGGTAAGCGGCTCTGCGGAGATAAACAGCAGCAGACCAAACCCTCAGGTCTGCACAGAATGTTCTCTGCATTCCTTTTGTTCGCGCATTTCTGCATGGCCTTACAGCGCGCCCGCCTCGCTTTCGGGACAACGCCGATGCCACACGCGGGACTGACGGAGAGGCAGGCCGTGTGCGTGAATCACCAGGCGGCTCTTCGGACCCTTTGTTTATGGGAGCTGTCCGAAATGATGAAGCATTCCAGCTGACCTTCGAGTCTTTCCCCGTGTACCCTCGTCGCTCTAGCGATAAACCTTTCAAATCAAAATGACACATAAGAAGAACAAAAAAAAGACAAAAATGATTTGTTTGCCTCAGACAGCACTACCTGCTGTGTTGATACTTCGCTGATTAAAGCAATGAAGAACACTCCTGCCTCTGCTGGCAGAACAGGGCTTATAAATTCTTTCATTTGATATTTGCTGCAGTGTGATCCCTCTCTGCAAGCAGTGGAGTTTTCACAGACGAGAGCACCTGCCGTCCTGTAAATCAGCTGAGTTAAGGCTCAAGGCTTGCTTTTAGCCCTGGAGCAGTGAAACTCTGACGATGCCTGGGGAAACCTGTAACCCACAGAGGCTTGTCCCCCCCGACAGTCTGGCAGAGAAAATCTAGGCGTTTCTATTCCGGAACAGTAGCACGCAGCCACGGGGCAGTCACAGCAGATGGGGAGAGACAGCGGAACCGTCAGGCTTCAGATACGTTCAGAAATAAGCATGCAGACAAGGCAATCCCCTGCAGGGCTGATATGCAGGTGCCACCCTCAAATGCTGAGCTTTTAGTGCGAGAATCATCAGTGCGAAAAATGTCACCTGACAGAGAGATGAGATTTTCTCTGGAATGCACATGGTGTAAAATACATATTTTATGCAAATATATACTGTGTATATAAAATATTTATTTCACAACCAGAGAAAATCTCGTTTCTGTTGCTATAATCTATCTATCTATCTATCTATCTATCTATCTACAGTAGTTATGCAATCATAATCAACACTTGTCAGGCATTTGGCCATGAGTGCATACTAAAATATAGTCCCTTATGATGGAAGCAACAGGCAACTGAGTCACTGTTTGAGAAACATTGGTTTGCTCATAGATAGCAAATAATACTGCTAGTTATTTTTGGAATTCCACAATGGTTGCCAGGAGTCCCAACTGTCACCACTTCAGTGTAGGATTATGTGTAGGAGAGTCCACATCTGTAAAACACTCCACAGCTGAGTGTTTGTGGAGGGAGAGAATAACTATCTACACCTCAGTGCTGGTCTCCCAGAAAGTCATATCGTAGGATCATTCCTCTTGAGACAGATGGGTACACGATAGATAGTAGATTACTACTGCCATTTGAAAAAAATGTGAGTACTGTCCTCTAGTCTCACAAGGAATTGTAAGATGAGGGTAATAAATCTCTCTAAAATGAAAACTTTGCCATTTGCTGGCATTAGAGTTTTTTTACTCTACTTGCACAGTATTGGTAAAAATAGACCATGCACTGTAGAGTTTGCATTGGGTCTGTTCTACATGGATAAATATTCCACCCCCACCCCCAACCCTGCATTATAACTGCTGCATAATCATGATTCTTCAGTGGCCTTTTTCAAAAAAAGGATGCAGGTTCCATCAGCAAAAGCCCCTCCCATAGGTGTTGGGTGTGACTAGGGCAATGTCAGCAGTGCCCTAAGTGGTCACCTTGGTGATGACTCGGTGGAGGGGTGTCAGGTTGTTTCTACAGCAACAATCAATATTAACTGTATACACTGAAACCATTCCTCACTCTCTGTCAGTGTGGCCTAGCAGTGGGTGAGAGCTGGATCTCTTTCACATACTAGTACAACCCATTGCAGCGGTACCTGACAGGAGTCAGTCTACATAACCTGAAAGTGGCTGTCTGTCTGGAGTGAGAGTGAACAGGTTTTCCTCTGTCTGGAAGTGGAGTGAATGTGTTTCTCTTCTTCTGGAGTAACAGTGGATGTGTGTCTCTGTGTCTGGAATTAAAGTTAACTCGTTTTTCTATGTCTTGAAGTTGGGTGAATGTGTGTCTCTGACAGTTTGCAGTCAGAAGTGCTGCTTCTCTCCAGCTCTCACCCATGCAGCGTACAGCCAGCTGGACTGACTCACTGTTTTCAAACACTCTGCAGGGTGTAAGAAGGAGGTGGCTGTGAGTGTGTGTGTGTGTGTGTGTGTGGGCTTGTCTGTCTGTCTGTCTAAGGGCCTGCATACGTGTGCATGTGTGAGTATGTCTGCATGTGTGTTCATGTGAGCGTGTGCATGTGTGGCTGTATGCATACATGTATGTGTGTGTGTGTGTGTGTGTGTGTGTGTGTGTACATATGTGGATGTATGCATATGTTAGAGCTTGTGGATTTGCCTGTGTGTGTGTTTATATTTGCATGTGTATATGAACATAGTTATGTTTATATTTGCGTGTGTGAGTCAGTACCTATATGTGTGTGTGTGTGAGTGTGCATATGCCCAGGCATGACTAAGCACCTAGATTCCCTCTTTCATTTGAAACTCATCTGCCCTGCATTAGGCAGCTGCTCTCCACAGCCGCCGTCTGCGTGATGCAGGACGTCCTGCCAGGTGAAAGGCGCCCCATACGGGGCCAAGAGTCTGGCTCTCTGCCCCCGCCCTCTGGGGCTTGAGTAAAGATGAGTCACCGGGCGGAGGAGTCAGAGCCGGTGCCTCACGCAGCCACGCTTCACTCCCTCCACAGAGTTCCGCTGGAGGGATTCAGTACAGTGCGGCCGTGGGATGGGTGCTTCATAGAATCAGATGGAGCGGAAAGTTCACATCGTCCCTTGCAGAATTCTGCTCTCAGTATCATTCATGCAAATGAAGTTGAGCTGACGATAACTTAGAGACAACCAGCGATAACACGGGTGTGATCACGAGAAACTCACGTTCTTGTCCTGGTTCTTAATAATAATAGTTCTTAATATTAATTCTTAATAATCCTGGTTCTTAACTAAGTTCTGCTCTTTTTCCCCAGCATTCCATCGAGGCTGCCAATGCTGGAGTGAGCCCCATTGGAGAGACATCCCATAGTTCCCACTGGGACCTTGGGAGTGCCTTCTTCTTTGCAGGGACAGTGATCACCACAATAGGTAACAGAACACCTCTGTGTACACAGATAGTACCTCAATCCCTGCTCCCGTGTCAGCGCACTGTTTTAATCTTATGTGGTTAGGGTTTGGGTTAGAGGTGGGTAAACTGATCCTAGATTGGTTCCTGGGGACAAACATAACCTGCAACACAATCTGTCACAAACGGGATCCATTATCCTGAATCCACTCTGAAGAGTGACTGTCATAATGGCTGTAGTGTGGTATAGTGACTTAACCCAAGTCAAAACTGGTAGGTTACAGGTTTGACATTGCAGTTGTGTCCTTGAATAAGCTACTTAACCTGAACTGCTTCTGGAAGCCTCACAAATGAGAGATATATAAAGAAACTTTCACACATTTGTTTATGTCACTGTTTTAATTGAAAATTGTGGCTCAGTTCATTAAAAGCTTTAGCAGGTGTGAAACCACTGACAGTGATGGGATTGCAGCAGGATGTGAATTGTAACAATTAATTTAAGAAGACTACAGCGGAGGGATCTTGCTTTTATTTGGAACTGAGCTTGGTGTGTTCATGATTGTGGTCCACCAAAACTTGTCACGGATACAACACTCCTTTGATGTGTTCTGTTTGGTAAAAGCCCTGAGTAACACAGGGGGAGCCAGTGCCTGCATGAACAGGCAGGGTGTCCATATTCTCAGTCATTCTTGTATGATGTTCGATAAACATACTTCTGCTTTCAGGTGAATGACACATTAACTGAAATTGAAAGTGGCAATGTGAAATGAATATAGTCCATCTGCAGCAGCAAATGGGCTAAAGAAAGAAAGAAAGATGAACTTCTTTGCATGTGAAGTCAAGTTCAATTGCAGCTTTTTATTCTGAACCAACGGGGACATACTGGAAAAGATAAGCCTTGACTGAATATGGACCAGAAGGCAAACTACAGCAAGCAAGCTAGGTTTGATAGTTGCCATTGGTTGCCATAGAGACGGGTAAGAGACAGGTTATGGCAAAACATCTCTCAGCTCTCTCCCAAAGTTTCCCTACAGATAGAGTGATGCATATATACCTGTCAGTTGCTAAATGAAACGTAGCCAGGCACTGCTCTCTTGAGCCTTGCCTTCCCCAGGGAAGAATGACACAATGCTGGCAGCCTAATGAACCAACTAGAGAGAAGAAACTGCATCACCAACCCTGAACCCGATTATTTATATGACTGTTCAAAAAATTTTTCAGGCCGGAGCTCTTATGCTTCTAGTTTAGACGAAAAAGGAAAATCACAGGTCTGAGGTTGACTCATAATGTGAAACAATAGGTCTGGTATTACGCTGGAGTCATGATGATAAAAAGCCAAACACCTGCTTGCACGTAATTGCATGTCTGCCGTGGGATTGTTAGCACGCAGTAAATCCAACACGTCTCCATATCAACAGAACCCAGAGAATTGTTTGTTCTCCCTTTCAGGTTTTGGGAAAGTGACTGTTGCTGTGTCACCGTGGCTGGTGAATAAGGAAAAAAAAACTGTTTGCTGCTGTAATGAACCTGGCAGACCCCTCCTCTTTAGTGTTGAGTGCCAAAAGCAGCCAATAAGAGGGAGGAGATGGTGTTGGTGACTGATGCGTGGCCGCTGCTGCAGCTGGGTCATTTCAGAGGGTGGCCTTTTGCTTCTGTTTTTATCTGTTTTTCTTGTAAAGTGTCTTTGTGACCGTCACTCCGTAAAAAGCGCTATACAAATAAAATTGAATTGAATCAGAGTCTGTTCTGGAAGGGGAGAAGCAAGGAGCACACACAATAACTGGTGTCTGTTAGACACTGCAGTCAGAGCCCACCTGATATCAGAATTACCGACCAGAACATCTCTGGTGGTGGGAGGTGTTATGGTAGAGAGAGCCTTTGGTCGAGGCGTAGCTCCTAATAGGTTATGGTCATGGCTCAGTTACTCCAAGCTTCAGTTTGGTTTCGTCCTCATGTAGCCACGTGACGCAACACTCAGTGATGTATGAGGGGAGAGAAAAATCACTCAGCTGAGGAATTGACCAAGATTTGGCTCTGAAGCCTTCCTGTCTGCCTGATTGTGTTAAAACGTCCTGCTATTTATGGCTCTGCAGCACTTGCACGAAACGTCTTGTCAAGGCGTCATCAGAGATGTGCAAGACTGAATATGCCCCCAGCCTAGAGGAGATTCCTGGTCACTCTGCATTGTCTCGGTTCATCTCAGTTCATCTCAGCACTTCACAACAGAAAAGATAGCTGCAGCTCCTTCAGGGCTCTTCAGAATCAAATGTGTGCTCTCCTCCGCCCCTCCCTCTCTTTCCTGTACTGTGAGCCTGGCGGTAATTATTATTGAATCCTTAAGGAGACGACCCAATCATGCCTCCTGAAATGCTCACACACTCTAATCTTTGAATACATTTTTGCTTTTATATTTGCTTAGCAGATGCTTCAGTCCAGAGCAACTTACATATCTCACGACTTTACCCGGTATCCTTTTTGTTTTTTTATATTTACTGAAGCGATTCTGGTTAAGCGCTTTGCCTAAGGGCACAACAGCAGTGACCCCACAGGGGATCTTTGAGTTACAAGCCCTGTTCCTTATCTCTACCCACACCACTGTCCTACAAGAAGGCAAGCAAAAAGCATGTCTTGAGTACTGTGGGTCCACAGGCTTTGTGAGACAAGGCCAAGATGAAGTGATTTCATCCAGGTCATCTCTCCTGCTGTTCACCCTGTCAGGCTATGGAAACATCGCCCCCAGCACGGAGGGAGGGAAGATATTCTGCATCCTGTATGCCATATTTGGGATTCCTCTCTTTGGCTTCCTGCTGGCGGGCGTTGGTGACCAGCTGGGGACCATATTTGTGAAGAGCATTGCCCGAGTAGAGAAGATGTTTAGGGTAAGTACAACTCACCCATTGGCACACTGGTGGTGAGGGTAAGGATTAGAATAAGAAGTAGATAAGAATATGCAATACATTTTTTACCAAATTCAAGGAAATCCCACCATCCAATTTTATTTTAATTGATTAATACAGGACCCTAATATTTGAGTATCACAAAAAAGGGTAGGATATGGAAGTTTGGGGGTGGTTCAATCTGTAGATTGCCAAAAAACACTATTCTTTTTGTGTACCCTGGTCAGACAAAACTACTGTAGAGGAACCAGGCTCTGCTATAGCCCCTCTCTGTTCTGTGGGTGACAACATCATCTATATAGAGGAAGAATTTAAATTGATCCCGTGTCAGGGAAAGTCGACCATTTCCGTCACTATTGACAAATTATTGATTTAAATTCTGGACAGCACTGGACTCAGACTGCAGCTCTGCCTCAATTCATACCACTAAATGAAGAACTCAGCTCTTTTAATTCCACTTTTGGTTCCACATATTTTCTGTATACTGTGTATTGATTTACTGTGCATTGATTATGTGGTGTTATAGACTTCACCCCCATGCCATTTTGCACGGGTTTAAGGAGTAGTCCCTCGTTAAATTAATTAAAATCAAGAAAGCATGCCAATCCTTTCCCTTTATTAGGTTTGGAGAGAGATATTTATTGGTGTAGAAGATACGGTCAGAGGTGCAATGATTTAGTAAAATATCAATGTGATTACTATGCAAGACATGGTGTTTGGTAAGGAAATCCCACATCGAGGCCCCCATTTTACTGCCAAAATAACAATAACAAAAAATAACTTCCTTAGATTACTGCTCACAAAGTAGCTGGTGTTGACTTTGTGTCCATGGACAGGAACACAAATAGGGGTAAATTGAGCCAGATGTCAGGGAAACACCAGCATGTGGGCCTGAGTAAGAGCTTGAGTATGACCTCTCTCTAATTATGGATTCTGTGTTTCGGCATTGCTGCGCTGACACTGTTGAGCCCACAATCTTCTCTGGACCCAGAAGACCTGTAGTTTCGATTACCTTTAACTGTTGGGTCACATTCAGGTGTTGATATATTGAGGATTTCTAATTAAATGTATTGATTTCCATTTTCTGATAAAATTCTTCAGTTTTTTCCAAATGTTGCATCTTTCTCACTCCCTCTTTCTCCCTGGTTTTCAATCTCATTTGGACTCTCTCCCTCTCTTTCTCTCACCAATATCAATAGCGCTCAATCTCAATTATTTTTGTTCTGGCATGAAATTGAAAGGGTTTTCCATTGTGTTGGTGACAGCACCTGAGACTTTTCATTGTTGTAAAACAGTTTTCCCTTGATTTTAACTGGGGGGGGGTGTTACATAGAGGGTAAAATATTTAAAACACAAAAACATATACTACATATTGGTCCAATTTCTTCCTGGGCCCAGGCATCATTGCAGTCTACCAAAGTAGCACAGTAAAATGTTAGAGCATAGAGACTTTGGTTATTGTGTTTTATAGAAAGAAATATATGTATGTATATATATATATATATATATATATATATATATATATATATATATATATATTTTTTTTTTGCCAGGATGAGGAACCATTTGTTACTTTCCAGTTTCAAGCTGCTAGCATTAATGCACCATTTATGTCTTTTTAATTCCTTGTAATTGATGTTTTCTGATTTCATGTTGTAAATGTTTCATGTTTGATGCTGTATTTTTCTCCATTTCTGTTGATTTAATCATTTGATGTGTAAGTGTTTGAGTACTCAGTTAATCACAACATTAAAATTTCTCTCTCCCTCAGCATAAACACACGCAGATCAGCCAGACGAAGATCAGAGTGATCTCCACAATCCTCTTCATCCTGGCTGGGTGCATAGTCTTTGTCACGATCCCTGCAGTGATCTTCAAGTACATTGAGGGCTGGACCACGCTTGACGCCATCTACTTTGTGGTCATCACCCTGACAACTGTTGGCATTGGGGACTACGTGGCAGGTAATGATATCATTTTTCCACTTATATTTCCTGCTGCATTTGTTCAAATATACACATTGATATAAGAACACAGGGGAGAATTATATATTGCAATTCTACAGTTCCATTTTTAATGTATTTATTCTAGCTGAACTGCAGAATTGCAACCATACACATTTTTGTTAGGCAAATGGCAGTTTAGTTTAGTGAGTAGGTTCCAGTTGTGAAGTTAAGGGCTCTTTAAATATGAGCTGAAATAGAATGCAGTTTTTTCTCCATTTTGCTGGGAGAGATTTTGTACAGTATCAAGTGACCATGATACGGAACATAATTTCTTCTGCGGCTGCAGCTCTGAGCACTGCTGAGTGCTGCAAAATTAAATAAGCTGTTTATTGCATTTGTAGAATGAATTCCATTCCACTCCTTTCCTGCAGGTCTTCCCTTTCAGAGAGCTACTTCATCGTATCGATTATTTCTTTTTCAATGTCTCCTGGACATAGCTAATCTGTCTGGGAGTTTAAGGCAGTGTTCTCAAGGGAGGGACGTGAAACATAAAAGGTGTGGGAGGAAGATATTGTCAATGAAGATTTAGGGTTTGGTCACTGAACCTGGGAGAGTCTGGGAGAAAAGCCCATAATATCTTTCTGTGATAAAAGACATCCTTGTAAATTAGTTTGGTTGGATGTGCCAAGCTATTAATCTGCCTTGATGGGGCCATTTACTTAGTTTGCTCAAAATGTATTCAGATTTTTGCAAAAATAATAATAACAATGAGAGGAAAGGTAGCATGAGATCAATCTATAGTTAGATGTACCCACCGTATCACAGGCTCACAGTATGGGAAAGACAGGAAGAGGTGGAGGAGATTATAAAGCTAATGGTAATTGTAAGGTAGGTTGATGAGAGCAGGCCAAGGTGCCTTTTACTGTCCAGAGTGACCTGAGTATCACCATGCTCTGCTTGCGGAGCTGAGCATCACTGATGACTCATCCACAGGTGGGGATCGGGAGAAGAAGTACAAGGAATGGTACAAGCCTCTGGTGTGGTTCTGGATCCTTGTGGGCTTGGCTTACTTTGCTGCGGTGTTGAGCATGATCGGGGACTGGCTCAGAGTCCTGTCCAAGAAGACAAAAGAGGAGGTAGGACTCCAATCCCTGGTTGCTCGTACAGTGCCAGTCAAAAGTTTGGACACACTTTTTTTTTCCTTATTTTTTACTATTTTGGAATTACAGTAAAGACATCAAAACTATGAAATAACACAAATGGAATTATGCAGTGACCAGAAAGTATTATAAACATATATTTTAGATTCTTCAAAGTAGCCAAAAATATTTTTTAAATTAAAAAATTTTTTTTGGAAAGAAATTCATAAATTGGCATCAACTTCACTATTTATATTTGTCTAAGAAACAAGTTTCAAACCTTTAAGCATAAGTGTTTAGAGCAAAATGTTTTTGAATGCATGTTTCCAATTATTTTAATCAGGTGTGTCCAAACTTTTGACTGTAGTGTACTGTACCTTATTGTTCTGTAGAGCACCTCATTGCTCTGGGACCGTACTCACTTAGATAAATGTTAAATGATAAATGTTAAAATGATAAATGTTAAAATGATAAATGTTTTCAGCGTTATTCCTGAGAAGGGGCTTTAGCTGTGAAATTCATTCTCACCTAAAAGTCACACCTTGAAGTGTGTTAACAGAGGTGCTGTAGGTAACTTAAAGTGAAGAACTGGGGAAGGGAAAACTTTCTTTGTATATTACATAATTGCTGTGAAAGGCATGTGATGTTCATAATTGTACAGTACATTCTGACACTGCATTCTGAATCTGGGAATAGGTTTTACCATTTCTACAGTCTTTTTTGTATCCAGTAAGCTATGAGGAATTCATCATAATATGAATATCCACATAATGTAAAATGTGTTTCAGTTATTACAAGAAATGTTGACATAAACAAATGCGTACCCTCACGCACACACACAAAAGGAGTCCTGTTAGTAGCATAAGTGAAACAAATTGTGGCATCTCAGTGTCCTGAAAAATTGATCATTTACGAATGTGTCAGGTACGGACAAGGACTCAGCCGCAGACCACGGAGCTTTGATTCCGAACGGGGTTTATTTACGAAAGGCAAGATCGTAATCAGAAACAGGCAGGGTCGATACCAGGAAGACAGTCCGTGGGGGCAAAACCAGGGTCAGGAACAGGTGCAAGCAGGGTCGAAAACCAGACGGGCAGATCTTGGGCAAACAGGACAAAGCGGTAGGCAAGATTCAGGTCGGGGGAAACAAGCGAAAGTCAGAATACACGAAAAACAAGCAAGCAGAAAACAAGACGCGGGAACGAGACAGGTAAAACACACTGTAACGAACTAGTAACGAGACAGGACCAGGCAGGGCATAATAAAGGGCAGAGCAGATGAGGTGATGGGGAACAGGTGAGCTAGCAGGCAGGTGGCGGCGATGCAGTAACGAGGCAGGCGGGGATCGGGCAGGGAACGGGGCAGGGCTAGAACACAAGGAAAACAAAAGCACATGGACAGGGGAAGAACACAAACACACAGCTAGGGGGGCGGACTACTGACAGAATGTGACACTTAGCACAAGATTTACTCTGATTTTTGTTCTGTGCTTAAGTGCTATCTTTAAACCTGAACATTTATATGAATACGTGCCCTGAGGCTGCCCGGTACTGCAGCTCATGGCTGCTGTTTTTACTCTGAAGCACTGCATTGAAACTCAGACTGAATGCCTGCAGCTGCTCTGTCTGCAGCCAGGCGCTGCGTATTTAGCTCTGCAGCTGCGCACGTTACCTACCACTGCAGCTACGCTGCCGTTCTGTGGTGTCAGTCAAAATCAGCTGAACAACAACATTTCCAGCTCAAAACAGGCCCGTCCTGGCCCCCACTGGAACACAGTGTGAGTCACAGGTTCAGATTAGTTGTGGGGCACCGCTGGGACACTATGCCTCTCAAACACACAAATAGACATTATAGCATACAACAATGAATAACTTTGTAAAAAAGCAATGCTACAAAACAATCCTGCTTTTTATTTGCCCCCTGCAGATATCCCCAAAATTAGACACGTACTCCAGTGAAATGCCACTTACATGAGTCAAGTACAAAATGTTCTAGATGAAGAATTGTAATCTCTTAACTGGGCTAGGTAAACATGATGATGTTATTAAAAAGCACTAAGAGGTTCCGGCAAAAGGCATAATGATTGAGCCAGATCTGCACATGATCCGAAACCCTAAACAGCGATGTGATGCAACAGGACAAAATGCAATCTCCCTCTCTCCCCGCCAGGTCGGCGAGATCAAGGCCCACGCCGCGGAGTGGAAGGCCAACGTGCGGGCGGAGTTCCGCGAGACGCGGCGGCGGCTGAGCGTGGAGGTCCACGACAAGCTGCAGCGGGCCGCCACCATCCGGAGCATGGAGCGGCGCCAGCTGGGCCTGGACCAGCGCGCCCAGTCCCTGGACGTCCTGTCGCCGGAGAAGAGGGCCATCTTCAACAGCCTGGACACCGAGCGCTTCTCGGCCACCTCGCAGGAGAGCATCGACTCCAAGCTGAACAACCTGCGGCTGCGGGCCGAGCAGTCTACGAGAAGCCCGAGCAGGCCGCCTCCGAGGACAACATCTTCAACCGCCTGGGCTCCGTCAGCCGGCTGGCCAGGCGCGGCCGCGCCAAGGACCTGAAGAAGAACATCGCCTTTGGCTGCGGGCCCGCGACCGACGAGGAGAAGAAGGAGGAGGGCGAGGAGGAGGAGCACCCCGAGAAGGAGTTCAACACCAGCCTCACCGACCTGCCCGAGTACGCCGAGAGCTCCAAACCCCAGAACGGGTTCCTGCCGGCTCACACCAAAGAAAAGGCCAACGAAAAGATGGTTGAGGAAAAAGGACAGCAGACGCTGGCGAGCCCTTAGAATGGAGGGAGCTTTTTTGGACGTCTCCCAATGTGCCTTATCATCCGCTGCTCTGGACTCTGTGAGCCGAGACAGTGCCTTGGCTGCTGTTTGCTGATGGACGTTCACTGTGCCCTGATGACGGTCTTAATATCCAACACCTGAGAGAAAAAAGGGAAATAATGTGAATCAGAAGCTGCAACAGTGTCTGACAATATTAACTGACTGGATAGCCGCGGTAATGATGGCTGTTTTTATTTTAGAAAGAATGGCTGCAGTAATTAGAGAGCATTATTATGTCAGATTATTGTATCACTCGTCTCATTATAACGTGATCACAGATCACAGATTGCAGACTGCAGGTTACAGACCGCAGTTCACAGATTGTACATCGCAGATCACAGGCCGCAGATTGCAAATCACAATAATGTTTCGCTCGGGCCTGTGGTCTAAACTCGTGTTTAACAATCAAATTCTCGACTCGTGAATCAGTACTGATCCTTGTGTGGGTCTTCCATGCTGTGCGGTTTGGGGAAAAGGAAACCTGCTGCTGCTGCTGTTTTGGAGCGATAGAGCTGAGAGCCAGAAGATCAGAAGACCAGAAGACTTCAAAGGCGATTAAAATTTTTCGAATTGAGAGACTTTGGAGACATTCAACAAGCCTTTTGAAGGCTTGTTCCAACATCTGTTCAAAATGTATGAACTCTATTCAAACTTCGGACGAATCAAAAAATAAACAACGGCTTCACTTTGTGCATGGTCTTCGAGAAAACCTGTTGTCCCATAAAGTGCAGTGTATTCAAAAGCTGTGGAGTTCATGATCATAACACCGAAAACTCAGGGCGTCTTGTCCTCCTGTTGTTTGAATATACTTGTCGGAAATCTGCTGCAGTCGCACCGAGGCATGCGGCGTCGGTAAAAATGTTCCTCGAGATGTCATCTTACGGAAAGGGAAGGAAGGCTAAGCCATAGAGTGAGATGATAAGATGAAAAGCTTCCTATGCTGCTTGATCAGAATGCCTCGAGAAAAGCACTTGTTAGGTTTAAGAAGTAAATACAGAGACAAAGGTTGTGCCCCCAAACGAAAAGATTCTGCTCGCTGCCTACATCTTTCCTAGACTGCGCTCTGCTAGAGCAGTAACTAGGCAACTGTCATAAAAGAAAGCATATTTGGGATACTTAGAAGTCAGATCAGCATTCTCAGTCAGTGTGAATCTGTAATCATTTTGTGCAGAAGAGGCACAGGTGTACCATAAATATTTTCCATCCTGGCTATTTTCCTGATTAGCTAGATACATAATTCGCTGGTTAGCTAATAGGTCAGAAACATACTAACATGACATCTGCAAATAGAAAACAGCTAGCTGGCTGGCTACCTTGCTCTCAAGTGGACCTAACATACTACTACTTGGGCTAGCTAGCAAGCTAGCCTATGGGAATGTGAAAGTTATCTATAAAAAAGTCATTTCAGTAAAAAAAAAACAGTCAAAATACTCACGTGTACAAATCATGAGTCAGTAAATACATATTTGCAAAAGTAGGTCTGCCACTCAATTTTTTGTTATCCTTTACAAAATGGTTTCAGCACACAAACATGTCAAGTAACTCACAAATCACATTTTCTTCATGCATCAGTACATACACATTTGCGGAAATAGCTTTGCCTTTCAAAAGTACTGATATCAATATATTGCCAAATTTCAACAAACAAATGAACAAATTACAACTAATCGACCCAATGCTTCCTCTGTTCCTTCAAATAACCTTGTTCTGTGTCTTGATATGCAAATGATATGTAAAAGTTTAATTCCAGCATGTGTTGATTTGGTGAACTTTAATGGCTGAATGTGCCAAAATGAATGAGATTTCAGGTGTATTTTAAAAGTGAACACTGGTGTAGATACTAGATTTACCAAAGCTGATTTGTATGTGAAACACAAGGGTGGGTAATTATTTTAAGGAAAGACAGAACAAGGTAGATGGATCACTGACTTAAGTTTTAATTTAAAAAGAGAATTGGCCTACACTTTAAATAAAAACACAAGACAAACAAATTCAGACAAATCTCATTTCAGCTTCAGGGAAATTGACATTTTGTGCAGACATTTTTTGCCTACCATGACATTTACCCATTTCACCAGCCCAGAATTTGGGAAAACATACATCTCATTTACAATTCATAGTCCCGTTGTCATTATTGAAAATTCTGTGGGGGAAAGTAAAGTGATGTAAATTCAATGCCAGCAAAATAGAAAGCAAGCAGTTCAATTCTGACTGCCAGGAGTAATTGATTGCAAGTGTGTCTAGTAGTGAATACTGTTTAATCACTCTGCTGCTCTGTAATTTCTCTGCTCAAATGTGTATTACAAGGATTGAGTTTTGGTTCAGTCCCATTTTCTGGGCATTCTTGAGTTGGTCCTCTGATTGGTCTAACAGTTCATACAGGGGCTTCTGATTGGTCCTGGACATTGTGATGAGTTGAGCAATAGCCCAGTGTGACTGCAGCACATGATTTCCTAATAAATGTTTGTTATGAAAAACAATGATAAAATAAATAAAATAAAATAATCAATACAAAAACATAAAACTAAAGACATGGAATGAAAAGCATGCAATTGTGCAGACATATTCTCATGATAAAGGTATTGATTGTACCCCTACATGCTTCTAAAGGTGAACCCTATGCTGAGCGTCTTATATTATTTCCACATTGTGAGCAGGGCTGAACTGCACCCGTTCTGTCTGTTCTTCACAGTATTACTTGTGCAGCCCTTACATTCAATGTAGTGAGTGCCTTTTGGGAATAAATATCACTATGATACACAGACCTACTGTTGTTTGTGTTCAATTCACCTGTTGATCTGTTCCAGTTGCACTTACTGTTTGACCGCTCTTCCAGGCCCCAACTTGAATGCTTTTCACCACTCACAAAGGCCCCACAAAAGCTGTGATTACCCAGGCCTCCAAATACTGTTTGACTGCATACCCTCTCTTCGACACTTATGTTGTTTGACTACTCTCTCACGCTCTAGCTCTTACATTGTTTGACTATTCACAAAGGCCCCAGCACTTACGCTGTCTGACCACTCAAATGGGGGCCGAAGATACTGTTTGACTGCAAGTGTACACTATTGCTCTAGCTGTTCTAATCATGCTATTCAAATGTTCAGATGTTCAAGGCTCCAACTCTTACGCTTTTTGACTGTTCACCCAGGCACCAGTATGCTGTTTGACCACTCTCTCAGGCACTGGTATCCTGTTAAACTGCTCACAGGACGTACACTGTATGACAGTAATACCACCTTGCCGTTTCTGTTGTCTGTAGCATAGCCCAAAGGACTGACTGTTCACACACACTATATACAGGAACACACACTGTAAACTGCAATAGCCTCTTTATAGAAGGAGTCCTTTAATAACAAGGGGCTATAATGCTTTCCCCTCAAGGTCCTCTGCTTCTCACATCTGTCCCTGTGTCATTGTCTGTCCTTCTCTGCACCATAAATAATCGGGAAAAGGTCTCTTTCTTCCAGAGATGGAAAAAAGATCCCTTTTTTCCCAGAGATGAAAAGAAAAAGATTTCTTTCAGCAGATATTACTTTCACAGCCATTGGTTGTGACCTTCCTGCAAGTTCGATCGTAACAAAAATAGTTTCTGGAAAAACTCTCTGTCCCAGGAAACCAAAAAAGCCTGTTTTACTTGCAAACGGAGAAGCCAGATGTCACCTTCCCATGTTCTCTGCTCCTGCTGATGTTGGGTTCACAGATTCTTGCCTCAGTGCCCTTCTGAAGGATCTTATGATACCCACATGACATTAATGCAGTGATAGCTTAATCCTGTGAAAGCAAGATTGAAATGAAGCCAGACCAAAAGGACTGGCGTGGGAAAAAAACACAAAACATGAGGGCTCTTGTCACATTTTAGTTCTTGCTTAAAAATCATGAGCTATTGCTTCATCAAGAGTAATTGCAGGTTAATGAAAGAGCCTCTTTGCCAGTATTGGACAAACTGTGCTGTCCTTTCTGCTAGGAAGGTAATACATGGCACAGTCTGATTTTGTGAGCAATCAAACTTAGTAATTGTCAGTAATTATTGACATGAGGCACAGAATTAAATGAGAGTGCCTCTGAGATGAGTCACTGTCGCACAAATTTTGAGACGTATCATGGGCTACACAATGTTATTTTTCTTTATTTATTTAACAATTTTTTTAAGTTCAAGTACAAGCTTCAAGCTTCAAGTACAGTGGTAGTCGTGAATTGTACTTCAGCAATATTCAACCTTTTTGCAAGTAGTATCATCAATTATTTTGTCTCCATGCAGTAAGGACAATGTGCTCTTCATTTTAAGCATGCAAAGATAATTTTTTTTATTTATGATTCTTCCTCCAGTATCTTGAGGTCTAATGCCTGCATTTGTGTGTGTATTTGAAGTAGTGAATGTTGCTTCAGTGATGAAGATCAAATATCGGCTTAATCCTTGGGAAATGCCACTCAATTTTAATGTTCACAAACAAACACTGAAACTGATCTGGTGTATCAGGCTGTCAGCGATATTTCAGCTGAGACGCAGGAATGACTGCTGCCTTCAACCCAGGGTGGAGCATACTGCATCACGCTTTGCAGTCAGGAGCAGTGAGAGCCAGGACACTAGATCATATAAGTGGATGGCGTTAGTGCTCGGTCCTGCTGCAGAATAAGTTCTCCAAATAAAGCAGCAGCTTAAAGCATTTCACCATCACATTTTATCCAATGTAGATAACTGTGTTGTAGGTGGATGCTACCTCTTAAATTTTTCATTTGGGAGATGCTCTTATCCAGAGCAACTTGCAAAGCAAGGTACATTAGTACGTGAGGCTAAATGAACAGCATTACAGAGACGGAAAAGGTCAGTGGAACACTTGATCGTGAAAGTGTCGGTACATCACACAACACTCTGTTAGCGGTGTGCTAAGGAGGGAATCTTCCTAAAATAAAGGCATCGTTTACACGTACATGCAGCAGCCGCGAACGCGCCAATCATCCCTTCTCACTGGGAGGCGGGCGCCGTGCACGGAAGCCGATAACTCAAATTAACAGCGCCAGAGCCGACTCCACTTCTTTTTATGAGTTACGGAGACGTTCCAATTTTCTGAAAACGGCGGATTGGAATTCCACCGGCAAACAGGGCAGCGGGAAGCATGACTCCATGTTTTACCTCCCACGGGTCATTGCCCCTCTTGTTGCGGGGAAATAAATGGCCGCACGGTTACCGAAGCGCTTGGAGGTCGGTTATTTGCTTGAGCGCCACGCTGGCGTCTTTCATCTTGGTCATTATGAGAGGAGGGCTCGCTGTGCGCACATGTGTGAAAATTAATCAGTGGAACAGTGGGAACCATCGGAGAGGACGGTCTCGAATATAATCCATTGCTGGCCAATGATGAGAGGAAAGTGGGAAGGATATGACCTTCATTCTTCCCACTAACTTTGACAGGAGTGTGTGGGGTTACACCATCAATTTGGGGTGATTGTGCCTGATTGGTGTGTGAGGTAATGGCCGCGATTCAGGGTGACTCTCCCGGAAGGGTGTACGTGAGGTTACGGCATTGGTTCGCGGGGAGGGGTGATACTGTAAAAGAAGATGCTTTCATCAGCGTGTTCAAATCCTGTGACTGGCAATCAATATGTGCAGGGAGGCGTGTCTAATTGAAAAGGTGTGATTGTATTGACTCGTCTTGAACATGCTGATGGCTGCGGGAGCCATCAGGAGACTAGAACGTGAACACACATTGTGGTATGGGAGAGCAGCCTATCACAGGATGACAACCAGCCGCATGTGTCTGTGCATGTGTGTTTGTGCATGTGTGTGAGGGCGTGTGTCGGAGTGTATCATAGGACAGCAGCCGTATCGTGTGTGTGTATAGATGTCTACATGTGGGTGTATTTATTTTAATGTGTCACAGGGCAAGGGTCTCTCCTTGTGTCTTAGAGGACAACCATTTGAGGCAGATGTGTGTGTGTGTGTGTGTGTGTGTGTGTGTGTGTGCAGGTGTGTGTTTGTGTGTGTGTGCAGGTGTATATGTGTATATGTTGAGGTGGGTGGGGTGATTATTTACTTAACCGTGTTCAGTTCAAAAGAAAACAAACATTGCTGTGGAATGCTCTGGTCTAGTGATTCCTGACGTGAAAATGTTAGCTTGAGGCTGTTTATTTTTGCGCACTACAAATGTAACACGAGAGGCGGTCGGAGAAACCCGCTCACAGCCTCAGCATCTGAGCCGCAGATGATGAAACTGTTGCCGTCTGTGACAGCTTCCCTCGATGACGGCGAGAGGGCCTCGCTTGGGGTCGGGGGGTCGTCCCGAGTGAACGCTCCCCGGTGCAACGATGCAGTGCGACACGGTCGCCATGGAAACCGCCGACTGCGAACACCTCACCCCACAAATCTCAGCCACTTAGGTTGAGCCGAGTTCATTTGCAGGAGAGCCGACAAAACAAACAGCCGCCCCCTCCACCACCGGCACGAATGGGATTTATTCTGTCTTACCAAGCCTTTCTTAAGAGCGTGTGGGCCTCTGTGTCTGTGGGGTGACTGGGGACAAAGATGTAGCGCTTCTTCATGTTCTATAATTATGATGGCACGCCGGAGCATAAGAAACATTCCCTTTTAATCCAAAAATCCCTCATGTGGTATTATTTTCTAACAGGGAAACTGTCTTAATAATGAATATGCAAATATTTTTAATATTCCATTTTTACTGAAATACTTCCCAGGTAGGTTCATGTTTTACTGATTTTTTTAATGCATTTTTACCAATTTTTTTTAAAACAACCTAGCCTCTGACACACACACACACACACACACACACACACACACACACACACACACACACACACACACACACACACACACACACACACACACACACAGATACACATGCCAACAGTGTGAATACTCTGGATGCTCCAACCCTAGGTCAGGTGACCACTCCACTGCCATCACCCCATAAACAACCCAACAACGCCTCTCCAACCCCCTCAAGGAGCGGCCAAGACGGTGCGGTGCTGCCGTCACAATGAGAGGGTGCGGTGACATTCAGTTTCGCCTCAAGGAGCGGGCGTTGTGATGTCGTCTTTCAAGGAAAACACAATCTGGTATTTTTCAGAAATTTCATCTCTGGGCTCTCACTGCGTTTCCAGAGGCCCAGTCTTCTGCCTCCGTGTGTTGTCTCCTCTCGTCGGACAAACACATTTTTCAGCCGTCCTCGTCCGCAGCACGCAGGCTGCTCCGTGCCCAGACGACGGGTTCTGGGGGAAGCTGGCACAGCACCGCACATCCGCCATGACACAAATCACATCCTGCTGGCTCCTCCCTCACCGCATCTCCCGCGGCGAAGGCCGCCGCGTCTGTCTCTCTCCTTTAGAGGTAACACATAAGGTCACTGTGATTTGTTGTGTTGTGAAAATGTGTGGGGTTTTTGCAGTCTTGCACTCATTTGTAACATTGTAAAATATAAAGCTTTTCAAGACAAAAGTTTAACATAAGTACACAAAATATATTAAGGCTTCTGTCCTGTGAATTCTCTCTCTCTCTCGCTCTCTATTTTCATCTCTGTTTGAAACTTTGCAATCCCTAAATAAGACATTTGGACGCTTTTAAAGTAGGTGGCAATGTATGATATAAAGTGTATTGGTTATATACTTACAGGAGGATTTACATGATGGTGTTTGTCTTGCTACGTGTTGATGTTTTCTTTTTTGCCTATTCTTTTATTTATGCTCTTGAGCTTCACAACTGTAAAATAAGGAGTTTTAAGTATGAATTTTAAAGCAAAAATAAATGTAAGTGCTGTCAATGAGGGTGTAATGGTACTGATCTTTGGCTTGGAGTCTGACGAAGGGATTAAACCTTGTCACAGGACAAGGTTTTTACCCTCCATTTACACATCATGTTCAGGGAAATGAAAAAAGGAAGAGACAAGATGGAGAACGCATGCCGAGAAGACCCGACATGAAAAGGAAAGTGATAAGTGGGATTTTTGTATTTGTGGGTGGGACTGATTTGTTAATTGCATGGGGATTGTCTAAAAATTCCCTCCCAAAACTTTGCTTGGAACTTCAACTTTAAAGTACAAGAAAGCCTCTTTCCACCTTGCTCTCTCTATCTCCTCAGAAATGAATAAGCATACATGTATGCATACATACATAGAGTACATAGGTACAACTGTGCATACAGAAAATGGCAGATCACATCTGAACGTGGCAATTGTACAGTGCTGTAAGAACAACTACCAACATAAGTACAGAATTGCTTCAATAAGCTTCAACAAGTGCAACAGTACCCCAGAGTAATACAACAAGAAGAGGCAGGAATTAATTTATGACATGATATGGGAGCCAGGATCTGCGATGAAGGATTGTCCTGGGTACTATGGGAAGCCCTTTCCACTACACTGGGGTCAGAACAGACAGGGTGTGCAGATGGGATATAAAAGCCCATGTGGATGATCAGGCATCCTGAGCTTGCAGAATGGAAAGATCTAGCCAGTGTGTATAGCCTGGTGTTGCAGTTACTGAGGAGCTGTTCCCCTAGAGCTCCAGTAGACTGAAACCAGCATTTTGAAATGGACGTGAACTACTGCTGGTAGCCATTGGAGGGAGATCAGTAAGTTCAGAGAGAAAAAAATAAAAAATAAATAAATAAATAAATAAATAAATACATATATATATATATATATATATATATATATATATATATATATATATATATATATATATCATGACCAGAATAACCACAGCGAATTATATTAGAAGATGCGGCTTACACACCACATCAAAGAAACAAACTTGACATGTTCAGACAGAGAAGCCCTCATCCACCACAGAAAAAAGTTGAAAAGTAGATCAGGAACACATCACAGGTGTACTACAGGAGACACCGATCATTCATAAACCTATGCCATGTAAAGTGGCTAGACTCAGCAACGGTCAGCAGTGGGGCCTGACCTCAATTGATCCATCCTAAAAAGCAAACCACTTCTGTGCTTAGAGAGGGAGCTCATGCCTTTGTAACTGCAGCCTTCATAACGTCGCAATCATCGCGATTTAATGGCGTCTCTGGCAAGCGCCAGACCTAATCTTCCAGGGCCTTCATTTTAGCACCAAGTGGGAGTGTCAGTGCTAATAGAATACAGTGTAACAGGAGCAGACTGAGACTGAGAGAACAGAGAGAGAGGCTGTGAGCGACAAACACTCAGCTCTGGAATGGGATGTGACACGCGGCGAGGCTATTAAAATCTCTCAGAATCCGTGTACTTGAAGAACACCATCTCCTGCATAACTTCTCAAGGTCATAGCATCATTTTGATTTTGCATCAAACTTAGATTCTTTGCATTTGTTTGTTAATGAGCTTTTGATTTAGAAGCTTTTGAAAATATACTCGTTTGACCACACAGAGGCAGATGAAGAATCTACTGTTGCTGGCCAATCTGTGATCTGTCCAACCAAACAAAGTTAGTCTAAATCAAATCAATTAAATTTGAGATTACGCCTGTCAAGTCTCAGTCAGACTTAAGGAGGTGTTTTAAATGTTAGGTAGCTAACATTTCTTCTGCCAATGTGATGTTTATGTTGCATATTCTTATCATTAAAAATGGTTAAATTATAGTTTGTCTCCTTTATGTATCAATAAGCAAGCCAGTAGTTAAGTCACAAAATATTGTCTGACAGCCTGCCATGGCCGTTGACTATTTTGTGCCCCTCATCTTCACGTACAATGGGTATTTATATTTTTTTATTAACCAATCAGATGAGGTCACCACTGAACAGGGAACCTAAATACCTAATAATAACTTTGTATTGCTACATACAACTGTTTTGAAAACGTCAATGGTACAAAGCAAATGTAATGTTTTTTTTTTCCTTAAATTGACTAGTATGTGAATGATGTTAGTTATGAATCACCTCAACAGCCAAGGTGAAGATAGCAGTTTAACACTCCCTTTGGGTTTGTCTCCTCTGCTCTGCTATGAAGAAATTGATTTCATGTTTTCTGTTGCCTGTCAAGATGGGTAAGAAATATGTTGGCTCGTTTGCCATTTTGAGAGAAAGGTTTCTCACCCTCTCTCCCCAGGAGAGTAAATCAAAACTGAATGTCAGAGTCCTGGAGAACAACTCTGTTCTTCAGATATTTTTCATTCTCAACAGACAAGGCCTTCCTGACAATGTCTGATTGAATCCCAGCATGCTGTGCTGCTTACCAACGTGGGGAAAAACGGACATTTCCGATGGGAGTTATTACAGCAGGGAAGCAGCTCTCTACAGTGTGTTGGGGTGAGAGTGCTCTCTGGTCTGAGCATTACATTTTTTCCCTCAGACTGGCATTAAAATTGTCCGAAATGGTTTGGCTTTCAATTCAACAACAGCATAAAGCTTCAAACACGGCAGGACGCAAATGTACTGTGACAAGCCATGACAGTCTTTGTACTGAAAATTGCACAAGGAGACTGCAAAAAGCAAATATGCAATTCCTTACTCAGATCAGGTCAGCTTGAAGCACCTGTGGTTATTTCATCCATAAAAACATACACACAAACTGGCTAGTATGTACACACACACACACACACACACACACACACACACACACACACACACACACACACACACACACACACACACACACACACACACACACACACACACTCACACACCATTTCTCTCGCTCAGAACAGTGTCCCTCTGTGTCACTTCTGAGCTCAGATAGACATGAGTCACCCTGCAGAGTATATGCAAGTAAATACATGTGTGGATGACAGTTTATTATTTTTGTCTGACATTCTCTTTGGCTTCTCTGCTTTCTGGAATGTCGCCCAGGGTTACCCATGATATATGGAACAGATTTTCTGTTCACAGAGCATTCATATTGATTCGTTTTCTTGGGTATTATTCAATACCAGAGCAGAAAGGGCAGCATTTAAATTGTGGATTAAAGCAGTAGGATAAAAAGAGGTAGTGATATGAGGGTTAATATACATTGTATTCCTCTGCCTTCATTAACATGGTTATTTTTGAGTATTTTAAGCAGAAGCATATGTCCTCTGTACTGAGCTAAAAAAGATTTCCCACAAGGCCTCGCAGTGTTTTTGACAGAAAGGAGAGGATCAATGATTCTGTCAACACCAGGGCAAATGTGTACTTTCTGCTCCAAGGAGGATGTAAATGAGTCAGAACACAGGTGATTAAGGAGAGGGGAGGGGCCCTGTCTCCTCAGCCTCTCACATGCCGTGAAACTGCGCCAGACTGGACAGGGATTGATGGAAGGACAGTCGGGCGATCTTATCAAAGGCTGCTGGTAATGAAGTCCCGAGTCATCAAGCTCATTGTTCTGGAAGGTTCACAGTTATATACCCTATAGTGTCATTGCAGTAGAGGGCTCATGTGTTGGAGAGGGGACTTAGAGGTCACTATGAAAGGATAACATATTGGGAGGATCAGTATCAAACATACTTGGGAGGACAACCAAGGCAGGGAGGATCAGTGCTGAGTGGAGCCTTGGGAGATGAGAGAGAGAGAGAGAGAAACCCTCTCTCCACTGTGACACGTGTCACTCCTCCCAACATTGAAGATTCCAGAGGTTTCCAGCAGAGGGCAGCAGAGCACCTAAGCTGAACATCTTTCAGCCCCAGCCCCTTCTCTCAGGAGCGGTGCTAATACAGCCCACACCCGTACACCCCTAAGACAGGACTGAAATGTGGCCTGATATGTAGGGGTCAGAAAAGTGGGCTCTGGACCTGACTGTCGTTGGCTGTATAGGGAATAAGACCACGCTCCAGTTAAATCCCACCAATATGTTTGGTAAAAAATGTAAGTATTTGGTAAGTATTATGAGAAACTGACTGACAGGGCATGAACAGCAGTTGCCTCTTCCCTCTCCAGATAGAACATAGCTTTGTTTGATAATTTCCATGGTTGGTTCATGTGGCTATGTAAACTGCAGTTTAAATGCCAATCCACACAGTCTAGCTCTTGCTATTTTCGGGGAAGCATATAACATTTTACTGATTGTGTGACATCACAGTAGACAGAAATGACATAATCATGCTTTGTGTGATGCCCCCCAATGCAGAGCTTAAGTTTCAGGTTTATCCTGAAAAAGCCACCCAACTGTGATTATAGTAGCGTATTAACCAAGGTGGTCTGACCTAGATCAATATCCCCTCTCTCTGTGTCACACATGGCTCCCATTTATGTTCAACAGCAGAGTGATTCAACACCTCATTTACATATCTGTTGTCTGATTGGCAGTGAGACATCAGCCTGTTACAGAGGGCTTATGTGCTGTGAATTTCATTTACACTATCACTCCTACAAGCTGCTCCACTGTCCCACTTGGCAGCGATGTAAAACTCTGCCACATTACATGGCTGCACATGTGCCATGTCTTACTGTACAGCATTGTGGCTGACTCACGGGCCAGCAAACAACCGGGCTAACCTAAAAAGAGCAACAAGCAGGAATCAACCAGCTCAATCAGCTCAACCAGCACAACCCACTTATGACCCACATGCAAAAGGGGCAAGGAAATATGAGGCATGGTTTCACTGACAGGCATGTCTGATTAAAATTTTACCAAACAAAATGAAGTTCCAGGAACAGGGAAGTCTGGAAGGTGAACTGGAAAATCACCCTGGTGCAAGTTGTTGATTTCTGTTTGATCTGAAGAGTGAATCTACACAGTTCTGTACACCTCAAGGTCAACTATTAGCCCTGTTCCCCACCCCCAGACCTCCCTCACCCACCAGAAAAACAAGATTTGTCATGCAGCACACACTCATTGCATGACGCAGCAGTACAAGCTGATGAAACAGCAGCCAACACAAGCAAAGTGTGCGTGAATACATTTAATTCAAATGCAGATTTCTGCATGATCCAGCGTCCCCCCTGTTGAAATGAAAGACGATGCTGATGCGTTTGAATTGGGGGGGGCACCCGGGGCAGGAGCAGGGAGCCGGTTCGTCTGACGGTTGACGCCTCACGCCCGATGCCTTCCTCAGACTTGCAATCTGTCAGCGACACTCTGCCAGCAGCCCGTGTGTCCGTTTCCCGGGCAACCGAAGCCAGCGCCCTTGTCTGGCGTTGTGTCTGCGGCGATGTCTGTCTTTCACAGCTTCCTGGGTCTCTTTTTCAGCGCCCTTTGGGTGGGGAGGATGTTCTGGTGACACTGGTGACAGCTCTGAGAGGGTGCTGATGTGTCCCTGAGCAGATATTAAAACGTGACACAATTTACAGCGAGCAGAGTGTATGCTCAGAGGCTTGAAGATTTTGCCAGGCTATGTGTTTGTGTCTGGTTTCCATACCTCACTGTTGCCTCACCACTTGTTTGTTTTAAAGATCCTACCACTAGGGGGCGTCAAAAGCTTACACAATTTTCACACTGCAGCGCCATCGCACAGCTTTGGGTGCAGGGCTTACCTCCGGAATCCCAATCACACAGCTCGGCATTCTGATTCTAATCACATCCTTCTTCCGTGATTGTTTCTGTTTACAATCAGCAGCGCGACGGCTACGCCATGGATCTTTAGTCCAATTAATTCCAATGACTCAGGGAACTGCAACAAACACAGACTGCTTGCGAGTTCGAACTGACAGGACGTCGACACCGCGCCATTTCCACATTTGAGAGGAATGCCATCAGCTTCTCTCCTCCAAACAGAGAGCTGATGAAATGATAACATCCCTCATTTCTCCACCTTTTCCACTGTGCCACAGGTTTTATAGGAAAGGTGACACAGGATATCTATCTAGTGCTGCAGGTTATAATAGCTGCCAGACATAGTCATTTCTCGCTTCACATGGCAGAATAATTTCACCACTTTCCTAAAGAAAAAAAAAACCCAGAGTTGTGCAAGTACAGGCAGTACATGTACTCATTCGGTGGGGTTATCTGTCATGCTCCTCCGTCTGGGCAGATACACTGGCGTTCTGGAACAACAGAACAACATTCCAATTCAGCTCACAGAGGTGGGAGTTCTGGCACAGGGGGAGCTTTTTCACAATCTCCGGGGGGGGGGGGTTAACTTTGGAGGGAATGGATGTTGGTTTGAGTGCACTGTCGCATGACAGCACCTAACTTTGTGTGGTACTTTTGTTTTACCTGTTAGGCTGAGACAGGGGCAATGCTCGCGTCCTTCTCATGTGTCATTGGACCACTGAGGGAACCAATTCAAATTAAAAGGGCAGACTTTCCCTCCCAGGCAACTCCTGCTTGGCTTCTCCTGATTGGCTCAAATGAACAAAGGCCAGGTTTTGAAAAACAGCCTGTCGTCAGCCTCATCTCTTGTGATTTTTGCAATAAGATTTTAACTCTCGCTGGTACAACACTAATATGTCCTTTCGCTTTTCAGTAATGCCATTCATTTGTGAATAATGTGAGTAATTATTTTGCGACCTAGCCTATGCCTCCTGTCAATATTTTCATTTTTCAGGGAATCCATACCAATGTGTTATTTATTCAGCACAGGGCTCTGTCACAAACTAAGCATTTCATGTTGAAAGACTGACAGCTGGTGGCACAAGGCTGAACTGCACTCATATTTGTGTGGTGAGGCTTCAAAATAACACACAGATAAAAATATGAATCTAGTGTTGTGGCACCTTTATTCATCTAAAAAAGCTATTATATTTGTTGGTTTATGAGAACAGTGTATCTGTTCGCATACACGAGTGTGTGTGTGTGTGTGTGTGCGTGTGTGTGTGCATGTGCGTGTGTGTGTGTGTTTGTTTGTGTGTGCGTGCATGTGTGTGCGCGTGTGCATGTGAGAGAGGGTAAAAACAAAGGCAGCGAAAGAATATACAATAGCAGGCCATTTACTTTTCACACATTCGATTTGGTCTGTCTGAAATGTCCAATATGAGAAGCCTTCCTTTTGACACAACAGATATATTAGCATTATGCCCCAGCTCTTTGTGCCAGAGGACCAGATTTGTCCAGCAATTTTAGCAGAAACTATCAGTGTCAACATTTTCAGGCCTCTGTTGCTATGAGAGCTCCTATTCAGGTTCTCTGGGAATTCTTCATTTCTCCCCAAGATCAATATGAGGCGATAAAATTAAATTCAGCTGGAACTTTGCAAAATGTGACGCTAGAGCTCTACATTGCTTTAGCATGAATAGCCACAGTGGAGAGGTTGTGTTTTATGAATCTCCAGCTGAAAATACAGTATAAATCCGGGATAAGACAGTGTTCTTTATTATTCAGAGTCCTCACTTGCAGAGATATTCAAACACCTGATCCCAGACCTGATTTATTTTTGTCATTCTCCATTCTTTTTCCATAGGTCTGTGTTAGAGGGGACACACTTGGACTCCTCTCTTTAGATCTGCAGCTCTCCAAAGATCTGTGCTGCACTCTGTTCATAAGTATTATCTATTAATCCCTACCTGAAAATGACAAGATCTTAGTATAGAGAGAAACTCGTAAGCAATCATACATCATTATCTGATATTGTTGTCTTCCCCTACCTCAATAAAGGAATCCAAGTACAATCTGAAAGGAGGTGTGAGTAGCATGTCCATGTTAGATTAGCTCTGGGAAATTGGTTCAAACTCAGCGTAGCGCTGTTATTTCTTAGCAGATGCAGATTGTCTCCAAGGAGCAGGTGATTGAATTGAGAAACGTTATTACGAGAAACCGGGTATCCAATGTGAGCACTTACAGAGCTAAGTGGCATAGGTTTCCGACCTCTGCGCCGCTCAGATGAACGCAAGAGGAAGTGACCCAGCAGAGCACGGGGAGGATAATGAAATTCAGCACGAGCAGACGCTCAGCTCCAATCTGCGACTGTCGGAGCGCCGCAGCAATGTGCGTCAGACGGTCCTGAGCCGGTGGCCACCTGGACAGTAATGACATGTTTGTGCTGCCACAGAGGGAGGTCTGTGTGCCACGGCCGTGATTCAGAACAGGCTGCGAACACGCTGTGAACACTCTGTCGCACATGCGAATGAGCTGTAAAAATAACAGCATATATCAAGCGGCAGTCTGGGAGGGTCTCCAACCTTTTCAGATGCAAATCCCATAGAGAAATACATATGCAGGTGTAAAATATGTTTACAACCCCATACGTATCCTGAATTGCATCCATCAGAAATAAGCAGTGTTGATGAATGGAATGGTAGTTATAATTGATCAAGAAATAGCTGTCAGCCAGCCTGGTTTTATAAGGTGTTATACATTCGCCTGCTGTAAGAGGCTAGTCCGGTGTTATAGACAGGCTTAGTGTTGTTGACTGGCCTGCTGTTACAGATTGACTTGATGATGTTATAGGCAAGCCTGCAGTTACAGAACAACCTGTTGTTATAGGCTAACGTGCTCTTACAGACTGACCTGCTGCTATACATCGCCCTGATAACAACATGCTCACTTCAAGCTCAGGACCGTGTCATCTGATGGCCCTCTGTTGCTGTCAGGTTCCTCATATTCAGATCCAGCACAGGTCCAGCTCATGCTCATTTACACCTCAGAGAACTGACCTTCCAGCACGGCTCCACCTCTGACCAGGTCCACAACCAATTAGCAACTTTTTTCGCTGAGCCAACTGCAGGGATACAGAGAAAGGAGACATACAGGGAGCGACTGACCTTTCAGAAGCCAGACTATAACAGCATTTTAATAGTATATAGACAACAGGGTAAACTGTGCAAGGACAAGCAGTCTGCGCAGATACACGTCTTCTTGTTACAGTAACGAGACCCTCCTTTACCAAAGTCTGAACAGCCTGAGGCAGGTTGCTGGTTCGATTCTCCACTGGGGCACTGCTGCTGTACCCTTGGGCAAGGTACTTAACCCAGAATTGCCTCAGTAAAATGGTCTGGATAAGAACGTCCGCTAAGCAACTAAATTTATGAGTTGCTGTAATTTGCATATTTCTTTTTAGCGTGTGTGTCTATGTGTACAGGCTTGTATTTGTATGCGTGCAGAGCTGTATGAATATAAATCAATATAAGGTACTTGCATTTACCACAAACAGATGAAAAGCTCTTAAAAATGAACTGCACACATAACCACATGGTCATGTCTGTTGTGTGAATGTTATTCTGAAAGATGGGAAAAATGTTTTGAGGACCATTTCACAAAGTTTCAGATGGTTTCCGCAGTCATAGAAGGACAATTTGCAGAGAACTTATTGCCTGCAGATGGTACCACTTCACTGTATTTTGGTTCATCAGGCTGAGAGAATTCTTCTTAATCACCATGATACAAGCTTAGCTGGTGAGCTCTGTTCTTGCTCCTGACTGCATTAGCACAGAGAGCATGAAATTATAGAGGCTGTGTATGCATACATATTTTTATTTCAGAGGCACTGAGATTACTTTTCTCTGATAGAGGATGGTTTAGAAAAAGCAAGCAAGAGCTCTGTGAAACTAATACCCATGATTGTTATTATATAACATCATGCATCATGCACAGGAGCTGTAATCAAAACCTGAGAGGATGAATAGAAATTTGTTGTTGTTGAAATCTCTCTGTTGTGAATCCATAGCTAATATCCCATGCTGTCCTGATAACAGGAATGAATTTTGTGAACATAAAGGGGCTCCAAATTAAAGATATTTTTAAAGAGTTGTGTAAGGTTGACAGAAAAAGTTGCAGCTATTGGGCTAATGGTTGCTTGAAGGACCACAAAAAGATAGTTTGATCTCACAGGAAGAAACCTCAATTTATTAGAAAATTGAACAGTCTCAAAAGTTTGAAAAATAAAAACATTTCTATAATCCTCAAAAAGTGTAAAAAAAGTGTACCAATTTCTATCCATGTATTATAAGGTATGGGTATGTGTAAAATATGATACATTTTTGCAGTAATGCAAATACAGCTATTGTTAGACAATGACTGATATGAATTCATAAGATATGGCACTTTTAGGAAATAAATTAAACAGTTCTTAAAGACACTTTTGTAAATCACACAAAATGCATTCATTTTTAATCCATACAGAATTTAAACACACTTTCCATTGCATTTTACCCAGAAAAGAATGGTTTTTGTCATACAAATACGATAATTCACATTTTAACACCGTTTTGAGATATAGTATTCTGGATTCTGGAACGATGTTAGTCACAGTTATTTTATCTGCTAGTATAAATATGTATAAATATGACAACATGAAAAATTCACCACTCATGCAATATGTAAAATTCATTAATACACAATTAACACAATTCCTTCATGGTGACGGTCGTTAACATTTCTACGCAGATGACACCACAGTACTACCTGACATTCACAGTACCAATAGAACTCAAATTCAATTTCATATAAATAGAACATTGTATCATAAGCACTCACAGGGCATTGTACAAATGTCCTGTGAGTGCAACAAACAGAAACAAAACTCTGGGGATTTCTGAAGGATTGAAATGTGTTGTTTTGTCACCACTAGAAAGAACAATGTATTCAAAAGCAAATAGAAAAGGACAGCGAACAGAGAAGTACCAGAGTAAAACTGCCTAACTGGTCCTTGGATGAAATAAAGGGACTGCCAGCCTTCCCCTGTAAACTAACGGCAAACTGATTTCTGTTCTTAGTGTTTTCAGTCACATGTTCACAATAAGCTGAGGGAAATTATAGAAACAGTCATGCGCCCTATGGAAAAAAGAGTGCTCCAACACACCAAATAGAATGTGGTGTGGTGGAACAAACAGATTACATGAACATAAGTTAACTCAATTATCTTTCAAAAATCTTTTTTTGAAATAAGAATCCCCTATTATATTTGAACATATACACAAAAATATATTCAAGTTTTTGTACTGTGAACTGTTTCCTCCCTCTCCCTCTCCCTCTCCCTCCCCCATATATACAGACAGTAGTGTGCACAGAAAAATAACAACTGAAAAATAAACACCCTGGTTTAAAAATCAGAGTCCTTCAGGAAACTGAATTTTGAACTGTTCGAGCGAAATCTTTGTGGACTCGTTGCATCTGACCGTGGAGGTCAGGTGAACAGTGAGGGAGGACTTGGTCCTTGTGTCCTGGGCTAGAAGGCGCCCGAACATCCCCCTGGCCTTTTTCCGGAACTGCTTCCCCACCATGACGTACAGGAGTGGGTTGAGGGCGCTGTTCCCGTAGGCCAGGTAGGTGGACAGCTGCGTGCCGATGTCCAGGACGTAGCCCCACGTGCAGCTCGGCATGAGCTGGAAGTAGTCCAGCGTGTCCAGGAAGCGGACCACCTGGTGCGGCAGCCAGCAGAGGATGAAGACGGCGAAGACGACCAGCACCAGGCGGGCGGCCTTCCTCTCCGCCCCCAGCCCGGACCGGCTGCCCACCGGCCGGCTGTCCCCGAGGGCGTACACGACGCGGTAGCTGCAGAAGGCGAGCACGGGCACGGGCACCAGGAAGCCCACCACGTTGGTGGTGACGTTGCGCTGCACCCGCCACCCACCGTGCGGGTAGGCGAGGTAGCAGGCCTCCACGCCGAGGTCGGGGAAGCTCCGGACGGTGCGGAACGCCAGGTTGGGCAGGCTTAGCGCCACGCTGGCCGCCCACACCGCCAGGCAGAGCCGGCGGGCCCGCGCCACGCCCCGCAGCCGGCCGAACGTCAGCGGGTGGGCCAGCGCCAGGTAGCGGTCCACGCTGACCAGCACCAGCGACAGCACACTGCAGAAGTAGTTGGAGGAGATGGCCGTGTTGACCAGCTTGCACAGCGGCTCCCCGAAGGGCCAGTGGAACTCTCCGGCCACCGTCACCACCCAGAAGGGCAGGCAGGACACCAGGACCAGGTCCGCCGCCGCCAGGTTGCAGAGGTAGACGTCGGCCACCGTGCGGTGCTTCCGCTGCTGGCACAGGATGCAGATGACGAAGGTGTTGCCGACGGCGCCCAGGACACAGATGACCGCCATGTAGGCGGGCTGGACGGTGTAGACCCAGTCCCACGCAGTTGTATCATTGCACGGGTCCACCACCACGTCACTCATGGCGAGGAGGGCGAGGCTTTCAGTTGAGTTTTGAGGCATTGGAAAAACCTATCAAGGAAACATAACAGTGGTCTCAACTTGGTACACAATGAGTCCTTTTCTCTTTTATGGAGCCTTAACACAAAGTCACAAGTAAGCAGACTGACAGTGTCAAGCTGTTGTTTCCTGTGGAGTAAGTGAGATGCAGTGAGTGTGTGTGTGTGTGTGTGTGTGTGTGTATGTGTGTGCATGCGTGTACGTGTGTGTGTGTGTATGTGTGTGTGTGTGTGACAGAAAGAGAGAATGAATATTTTTGTGTGGAGATCTGTGAGTGTTAGTGAGTTGGTTCCACTGGAGGAACAAGCAAATAACAATAGCCTTGCCTTGATAATGAGTAGAGAATGATAATAATACCCTTCTCAGTATTCCTCACTAGTCACAAAACAGATGCTGATAATAAAAGCCACAGCAACAAAAACAACAACAGTAATTATGGGCAAATTCCGTATCTGTCATAACTGCAATAACCTTGCTCTGTCATGTCCTTTTGTTAAACTTTTTTTAAACTAGTTGTTACTGTGAACTGTATCTTCATTATTTTGATGACTACATGATTAAGAGAATGATTAACAAATATATTTACAGGTGATAAAATGCACTAATACACTCCTCCATTCCACTTTATCATTTTGCTTAAACAGAAAAAATATGCATACATAAATAAGGCATTTTTTCATTGAGTTTCATATTCACAAGTCTGATAAAGCTTGGATCTGAATTTAAAATTTAAATGTCCAAATATTATTATTCTTCAGAAATTTGAAACAAACCACATAACCACAAATGTCTTAACAGTCTCGCTGTCTGCCCCAGGCTATGAACAGAACAACATCAAAGTTATAGAGGTAAAGGAGCCTCTTCCCTGTAGTCACCCCTTTGGAGACACACAGAAGCGGAGAACATGCGACCCCAGTCCCTGACCCACCTTTCTCTCCGGGACTCACGCGAGCATCAATCCAGATGTGTAACAGCGGCAATCCAGACCTCGTCTCATGGCCACAAGGGTCCGGAAAAGTACTCTTAAAGGAGGTGGGGGTGGGGGGAGCATCACGGTGATGTCACTCATTGCTCTAAGTCTTCCCTTCCTCTCCTTCCTTTCCCTCCTCCCTCTCTCACTCTCCAGCCTCGGCTGAGTCAGCCTGTAGGCACTTTCTATTTTTTTGTCTGGAATCTTCATCTGCCTGTGTTCCTTCACACCGCCCGATGACCGCACCAGCGGGGCCTGAGGCGGGCTTTCGGTTCTGGAGTCGATGACGCTGAACCTGGCTACAGTCACGCGATGGTATCGGTGTGTTTATGTGTCCTCTGGCGGCCCCGGCGCTGCTTTCGCACGCTGAGGGAGGTCAGTGTTGCCGCCTCATGGATGCGGACTCTCCTGGTGAGAGTGATACCTGTGGAATGTGAGAGAGAGTGCACTGCTGGGAAACGGCATAAAAATAACCGGAACCGAGTGAGGACGACACAGGCCAGATCACATCAGCTCCTGACACAAAGTAACAGCAACCACAGAGGACTCACGGTAACATTAATCAATAGGGGGTGTCCTTAATATTGCTAATACCTCCTTCTAATATTGGCAACTGAACAACATTATTGTTTTATGAGTTGCTCTATCCCTAATGCTACCATTGGAAATTGTTGGAATATGGGACTTTGGAAATGCTTACCATAAACAGCTTTATTTTGCTTGTGAACAAGGTGTGTTCATTACTGTGGATGTCAGGGCACAGGCATGGACTCAAACGCAGACCAAGGTATTCAGGTTCCAAGGGGGTTTTATTGGACTCGCAGGGCAAGTTTGTAGTGGCAGTACAGGCAGGGTCAAAAAACCGGGAAGGCAATCCAAGGCAGGGCAAAACAGGAGCAGGGATCAAAAGCAGAAACAGGCTGGGTCAAACTGGCAGGATCGCAGGCAGGGACAAGGTAGGCAGTCAGGCAGGAGCCAAAACGAGATTTGGCAACATGAGTAAACAGGCAGGAAAGCAACAGGGAAAACACTGCAACAAACTGGCAACAAGACAGAGACAAGCAGGGTATATATAGGGCTGGGCTGACGAGGAGATGGGAAGCAGGTGGGCAGGTAGGCAGGTGGAGGCGATCAAGAAATCAGGTGGGTGGGGACAGGGCGGAGAGCGGGCCAGGGCTGGAACACATGGGAACAGTAAACAAAAGCACATGGACCACATTGGCAGACAGGGAGAACAGCAAAACAACAGCTAGGGGGCCGGAGTACTGACAATGGCTGTCATCTTTACAATTACAGCCCACAGATTTCTGACCTCTGGCTAAAAACCGAGGTACAGATGGAAGAGGTGGCCTGTCTTTAAACAGAAAGTATTACTTCTGCACATATATATTCTCCCTCATGCAGAAACATTCCTGTCACCAGAACTATCAGAATATCCAATCAGGAAACAGGCTGGAATAAGCCCTTGAGACCCAAACATATTACCAGATATTTGATATTCCATTCCAGATGCAGGTTGGCTCCAGTCGAAACTGCTACAGTGCCTAAGTACTGCATCCTAGGAGATGAATTTATGGGAAGCAAGCCAGAGGCTCGCTATCACGCCAACAATTTTCGTGACGCACTCACGGTAAAGAGTGAGCTAAGTCACATTGCTCCAGTGAGGACACACCTTTCTCTCACCCTCAGCGAAGGAGGCAAAAGACAGAAGAGTAAAATACATTTCTAAACCTAGATGAATCAAAAGTAAGAGGCTTTAGGCTTGGGCACGTGGAGGTCTGAGTGAGATATCTTACACATCTGACCTCTAAATTTCAGGGTGGTGCTAAAAAAACGGCATTCTAATTCACAGACACTTCTGCCAGCCATTCCGCAAGCCTTTGGGCTTTCACATCCTCTCTCCTGGTGAAGCACTTAGCTCGTTTCCTCAGGTTTTCCAGCTTCTGACACTTGCCTCCCACAGTTTGATGCATATGACACAAGGGATCACTTAGGCAACAACGGGGTTTCAAAACTGTACCACACCACAGGGATGAGCTTTCCCTGAAGCATCCTAAAAGTCGAATATTCCCGTTAGCCCAGGGATTCAGCTCCAGAGACGTGCCTCATGATGCCTGTCTCCTGGCAGATGCACAGGATAACAGCATTAACTGTCTGAGCTATGTGGCTGGAGAGGTCAATGTGGATCTTGGAAGCATTACGCTGTCACTCCAGGGGCTCTTGTTAACTGTACAGTATGAACTGAATTTCATTCAGTACCTTCCTTCCAGTCAAAAAAAAGTCACGGCAGCTTCAGGTTATTCCAGGTAATCCATCATTGACCGTGGAAAGGTATTGTTCCTGCAAACAAGGTGCCACTGCCCGAGGGCAGGACGGTGCTAACTGCCATTTAGCCGTCCCTCCGCCATCACACGCTGACTGCTCCCTTAAATCAGGTCACCGAGAGGTGCCGCGGCTCAATCTGTAGATCAGACTGTCATGGAGATGGACGACTTCATTAAAGGGGGTTGTGGCAAATTTTTCACAGAAGACACTGTATAGGAGGGAGGGGGTGTTGAAGCATTATCTGTGAGGCCCAGAAAGGCAGGACCTCCAAAAACAGTCACAACCTTTCACCCTTGTATAAAAGTTGCATCATTTGAAACTGATTACTTGTTTTACCGGCCATTTTGGACCAATAGCTGGGCTCACAGACACGCATATTCTTCATACAAACAATCCAGCACTTTTAAAGTTAAATGAATTGGAATTAGATCTGTTACTGGTAATATGTTAAATGGCAGTTTATGTGCATATACACATTTACATAAATATTACACAATCACCAAATGGAAAAAAAAAAACTAGAAAATGGACCGAAAGGAAGGCCATTGATTCACTATGGGACAAATTTCACGTATTTAATGTGTTTTCATAGTGTTATTTTATTGACAAGTTGTCCATGATTTAAAAGTGTTATGCTGAAAAGAATATTTTTTTCATAAAGTTTCCTGGACTTAAAAATAATTTTAAGACTCTCGTCAGTAGAGCCATGATTGTCTTATGTTAAACTTATTAGATTACTTTAAAATAGGTGAGAAATACACCTGTATAGTTGTAGAGAAGCTGGCTGACACTTCTCCCATAAATGAGCCAAAAAGAACCAAAGCTTAAAACAAACAATAATTTACTGTAAAACCCCAACAAACAAAACAAAGGAAACCAGCCTGCACCAACCAAAAGCAGAGACAAAGTGAGCCTTTCCTCTTGCTCTGCAGCCACACCTGTATTTAATTTGCCCTCAATCAGTAAGGGGTGGCTTGTTAGCCAAGGGGTCGGATTCCCCAAAACAAGTCATTTGATGCACACAATTAACAAATTGACACAATTAACAATTAGTCTCTAGGGAGAGGGGGTGAAGGCTCTCTTTCACAGAAGTCTTATATAATGAATACACACAGCAGGTCTTCTCAGAATGTTGTCTTACTCACAACATTGGTGTATACACCCAACACATAAAAATAACTACACCATGTTTTATTTCTGAACATAATATATACAAATGTTCATTTAAAAAAGAATGTGAGAGTCTGTTTTATATAAGCCCAGTGTTTAGATTGGACTTGACTTTCACTCCGCTTTGAGAAACTTCCCAGAATGGCTAAATCCCACATAACTTTCAAGCTGATTGTGCAACTAGTTGCCATGGCAGCTTGTAGGTCCCTGACCATTAATTAGTCTGACTTAGAAGCACAAGGGCATGCTGGGTAATCTAACATCAGTCTCTCAGGCCTTGGCTCTCTTCTGCAGGCCGGCAGACTCTCTAAACACAAGGTGTGGAAACAAATCACTGGACAGTGTGAGGAGAGAGGAGCGTAACGCAGAAAACGGGGGGAGAGATGTAACTGAAGGGAGCGAGACGCACACTGAGAACGCGAGCGGGGGATTCTGAGCGAGCTCTGTGGCTGCATAACAAGGAGTCCATCTGCCTCTGGGCTTGCTCTAATGATTCCATCTGCCTCATCCTCCGGTGACAGGAACCTGGAGGCAGAGCAGGTGGATGGTGTCAAGAGAAGCCCATTACTGGAATTTAAATTCCTCATCTTCCAGCCAAAAATAAAGACCATGGAACAATTTGTGGACCTGATGGAGAATGCAGGGATGACACCATGTGCAGTCAAGGCAGCGGTAACAGACCTGTGTAGCAGGAGCCGCGGTAGCAGGTGTGTGTAGTGGGAGCCGCCGTAACAGGCGTGTGTAGCGGGATCTGAGGTAAGAGGCGTGTGCAACAGGAGCCGCGGGAACAGGCACGCACGGTAGGAGCCGCCTTAACAGGCGTGGAAGAAAGACGCGGAAGTAATTCACCTTATTGAAAGGAGCCTTTTCACAGACTTCAGATGGCCATATGGTGCCCCTGGAAAAGGTCCACGGTGTGACTCTGCTCCGGTCTGAGTGATGAAGGTTTTGGCCCGTTTCAAAAACAGAAATCATCACGCAGAGCACAGCGGAGAGATACCATCTACAGAGTCAGTTTCCTGTGCGCTCAAACTGCATGATTCAGACACCCTTGGAGACATCAAAACCTTCAGTGTTTAAAGCAACCAATCACAGCCAACACTCTCTGTTCAGAAGGCTTACTGTGATGTGGTACAGCAGAGAAATACTCCTGTTGAAAATGGTGCCAATGCCATTAATAACGTAGGAGCCAGGACAGTGCGGAGAATGTTTGCGAAGGCGGACACTCATCATTGCCGCATTAGCACAGAGCCTTGGCTAATGACACAGAATTGAATCAGAGACAAGAGAAACATCAGCCTGGATTGCCCAGAATCCGCAGATAACCCAGTAAGAGTGAATGGGAACACCTCTGAGTCAGAAGGGCCTGCTCTATGAGGATCTGTAGGACCACACAGTACCAGACGTGCCAGGAACACGTTGCAACATCCAAGAGGAAACCCTGAATCAGAAGGTGAACTTGCTCCGTGCTCAAACCATTGGCTTCAAGGTGATCTTGTCATCTTTTTACATTTCCATGCATTCAACATTTTAAAAGTGAGCACAAACTGACAATGAATACTTTTCAGTGACCCCCCATGCTCTGTTGATGGGGGTATTGTCATCCTTGAGGAGATTACTAACATCAGGAAAATGCTTCACCATAAGATGAAGATAATCACTTAGAATGACTTTGTATTTATTGGCATTTATCCTGCCCTCTAAGGGGTTGAGTGGACCTAAACCACTGGGAGAATGCACCCCGCACCATGACAGAGCTGCCAGAACTGCTCAGAGCACTGCTTGCTTTGTGCACCACTTTACTTGCAATTTTAGGAGTAATGAGGGATTAATGCACTGCAGCCTGACCATAGTATCCTTCTCTGTGAAGAATGGACTGTTGTTAAATAAACTGGCTACTCACACCCTCATGTTTTGCCTTGCATCTCCACCCAATGCACAGACATCATGGTAGAGGAGTATGGATTTCAGCCACAGTGACTTTGTATTCCTTATTTATTAAAGTTTATTAAAAAATTTATTTTTACAGTTACACACACACACAGACGGGTGACAAATTAAAGGAAAAACCAACATAAAGTGTCTTAGCCGCCAGAACAGCTTCAATGCACCTTGGCATAGATTCTACAAGTCTCTGGAACTCTATTGGAAGGATGGAACACCATTCTTCCAAAAGATATTCCCTCATTTGGTGTTTTGATGATGGTGGTGGAGAGTGCTGTCTAACATGTCGGTCCAAAATCTCCCATAGGTGTTCAATTGGGTTGAGATCTGGTGACTGCGAAGGCCATAGCAAATGGTTCACATCATTTTCATACTCATCAAATCATTCCGTGACCCCTCGTGCCCAGCGGATGGGGGCATTGTCATCCTGGAAGAGACCACTCCCATCAGGATAGAGATGTTTCATCATAGGATAAAGGTAATCACTCAGAACAAGCTTGTATTGATTTGCAGTGACCCTTCCCTCTAAGGGGACAAGTGGACCCAAACCATGCCAGCAAAATGCCCCCCACAGCATAACAGAGCCACCGGACCCCCTCACTGTAGGGGTCAAGCATTCAGGCCTGTACCATTCTCTTGGTGTACGCCACACATGCACTTGTCGAGAATATGGTGAAGGATGACTCATCTGACCATATGACTTTTTTCCACATCTCTGTAGACCAGTGCCTATGGTTTTTGCACCACTGAACTCTCAAATGTGCATTCATCTTTGTAATGAGGGGATTATGCACTGCAACCCTACTATAATATCCCTCTCAGTGTAATTGTCGACGGACTGTTCTTGCTGACACAGTCTGATCATGTCCTGCATTGACATTCTCAGTCACCTGAGGAAGAGTTGCTCCTATGTTTTTCCTTATATATCGCACTAATGCACAAGCATCACGGTCATGGAATGTACGCTGTTGACCACAGTTTCCGATGCTATTTATTGATGTCTTTTCCATAGATCTAAATGCAGATGTCACTTTAGTTACTGTTTCTATTGAAACACTGGCCAGTTGAGCAGTCTTTGTGATTGAAGCTCCTACCATCCGTGCCCCAACAATGAACCCTCTTTGAAAGTCACTTAGATCTTTTCCTCTTGCCATCTTGATCCAAAATCGAGATCAACTGGGCCTGCTCAGCGTTTTTATACATGCCACAGAGCATGATTGGATGTTAATTACTTAATTGTACCATGCAGTACACCTGTGTGGAAGCATCTGCATTCGTTATGTTTCTCCACTCATTTATTCAGTGTTTTCCTTTAATTTGTCACCCGTCTGTATATATGTATAGACCATATTATGTTATCATATTTCTTACATAGAAATACCAAAATATGACAGACTCTTTGGAAGCAAGACTGCACTAAAGGAGCCTCACACAGGTCAGAATAATTACTAAACAAATGCATTTTGAATTCAACTCCCAACTGACTATATTGACTTAAAGCAACACCAGTGGTCATAAACCATTCAATGGTAGCCAGCTAATTCCAAAATGAGCAGTTTCATTATTTTGTTCATTTTGTGGAGATGCAGAAACATGGTTCAGTGCTCACTTGCCCAACAGCTCCAGTATGTCTTCCACTGGAGCTAGCCAATGAATTTTCATTACCAAAAGTGCAAACACCTTTCTCCTAAATACGTGCAGGTTGGCACGTATGCACTACCCAGCCGAATGTTATTATGCAGCAAGTCTATTTAACCCGTGTGATGATAGGAAGACACCAGGTTTTCCAGCTCCTTGAGCACACCATAGTTTTCAATGTCCATGTTCAATTTTACCATTAATAGAAATGTTCTGGTTGATTCCTATAAATAAAAAACAATGACTTTGAATTAAAGTACTTTGATGGAAAGGAGTTTTATAAACTTGTGGAAGTTCAATCATAAAATGTGTTCTTGCTAAGCGCTAAACTTTTAAAAAGTTTTTTTATCCTTTATTACATGCATATTTATTTATCTCATGAAGCCATGGTAAAAGTGCCACTTTGGGCTGTTTGGTTAATGGAAATATGCAAGGCGTGAGCCCTTTGGCTCATGGAATATCAAAGAGGTATGAAATATTTCAAGCTGTCTGGAATATGAAAATAAAAGTTCTCTGAGGGAGTAAAGTGGCTTCAGAGCCACTACAGGACAGGACAGCCGAATTTCTGTCCATCTCCCACCACAGACTTAAAAATCAACTGTACAAACTGAATGTTGGTAGAGATAACCCTGGACTCTGATCATTTATACTATGGTTTATCTTCAACTATGTTTACTACAGAAAAGCACTATGTCCTCACACTCGCTCTAGGACCATCAGTTAGCAGAATGCTGTATCTTCTGTCATGACTCATACTGTCTGCTGTGACACTGGTGATTTGGTATCATCTCTGACCTTAGCATGCTTATTTGTATGCACTTTTGTACAGTCACTCTAGATAAGTGTGCCTGCTAAATGACTAAATGTAAATGTAGACCACCCCTTGTTTAGTGTGATTTCATAAATCCGATCCACTCATCGCAGTTCAGTCCTCACACGTGTCAGATATGGTATCAAATCGGTTATCTACATACAGAAATGCATACAAATTCCTAGCACAAAAATGCAGTGCTGACAGCAACAAGGCTACTGCTACTCTGACATCAGTGCAGTTGGCAATGGTGCCAAGGATTTTTTGCGCAATTTTCACTCTGTTAGTTAAAGTGTTTTGCTCCAAGTTTATTTGTGGGGTCATCCCGGAACACTTAATAGTGGGTGTTGGACTTCAGATAAATTAGTAAACTGTGAGGGATGCTGAGAAGACACCCACTGATGGATGCCGGTATTTACTTAATAAATTAGGGAGAGTGAAAGTTGTTGATAAAACCTTGCAGAGTTTAAAGATCTACACAGAATGCTGTCACATTATGAGAGTGAAAATGATGTGGAGATTAAAGACAGCTTTAGAGGAAACAAACTTCACAAAGTCTGCAGGCAGCAGACAATATTTCGTGCGTCAAATGTGACTGTGAAAATGGCAAAAGGACACAGCATCTTTTTAGGGATATTTACTTCAACTAACATTTTTTTTCTCACACAGAAATGGAGTTCATGTTAGGAGTTCAGGTAGGACAGCAAAGGGGATTGAAATTAAAATATGAACCTCAGAAAGATTTCCTCCCGATTTCCCAAGGGTAATGTCAGAAGCTGTCTACCCATCAGGGAATGTGTCGGTGGGGACCTGCTGAAAGCTCTTAGCAGATGTTAGGACACATTCCCACCCATGGTTTCTGCTACCTACCTGTTGCTCTGCAGATGAAAGCCGTCTACTCCTCCTGCGCCTCCTACAATTCCAGCACATTGAGTTGGGGCCAACTGCTACCCATTACAGAAGTGGCTTGCACTAGCAGTCAATGTGCCTTCTACGTAATGACAGTGGTCACTCTGTGTGACTGAGATCATTTGGAAGGCTGAAAATGGATTTCAGGTGCTTGGATAGGTCAGGTGGTGCACTGTAGCTCAGCACTCAGAAAGTCGGTTCATTCTTCTTGTCACGCCGCGCTCTGCGCTCTGTCTTGCTAAATGGATGTCACATCAATCTCGCAGAGGACACATTGCAGGACTTCCGGCAGCATGATGCAGAGCTGTACCTTTTAGCGGCACAATACCCAATCATTGCAACAGCTGAGAGGCAGACATGTTATTTTTCTGGGCTGCAAATAGCCCACGGAGTACTTGATTCAATGACATTTATTTTTGGTAAAGCTGTGAAACCTTGCCAATATATGTCCGGATTTAATGGATACCGACAGGGTTTTTGCCAAAAGGGGGACTTTGTTGCTCGCTGTTGTTAGCGATCAGAGTGTAAACTGACCATTAACGCCGGTTCCACATCAGCGGGACTGGAATCTTTTCCATTTGCTCCTGAAATGTGTTTCATTCCAGCACTTTCTGACCTCACTCCAGTCTCCGCCACTGAACACTGCCTCCACTCCAGCTGGCCACGTTCCAGTGCTGAAAACATGGCCTGTTTCTTGCCAGTAACAAATCCACAATGTCAGATGAGATGGGTCAGCCACACGCAGCAAAATTCATAAGGGAGGCGCAGCCTATAGGAGCCAATGTGTTTGTATGATAAAGCACCCTCTGTGCACATTCTCCACAACAACTTTCTCAAAGCAAATTTGCTGTTCATTGTTTTGTGTTACAAGCAGGAAAGGTGTCAGAGTTTATTTCTACCACAGATAAAAAAAAAATATTCAATGTGTTAAATAAGTTTGCACCATGTTGTTGAGGCAAGTTAACTCGTTTTGTCATTTCCTGGAGGTTATCTCAGGTAAGCCGTACTGCAGGAAGTAAAGAAGAAACAACATATTTTCCGGTGTGCATGAACGGATGGCCTGAGCCGAGCTCAACTGGATGGATGTAGAGTGCATCAGCCTCCTGGTTTGAGAAGTACTGAAGCACCTGGGGGTAGAGAAAGCTGGTCAAGAGAAAGCGATTTGATGGATTTCCTGTCCATGCTCCATGGGTGCGTGTGTGTGTGTGTGTGTGTGTGTGTGGGGGGGTTGGGGCGTCACGTTGGAGGCTGAATCACGGAAGGTACTTTGCAACATCTGCCCCCCCCCCCCACCCTAGGAGCACACAGAGACATGTTTACTGAACATCACATTGATTTAGCCCAGGTTGACATACACAAAGGTGACAGCAGGAAGTTACACAGAAACCGTGTGCTCAGGCAGAACATGGCTCCTTTTTCAATAAAGGGAGCACAGCTCTTTTCGAAAAACCAGATCTCTGCCCAAAAACGTTCAATTACGAGCAACTGCCAGGGGAGTGTTTATAAGATCCCAGTCAAGATGGGGTAAATGTTTCAGACGAAAGGCGTGGGAGTGCAATGGAAAATATTTATCACAGAGGCGCAGAATTTCATAACCACATTTCAGCTGGATGAATTTTCCTGTATTCTGTTCTAAAAATTAAAAGAGTTTAGTGACAAAAACAAGGCCAAACCAAACACGCACCCCCCCCATCCCAGCAGTCATGCATTTTGTATATCCTGCATGAATGTGCTTGTGTGAGAGACATTTCCAAAAAAGGCTACATAAAGATAAAGTAGTACATGGAATGAACTGAAAGCAGCAACAACACATTAGATGAGAGAACAATTTTCATAAGCAGTCAGCAGAGATTGAAGACATGGCTCATGTTCTCAAATCAAAAACGGAGCTCATGATGTGTCATAATGGAGGCCATTTGTCAAGGAACAATGATGACGATGATGGCAGTGAAGGGAACGATAGCATCAGCTTGATTTACGTTAGTACCAACTGAGCACAGATCCATGCAGAGCATTATTAATAAGCTGAAGCAGTGAGAAGTCACTCAGTACACAGAAGCTGTGGATCTGGCTGCTGAGAATGCTGGGATGCTTGGTGCTCACCCCAGTTCTGAAGGCAGCCCTATAGCTCAAAGCTACCACAGGCCCTGCTACCCCAAGAAAAACCATTGGCCCATTGCGCTGACACCAGCTCTGCCTCAGCAGAAACACAGAGAATGTATATCACTGGGATGAGCTTTAGATGGGAAAAAACACAAGTGCCATCACAAATGAAATCGCTACCATGCTTAGCCGCCATCTTGTGCTAAATGCATGTCGTGAAGATAGAATTCCTCCTAGGAAAACCAGATCTGTGTGGAAGGATTTCTGAGTGGGCCGGTAAGGGGTGCTTTAACGTCTGGAAAAAGCCCAATGCAGCCATAATGCTGGATGAGATGTGAAACTAAGGTGCTGGACCCATGGACCTGTATGATGTGATTGTGGTCTTCAGCACGTATGTGAACTATCTAGCTAACCAAACCACCTTCCCTCTTGGCATTTCATTGTGAATTGGTAGGTTTGTGCATTAAGATTATTTATGCAGTTATTACTTTTAATTTTCTAGATAACTGTAGTCATCACTCTATTTCATTGCAGTTTCAGTAAAAACAATCTGTATTTTAGCAATCCTCTCATCAGACGCTGACTAGCTTGATGGCTTGCAAGGCCTTCTCTATTATTACACAGCAGACCTAGAGGATAGCTAGATTCTATATTCTATATTCTATATTCTATTCTAAGATAATACAACTCAGCTTACTCCAAACATTGCAACATACAATTATTCAATATGGCTAAAACTAGCAAGCTAGCTAGTTCTTTACATAATTAATCACTTTTAAATATCCTGATGGACATGGTTTGTGCACAGGCACACTGCTGTGAAAAACAGCCACTGGTTCTGACTTCCAGGCATTGTAAACCTGATTCTGGTTTGAGTATGTAAAGGAAAATTCCATCAGGTCATCCCTCAGACTAATAGGAAGTCCAAAATCCTTGCCTCTTAGTGGATGTAAGCATCCTGGCTCCTGAATGTTTCTCCTACAGGTGGCCAATTAGTCCCTCTCCTTTCCAAAAATTTATCATGCTCTGAGAATCTTGGATGAAAAATGCTCATTATTATCATTATTATCTCTTATCACATCTCACAACAGACATAACTCCAAGTGTAAAATGAATTAACCCTGGTTAATATGCAAAGACATAAACTGATAGGTGGTCTCCTTGACCCTTAGTGTTTCTGAACTTTAACCTCCCTGACCTTTAACCTCCCTGATACTTTGCTAGTCTTGGATGCAATGAACATAAAGATGCTGATTTCTGGGGCTTTCCAGGACTGCCATTGGGATAGTCTATGGACAATGATATCCTCTAAAACCCTGTCCTAGATTAACCTCACAACAAGAATTGCACATAAACACACTCACCCAATGTCATAGTCAAAGTAAGTACTAATTTTGAAGTAAGATTGCCAATCACATATTCATGATTAGTCAAGAGACTTCTGACTCTTCTAAATGCAGCATTTAAAGATGAAATTGTACAAAGCATTCTTTGTCTGTATGATTACCCTTTTGTTGTGGATAAATGGTTTCAAAGGCGAGTGATGAATATACAAATACATAACCACATAGCACAAAACAAAAAAACAAATTCAGTCATCTTCAAAGGTAGTTTTCATGGCCTTGACTAACTGTAGGTACATTCTATGACATGACCAACTGCAGTTTGGAGATCTTGATAATTAAGCATTCAAAAGGTAAAGTAACCCCTGAAGAACACAACTGTCACTCCTGTTTTTTCTCCGTGTTTTACTTATGGCTTAGTGCCCTCTGGTGGTGGTGATAATTACCCATGGTTGTACACGCACTGCACTATAGAGTGTCCAATATGAGCAAACATGCAGCATCTCCAGGAAAGTCCTTTCCTGGCTCCACAAAACCTGAATAGCCATGGACATTCACATACTTTGTCTTATGTCAGAGGAGGTTTAAGATTATTTGACAACTTGCCAATGATCTTCTCAATAAAGCTCAATGGTCAAACGTGGAAGAGCAGCTCTTCTTTTTGTACACCTGTGTGTAGCTGTTTGCCAGAGGTTTCCCCTGCAAATCAGGGAGCTGATGAGTTTAGTTAAGTTTAATGGGAAAAAGTAAATTACCCTGGCCTACCCCATCCATCAACCCCTATAAATGTAAACTGTTATAATTAAAAACATGTTGCGCCTCGCTCTTACTGACATAGACCAGCAATAAGGGTGTCCCATCAATCTCTTCCTCATCGGTTATCAAGGAGGAAAAAAATTAATCAGAGAGAGACTGAGACAGGGCAGCAGCTGTACCTACAGCCACTGAGATTTTCTTATTCAGAATGAATGCAGTATGAAATGGATACATTGAAATATATAAATAGATAAGTATTAAACAGTGCTCTATATTTAGATGGGACCTTCAGGGGGGCATTATCACACTGGAAGGTTAGATCCACTTAAGTAACCAACCCAGCACCAGGAAAGATGGCTGGAGTGTAAGGATTGTCTGCCTGGCAGCATTACTTATCAGCTGTTTAGGGTTTTTTGAAATCTCATATCCTGTTTTGGAGGAGTGTATTTTCTAAATTCCTCCTCTAGGGGGCAGACCTGCAGGTTTTGGTCAGACGCTTGCACTGCTCTCACTCTTTGTCACAAGCTGATGATCATCCTGTTACCACTACCTCAGACCTTTATAATACAATTTCAGCTATTCATAACCACTTTATAGGACTTCATAACTACTTCGTAACAGCTGACATGGAGTGAGGAATCTTTGTGATTCCCTGAAATGGTTGCGTGGTTAAGACAAAAGGACAGGACAGCTAATGTTACCATTCTTTACCCAAATAGAACAGAGAAGATGCATTGTATAATGTATAAATGTATAAGTATATGCAAATAACACATTTATATATAATGTATTAATGTGTTGCACAGGTCTTATTATGGAAGAAGCAGATGTGTTGAAGTTACCCTCCGCAAAACCTGAGTTTTCTAGCAGTACCTCTCAGGTCCATTTAGGAGCACTTCTTGTGAGGTGTGGATCGCCTGAGTGTCGATGATCATGTCCTTTACACCAGTTCAACAGGACTTTAGGATACATTACTGATAGTGGGAGGACCCTCTGTAGCCTGAGTTAAGCTCAAATGGGCCAACAGACTCCAAGAAGCTTAACAATCATTTAAAAAGGATGCTGGGAAAATGTATAAAACGTAAAAATTAAAAAGCAGATATTGGCACAGGAAAGATTTACAGAAGCACCTTTCAGTATGTATATGTTTTTTCAGCTCAAGCAGTTACTTGATTCCCCTGCTCACAAAAAACATGGTTTTTGTGCTAAGATCAGCTCACAGTAATGACTCAAGATGACAAGGCAATGCAAGCATTGCAAATAGTTTAAGATATGGGGCGTATATTGAAAGGCCTTTGTCTGGAATAACAATTAGCATTCAGCCGTTTAAACACTCATTTGTACATAGCTTGCTGTAAGAATCAGATTGTCTTCACATGTGGCCTTTAATAAGAACTACATTTTATTACAAAAGACAATTGTATCCAGTGCTTGCAAAGTCACTGCTGCCCTCTCCAGCAATCACCTGTTGTTAAAAAGAAAAACAGGTCTTTTAAAGACCCCTTTCTCACAACACCGTTGTAATCTCATAAAGACGTGCCGAGCCTACTAAAATGGACTTTTACAAATCAGTCAGTTCCCCTTGATCTTGATAGAAACACATATCTCAAAACACTGTTCTACCGTTATAGGACTGTTATGTAAGCAGAATTTTGCAACAGTAATAACATGTACAATATACATTTCAGGACAATACAATATTATAGGTAGGATACCTTCAGAAATATGTTTTTTGTCAAAATACTGAAACAATGTAACAAAATATAAACAAGGTATTGTTTTAATCTTAATAGCTGGTTTATCGAGGCAGCTTATAGTTTTAATAGCAAGAACAATGTTTACAAATTCATGAGATCTATATACAACAACAACAGAACACTACATGTGCTTGTGATTCATATAGGTCTGCTTGATGAAACAAATCAACAGACGATAATGCCGTTTTATATTTTATAATGCGCTGGCATTTCCTAAATCAGATGTCAGTTGAAAAGTGAAAAGCGACCACGCCTATATTTAGCATATCATTGGCTTTGTCTCTATTGGAGCGAGGATTTGATGATCTGTCATTCAGCTGAAACGGAAGGTCAAGCAACGAAGGTCGATGACGACACTTTCATCTGATTAGCTAGAGCAGGACTGGTCCGAGGTGACAGCGTGACATATTACAGAGGGCAGGACTTTATTTTACATAACTTCATCACTTACTGTTCATCACAGTCAAAGTCCTGGCTATTCAAAACTCCAGCACCAGCAGTTTGGTGGACGCCTTTGGTCGTGACCTGCTCAGAGCGTTTATCTCTGCGGGAAGCAGTCGCTGCTGAGATTTAATGCTTATTCATTAGCCTCCCACCTCCCAAAAACACACAAAAAACAAATACTCATAATGAAGGAATAGGCGCTGGCCAGTGTCCTTCATGCCCGCTGCCAAACAGAACCCAGCTCAGTGCATCCCACACTGCGGAAGCAGGGCCTGTGATCTGTCCCCATGGGACTACCTATATTAGAATGATCTGTCTGGGCATGAATGAAATAAAAAGGAGTGTGTGTGTGTGTGTGTGTGTGTGTGTGTGCACGTGTGTGTGTGTGTATGTGAGAGAGAGAGAGACAGAGAGAACACAGTGTGTGTCATATTATTGGAATATTTGTGTGTGTGTGAGAGAGAGTGTACAGTATGTGGGCAAGACTGTGTGTGATTACGTGTATGTGTATGTATCGGTATGTGTGTGTGAGTGAGTAAAATCCACTGTCTCTTGGCAAGCGACAGCCCTTGATTTCCTCTGGGGAGGGTTCGTCACCATAGTAACATGTGCCTCTTGTGCAGTACTGTGTAAAATTGGCTAATGTAGTTTAGCTTTCAGAGATGGGGAGTTACGATGGGGGTGTTGGGGGGGAGGGAGGGCGAGAAAACATTCGGTTCGCCCTCACCTTGTTTTGTTTGTCTGAGACCGAAACTAAATGGATATTAGAGAAGACTCAATCCAGCTTAATCCATGGCTTCATTGTTTAGAGACAAAGCATGGCGGATTGTCAGTAAGGTGTTCCAACAAACATGCTGCCTTCAATGCTCATATTAAGTACTTATAATAAAACAAAGCAGCCTGCTTCACAGTTGTTTGTGATAAAAAGCTTTTTCATAAGGGAGATTGTCAAATTAAGGACACATTGAGACACTAATATTGTAACATATAAAAAAATCATCAAATCTGCAGATTGGAAAAATTATAAGTATGCAGAAAATGATTGTCTTAATAGCACTCAAGGCTTATTTTATGAGAAAAAAAAGGAGAAACTGAATTTGACCCAGTTTGTATCCTTCTAGCTTTACAGATTGAATGGGGATATGTTGAACAAGAGTGGGACCTGCAGCAGATGTTTTTGTTTGTTTTAGCAACGTCACCATCCTGAACCAATCATCCTATCATACATGAATATGCTGATTTTCAGTTTCTGTTCACACCCTGTTGTGTTGTGAGGTCACATTGAGTATCTCTCAAGGGAAATCAATCTTTCTTTTTAGTATCCTGACAACGTCTTTAGATTTACCTAAAGATAGACTTTGAAAGTAACTTTGAATTGAGTTGAAAAAGATTCTGCTTAAGACAACATTTGATATTAAAACTATGGCCATCTAACCATGTCTACTGTACATTTAAAGCTTTTAAATTAATATTTACAGTTTATGTTTTTTTATAGAATACAGAGGCTATTTAAACATATAAAGAGAGGAGTTACATTACACTTATTATGTCTGTTCTGCAGCATTTGCCTTTCCGTGTCGTGTATAATTAAACTTAAATGATTTCATTGAAGTCCTTGAAGCATAATTAATAGCTTTCTCAATTATCCGAAATTAACAAATCTGTCCCACCTCATCCGTGTAATTAAATACAGATTCAAGCCAGTCCAATTCTTCAGTTCCTTGTCATTTCATTGCGCATCAATTTAATAAAAAGAAGGAAATGTCTTCAGTATGATGACTCTAACAGATTACACCATGTTCTCAGATTTACGTGACTGTGGGGAAAACATAAAAAAAGATTAAACTAAACAACTGACAGTGGCGATGCCGAGCATCAAGTAAACAATGCAGGATATCGTAATGCAACTGGAATGGCCCGAGCGGAAGACCGGCAAAGTCCTGACTGAGCCGAGCCCTCAGAGAGTTCAGTCCCGCAGGCAGTCCTCGGTGGTTGCCCCCCTTCTGCCAGTGTGGGCGTGGCTCAGAAGGTGAAGGCGTACACGACGCCCACGACCACGATGTTCCCGATGGTGGCGATGATGGCGATCCAGAGCCAGATGGCATCTCTGGACATGGGCTGCGGCTCCTCCTGCTGGCCGTGGGCCGCTATAGCGGCGGCGTGCACGCTGGCAGAGGAGTTGAAGAGCGAGTGGTCGGTGCTGTAGTCGTCGTTCGGGGAGTCCATGAAGGCCCCCGTCATGACCGGGATCTGGAGACCGGGAGAGGAAGAATCAAACACTGCGGATTTCTAGCATCAGAGCTATACAGGCCTTTGCATTTAGCCTGCTGTAGTTCTTTTAAAGTAATCATACCCCATTCCCATTCACATAGTAATCACATTCACATATTCTAAATGTAATTTAAGAGTTTGAAGTAATAATGATAACTGTCATCATTTAGCAGACACTTTTATCCAAAGCGACTTATATAGATTACAAGTATACATGTTATCCATTTATGCAGCTGGATATTTACTGAGGCAATTATCGGTTAAGTACCCTGCCCAAGGGTACCGCAGCAATGCCCGTGCAAGGACTCAAACCAGCAACTTTTCAATTACGACTGGTATGCTACACTGCTGCCCTACTATGCCTTATTCATGTACTTCAAGAAAAGATGTTAACTACTGAACGTTGGCCAGTTCAGCAACTTCAGTATGGAATGTGGACCATGATTCTAGCACTCTGACCTCAGGCCACAGAGCGTAGGCTATGAGTTCAATGGTCTGACCACTGCACCGCCCCGCTTCCTGACACATTCCTTCTGACTTAGTGCTCCTCTTGACACATGAACAGGTAAAAAGAGGCGGGGGGGGATTCATTTTTCCTCACCGGGGGAAGATTGTGCTCGTTGTGCTGATTTACAGCCGCAATATACACCGCATCCGCACGCGCACGCACTCAAACACAGGGGATACATCCATTTCATTACGGAGAGGCACATGAGCGAGTGGGAAGATGGATGGGCCACATATGTGCCCGCACACACACATCGCGTGCGCTGTGCTCCGGCTGCCCATTAAACTGCCATGTTGGCGGTGGTAATGGAATCACTCACGATAGCGTAGGGCCGGCGCTAAACACTTTGCTACATGGAAAAGCCGGCCTCCATCCGGCCTCCTAAATGGATTCCGCGCGGGCCGCTGGCGAACAAATAATTGGAGCTTTCTGTGGTGAGGGAAGCGTGCCCGGAACTTCGGACGCTAACCTGGTTTCATCACCTGGATTTACGGCCTCGCTTCCATGGATTTTCTGTCTCCCGAACGCCTGGAGGTGTTTCCGAGAGAATCACACGGCTCAATACCAGGCCGGCTGAACCCTGGTGAACTTCGGCTCACCCCTACTGCGGCACCCTGCCCTCTGAGAGGGGTAAAGGCTAGCTAGATAAGCCGTACAGAGCAGGAAATGAAACCAAGCTCACTTCTTAAAAGATCATGTTAAAAGAAATAGCCACCTAAGGGTATTTAAATAACTGCATCAGGTGGGTTAGGGAATGGGGGGTTTCCAAGGACCATATTTCCATGCTTAACTCTTCCACCTACTCCTTCCTCATCTCCAGCACAGTCTCCCTTAACACAAACACAAATATACACACACAGACACACATATGCATGTACACATGTATATACACGTGCAAATGTACGCATGCACACACGCGCACACACACACAAACAATCAAAAGGTTCTAGTACAAGTCGCTTTTTTGCTAGCTGCTCTTGCATTCACGACAAGCAGGCCCACTTGATAGTTCTATCTCCTAAAGGAAAGACATTTGAGCTTCTGCCAGAGGCTGTACATGAAACCATCACTAACATACATTTGAGAATTACTAAAATGCTCTGTTCTTCATCACGTCTTTCCATATTAAATAAAAAAGGGTTTTGTGTTACAGAAATCCATGAATAATTAATACAAACAAGCTTTTAAATAATGGATCATAGGGCTCGGCGTAAAACGTTTATTGAGAGTGTTATGGGACACGTTTTTCACACGCTTTACGTTTGGGATGGTAGCTAGTGTGCTATTTCCCATGCTGTCTGGTATACACGTCTGATTTTTAAGTGAGGAAGATGAGTTGAAGCTCTGTGAAATATTATATTCCAGAAGCATGACAAAAATCATTACATTTGAGCACCATACTGCAATAGACCTTAAGACTTTCAGACTTGCCCTGTATGTCTGTCTCAGCAGCAAGTTGCGCATTCAGAATGGTCTATAGTGTGTGCTCTCTCCTGACATCTCTAAGCTACAGTTTTCTCCTCACATCTGTGTTTGCACTTGTCAGGGAAACAAAATTTTGCCCTGTGCTTCTGTCCCTATTCTCTTTCTCCGTGTACCCTCTGACCTCCAAGGCTGTCGCCAGGGGAGACACCCAGCAACCAATGCTTTTTGTCCGTGGGGGTGGGGTTGGGGTGGGGGCGTTGCAGGGACGGCTGGCCCATATCCCAACCTGCGTCTGCTGTCACAGAGAAACGTTGATATTTAATGGCATCTTTTATCCGGCCTCGCTGGCTTTTGGATCGCAGCATGCCCTGGGTCTGTTTGAAATGGCTTTGTGTAATTGGGTAATGGAGACAGAGGCAATATGGACAGAACGTAATATTTTCCAAACTAAATTTTAAATCTAAAGTGCTTTTTTATATAATATAAAAAACAGCTGTAAACACAGCCTCAAGCAAATGTAATATTTCCACATGGTAGTAATGCATTGGTCTTGATGCTTAACAGTGTGAGGGGTGGATCTCTTATTGAATAAGTTTAGGATGAAATATGTTATTGGGCATCATTGTCATCATCGCCATCATTGTCATCATGATCATCGTCAGCATACAGATAATCTGCAGCACACAAAGGCTCTGTCAGCAAATGTGGCTTTGACCTTGCTCCCCTCCCATCTGTAAGATACTGGAGACAAATCTCTGCGTCTCTTACTGTGTCACTGTCCCACCCTGTCTCTGTGTCTCACTGTGTCACTGTCCCACCCTGTCTTTGTGTCTCACTGTGTCACTGTCTCACTATCTCTCTGTGTCTCACTGTGTCACTGTCACCCTCTCTCTGTGTCTCACTGTGTCATTGTCTACCCCTCTTTCTCACTGTGTCACTGTCTAAGCCTCTGTCTCACTGTGTCACTGTCTCACTATCTCTCTGTGCTTCACTGTGTCATTGTCTACCCCTCTTTCTCACTGTGTCACTGTCTAACCCTCTGTTTCACTGTGTCACTGTCTCACCATCCCTATACCATGGTGTGTACATATCTGTGTCTCGTGTGAAGAGGAAGGTACACTGTGCACTAATGACAACCATCCCTGTCTCACTGAGTCTCTCTGCACATGATGCACCCTCTCGGTCTCAGTAGCTGCATAAAGTGAAAAATCCAATGTTGATGCCAGAGTCACATGTGGCTCAGCAGAGACATCCTGTCAGAGTGGAGCTGCACCATCTTCTGGGGATTCCATCGGCAGGGAGGAAAATGTGCAGTCTGCAGTTTCCCTTCCCGTGACCGCCCCCCTGAGTCCTCCTGTCCTCCTGTCTCATCTGCAGATGGCTCCAACAGTGAGGCAGCTCGTCAGCATTTCCCCTGCCCAGCTCCTCTCTCTCTCTCTCTCTCTCTCTCTCTCTGTCTGTCTCTTTTTCTCTCTCTCTGACCCTCCCCTGCTCTGAATGCGCTTCTCTCATCCTCTGTTACCGTGGCAATGTGGACAACTGGAATCCCTTGGTCTCTGAGGTCAGAGTGACATACATTCCTGAGCTGACTTTTACAGTTCTCCCTCTAGCATGCACAACACCTTTACTGTTCAAGCTCTGATATGTGCAGCACTGTCACTCTTAATGCTAAAGTCAAAACAACATATGGGATTTCCCCAATCAGGGGAGTTTAGATTTGGAGTTCCAGCTGAACTGTCATCTTTAATAGAACATCAGTCAGTCTTCCTATTGGCTTCATTACATCGCTTTCATCATTTTTATTCTGCAACACTTCACTTGGGCAGCTACTTTTTTGCACTGTTGATCACAGACAATTACAATGACAAAGATGATGATGATGATGATAATTATAATGATGATCATGATGATTGGAACACAAGCTATTTTTAATGCATTACAGTACTCTCCAAACATGACTGTAGACTCCTGACACCTTCTTCAAGAAATGACAGATGTAGTATCAGGGGTGTGAGAACAGCCTGAAAGCTGTAATTCACACAAGCAGACACGCTCTAGTTCACTAAGCAGAATTAATTAGATAAAGAAAAATTTCACAGTGACACTAGCACGCATTCTTATTCAGTGAGTTTTGAAGGCAGAGTATAGCTTAGCATTGTGCGCAGTGGAAGCAGTAAGCGCTTTTGACCAGACTTGTCACAGTGACGGGCACACTGACGACCATGAGTTAGATCAAGTGCCTGTCTGGGCTGAATGTCCTTTACTTGGCATTAAACTTCTTAAGTTATTATATTCTTTGATGTCCTGGGTCTTTTTATTTTAAAACGTAATGGTGTCACTCAAACATTTATGAATGTCACTTCTTTGGTTTCAAAGAACCACATTCAAACAGATTCTTATCGTCTGCATAAGTACCAGAGCTGATAGTCGGTGTGACTCCAGGGTGACACCAAGTTGAACCATGCACCATGTCTGAGACATTCACAAGAGCAACGAGGGGCCTTTTCACATTTACCCAGCATTCGAGGTGTCACGGTCACGCTTGACTCCTCCTTATTGTAAGTGGTGTTTCAATTTTAGCCAAGTAATTACTGTAACTCCTCCAAAATTTAATTACCGAAGTAGTCAATACTTTGCCTGAGTGCTCTAGATGAGCTGGGTGGGATTGCTATTGCTGTTTCTGGAGGCAGAACACCCCTCCAGATTCCAAGCAGAGATGGCATGCTATTTTTTTCCCACCATCCGATTCTGTCAGATGCATCCCCCTGCTCTTGTTTCCCAGGGTTAAAGCTTTGTGAGGAGTACAAAACGCTGTACTAATCGTCACTCGATGACTGCCTAATGTTGCCATGCTCCTCAAATATTTAAAACTTCCCCTCTCAGGCTCTGAGTGTACTCTCTCCTGGTCATTCCTGTAGTCTCAGGATCTGACATTAACACGGTGGAGCTCACAGGGCAGGGAAAGAGATGCATAACTTAAACCAACACTTCCTCTGAGGGTCTCGAACTGCTCTCCACCTGAGCGCAGGGCGAGAGCAGCTGTCAAAACAACTGCGTGCATCCTGGAGATGGAATTTCTCCAAAGGGAATGGGATTATGGGATTTTTTTACAATCATCTGTCTCTCTGCATCTGCTGTTCAGCAGTGGCAAGCTATAGTGTGTCTTCTGTCTACTCACACATAGGTACTGGGTGTGAAACGTCACCCTGTCTTTTGTGTGGTAACGCTGTGTCCACAGAGCAAAATACCAGGTTGAGGGTGAGCTGTTTAATATGAGCCAATATCCACTGGCAATTCATTCCTCAGGTCCAGCAAAGACAAAGAATATAGCACACAAAGGCCTGTAGAGAATTCAGAAATCCTGGACACAAGGGCCTCTCCAAGTGGTGGTCCTTAAAAAGGTTTTTGATCCACACAATGTTTTGTATTACATTACATTTTTTTGGATTCCAATAAAGCCAGAAAGCAAGTTGTGTACGGCACTGAATACAGACTCTGAATACAGACTGAATACTGTGTTTGAATTATGAAGAAAGCATTGGAACGAAAGCTTAGTTTCACTTTGGATCTGAAAAAAAGATTTCAAAAGAATTACTGTATGTTAAAGCTGCTGCTAACACATAAACTAGACATATACTGTGCAATAACTTTGCTATTTAATGATGAATGTGTACTATCACAAAAAATATCTGGTTAGTCCAGTTAACCAAGTAGTTGTAACTAGTGCACAAAAATAATAAAGAGATGGCAAGATAGATAAAATACTTGGCTGTTTTGAATCCACAGACAGCTTTCCTTATTTCTAATTCCTGGCTTTATCTTCTTGGGCTGGCAAAAAGCTGAGTTATGAAAAAAGTATGGAATCTCAAAAGAGCAGCGAAGTGAAATTGAATCTCACAATGAGAAGATAAGCAGGGTCTGCCTCTGATAAATACAAACGTCTCCCACAGAAAATAACCCATTTGGAGATGAGTGGTGCTGTGGATGTGTGTGTGTGTGCATGTGCGTGAGAGGAGCTTACTGCTATGGGGATTAGGCTTTGTAGGGCTGCTCTGTTGCATATTCCACTAAATATTTATGGGACATTTCAAAGCAGAAGAAAGTGGTTTGATTTATTGTCATAATTCTCTGGGCGTGAGTAATGTCAATACACCTCAGATGTGAAAGTGTCTGCATCTAAAATGGATCTCACTGAAGCAGCATGCCGGGACCTGCGCAAATGGGTCAGAACCCCCTATCCTACTCTGGCTGCTTCTTGATGTGTTTGGGAACACATCTCTCTCACTGTTCAGGAATCACATACCAGTAACACCAACAGGTCTGATGCAGAGATAAATTGCTCTCTGATTGACCTGTAAGCAGTAATAATCATAGTTCAGCATGGACCCAGAAGCAGCTCTAGGAGCTCAGTACTGATCCAGAATCATCTTGTGCATAGTTAATTATTTACCCTGTGTCACGGAATCTGTTCTGAGAGGTCCTCTAAATTACTTACATTAAATCATCTCTGAGAGAATCGGTCCAGAATCATCTTTATCAGTTCAATACTGAAAATAAAATCAGCTCTAAGAGTTTTGTGTTGACTCACAGAATGAGTGCTAAGAGCTAATCTACAGCATTAGTGCAAAATCAGCTCTGACAATTCAGAACTGACGTAGAATCAGCTTTGAGAGTTCAATACCGAACCCAGAATCATCTCTGAGCACTCACCACTGACCAAGAATCAGTTCTGAGAGGTCAATAACATACCCAAAATCAGATCTGAGAGTTCAGGACTGACCCAGAATCAGCTTTGAGAGGCTCTTCTGCCCTTGACCTCCTTTCCACATGCATGTGAGACTGGGCCCCAGCAAGAGTGTGAAGGAGTGGTTTGCACATTCGGGCTGACTGGCAGCCGTGAGGAGTGGCTGTCAGCGCTCCAAATCTTGAGGGATCACCAAATATATCACCTCAGACGAGTCTGAACCGAGGCAATGTGTTCCCTTTAAAAAATAATGGATGATAAAAATTACTACGCTTATCACAGCGTTCTGGTCTTTAATTTTCCATGCAATGATAAAATAAGAATTACATTTTAGATCAGACCCTTTTAAATTAGACAGATGATTAAAAAAAACTTTCCACAAACGGAACTTTAAAGAGAATGTGACAGTAATTAAAAAAGCACTTCCGTATGGAAAATTGATGCAATCATTTCAGAATATTTGGACAGGAAAATTAATCTGCATATTAATTAGCGCCAAGTTTAATGCATTTCTTCAATCATAATTTATTCATGCAATTTGAAGCATGATGACTTATGCATTATAAATACTAGAAAAACACTGCACGGATCAGGACACTTCTATTGGTGAATGTTCTTTGAATTAGGCAAGGATTATCACATGCCAAAGGATGTTTTCAAAAGGAACACCAGCCTTCATACACTCTCCCACCCCACCCCCCATTACAAAGTCCTGATGTATAGCACATTTTCTCTCTATTTTGCTTGAATTATTAATGAGAGTCTGTGGGGCTTATTTGTGAAAACAACTGCTGCAGTACCTGCCCACCATGGATTTATAAATCTCCCTGTTGGGAAGTGATCGCTCAGTTACTGTCCTGCAGTAGCACGAGGGCTGCTTTCTGAAGGGAACCCACTGAGGAGACCACCTCTGTCTCTGTTCAGAGGGAGGAGGAGGCAGAGGCAAATCTCTCTGTGCAGCAGGCAGAAGGTGCTGAGAATAACTTGGAACTGGGAAAATGGGAAACAGCTCTTGGTTCCAGCCCTCTGTTGCACAGCAGGGACTCAACATGGTTTCGCCTGGGTGAGTGGAACTGGGTACTCAGGCCTTGTGTCATCCCTGTCCCTTCACTCTCAGTATGTCTACCATGAGTGCTCTGATGAAGGAACACAGAGGAGGGAACAGGAAACAGTGCCCATTATCTCCACCAACGCCCCCCCCCCCCACACACACACACACACATGTGCATGCTCTCCTGTGCGTTGTATGAGTAGGACATCTTCCCCCCTGGCTACGGTGAGTGACAAAAACACAGCGTCCTCCCCCACAGTGCCGAGCGGTTTCCCTCCCACTCTCCAGTTTTATTGAGAGCGCTTTACATCACATTGGACAAGTGCTCCTATTTCCATAACAGCTGGGGGGCACCTGGACCCCTCACACACACACACACACACACAAACATATGCACATCTCGATCCTCAGTTTTATCTGCACAGATATTCCCAGAGAGATTGGTGAGAGATGTGTGGAAAAACCCCCAGATATTTTCCAGGATTACATGGCTGTTGTTTCAATATCAAATATGCCCGTAATGTCAGACACCTAAATCATTCAAGGTCCTTGGTAATTCTAATTATGGCACATCAGATATTCAGTTAATAAGATCAGGACCGCTGCTCCTGTCTCAGTCATAATGTACCAGAGGCTGTCCTAGTTTCAGTTATCAGGGTATCATATTAACAATGATAATAATGAATTTTATTTATAGTGCACATTTTGCATACCTCAGGTCAGGTACATGCAACTGTCAAAAATATAAAAACACACACACACACACACACACACACACACACACACAACAGAAAACATAGTTCACACTAGTTATGTTGTAAAAAAAATAATAAAACATTATATACATCAGTGAGATTACAGCATCAGCAATACTCCTTCACAGCTGCTCTAAAAAAAGAAATGTTTTCAGTTGTGCTTTAAAACTGTCCAGGGTCAATTAATCTCTAATTGGACCTGGCTGCACATTCCACAGCCTAGGATCAGGACAAAAAGGTGATGTTTCCCTATAGATTTAAGCTGACAGTTGGGTTGCTCTGCAAACTCTCACCTGTGTTTCATTGCTCTGACCCCAAGTCCTTACTCTCATCACTCAGAGTCCTGCGAGCTCCTCTCTGGCTGATCACACTGACTCAGAGTCCTGCATACTCTCCTCTCTAATTGCTCTGGCTCTAAGCCCTTTGACGTCTTGTCTATCTCTCTGCCTCGCTCTCTTTCAGATTACGCCAAGTCCTCTCTCTCACCGCTGTGACTCATAGTCCTCACTCTCTTCTCTCTCTGTCTCTGTGTCACTCTGTCATTACCCTGACTCTATCAGTGCTCTTAGTGGAAGCATAACAAGTCAGCTCTTTCTGAGAGATATTTGAGCAGATGCACAGTCTGTTTGCTGGTGCCAGCAAGGATTGGTCTGTGGGTCAGGGTTCATGATGTCTGAGAGGGTTAGCTGTCATTACAAATCCACACTGCCAGTCCAGCCCGCTCCTCCCATGGTGCATTGCTGTTGGGCTTTTTCAGTGTTTTCCCAAAGGTAATCCTGCCTTCATACCAGATTTTTCACAGAGCACTGTCTGCCTCTACAAAGCTTTTTGCTGAAGCGAAATGGAAGCTAAAGCATCTGCATTTTAATCTATTCCTTCCTCTCTCTTCATGGCCGTGACAGAAACTAGCAACACACAAGCAAAAACTATCAATACAGATGAATGGTGTTATGTGGCTAAAATGTACAGTATCTAAGTGGACGCGTGAATGAAAGTGAAACAGAGCTTACCATTTAATAACAAATTTAAACCTGTGTGCAACTTATGTAGATTCAGACAGAGAATCAGATTACCGATTCAGAAAAAGCTAAAGCCAAAGCCAAATGATGTGTATGCTTAAGTAAAAAGCATTCCTGCAAACACTGCAAAACCTAATGATGAAAAAATGAGGCTGCATAGATCCCAAAATGGGTGGGCTTTTCATGTATTATCAGTGATATCATCATCAGTATCAATGATTTTTACAAATCATAATATTTTGGCACAAAGATCAATGTCCTCTGATTGGTTCATACAGGTTAGTGATGAATAAGAATAAGAATAATTTGTAATTTTACATGCAAACTGAGGAAGAAGAATTTCATAGTGAAATTAAAAGAAACAAATAAGGACAAGCCTTTTAAAACAGGATCATATAAACAGTGTATAATAAAAACAAATTAAAAAGGTTACACAATGAAGACAAAAAAGAACAAAATAAAACAAACATAGGACCTATCTTAAAAGTGAAAATTGCTATGGATCTGTATTGGTACAGCACTCCAAATTTTGGGGGCATACACACAAAAGGAGGTGTCGCCATTCCTCCTCCATTTTACCTTAGGAATACAAAGATTCTCCCCATTAGATCTCAGAGCTAGACTGCACTGGTAGTGTATTAATAGGTCTGTAATGTATTCTGGTGCTAAATCCTTCGATGCTTTAAAAAGCAAGTAAAACAATCTTAAAATCAATTCAATGATTCACAGGCAACCAATGCAAAGATTCAAGGACAGTGGTAATGTGTTCTGTCCTCTTGATTTGAGTCATTTTTTTGGAGTGTGGAGAATTACAGTCGTCTAATCTGCTTGGATCAAAAGCATGCATTAACCTTTTGGCATCAGTCCGTGAGATGAATGACCTTGTTCTGGCAGTGTTTCTCAAATGGAAGGCGGTCACTCTGGTTACATTTAGTATGAAAGAGTAAAAGCACAAGTCAGCATCTAGAGTTTCCCCTAAACTCTTAACATCCGGGCTAATGTTAAGATTTTAACTGTAAGACAAACAATCTGAGATCTTTTTTTCTCTTTGAGCCTTAAGGACTTAAGTCCTGTATTGGTTAAACTCAAGAAAATACCCAAAAAATCAAAAATTTTATATCACTGACACATAGCTCCAGCCATTATAGGATTCTCAAAGCCATATTCCTCCATCTCTCGCAAAATCCTTTTCCAAATCAATGAGCATTTGTTAGCAGGGCAGACACATGTGTGTTTACATGTGTGTGTCTGTGTTTGTGTCGTTGGGGGGGAGAATGCTGGGGAGGGGATTATGAGCTGAAATCCCAGGTGGGTCAGAATCTCTGACCTTATTCTGTTCAGAGTGGTGAACATATGTGCAAATCACAATATGCAGACACTCCCAAGGTAAAGACATCTGTGCCCCCAGCAGCTGCCAAGCATACCAATTCAGGCCACAATGAGACCAAACCTTTCCCAAAGGCAGATCACCTGGGCTGGGGGCTGTCAATCTATGATTTCACTCTGCAGTGTATGATTGGATCTCGTTTACTGTTTTTTTTTCCTCTGTTGGGATGTTTCTTACATACTTCCATTTGGGATGATGTAGCTGGAATGTTGTGTACAGGGCGTCACTGCTATTAAGGAAAATACGCAGATGTGTTACGCAACATTATGCAACTTCCTCTATATCCAGGGGAAAGCCATATGACCTACACCAGTAATGATGCAAAAGAACTGTAATAAAAATCCTAACTACCTCTGACAGGGCTTTCTGTCCCGGGGTGGAAATACATCTCGGATAAACTGTGCCGGCCCCTCTTGTAGCCTAGCAACCCAAGTGAGGAGGGAGTGACCTCATATGCCAGGGACATGGGGGAAAGAGAATGCCCATGACCTCTGGGGCACAGTGGTGGAAGCCAAAGTTCTGCAAACATTTCAGCTGAAAATCGAGCACAACATAAACATTTAATGGCACAATGGACCCTGAGGAGTCCAAGGTCAGTCATCTGTTGTGCTGGCTCACAATTTCTTGTGAGAAACAGAACATGGAAAAAATAAATCCTCAATTTTTTTTTTGAGATTTCAACATCAGTTTCATCATTTCTAACATCAACGCTGAAAACGCACCAATGATCAATGAGAAAGCAAAATCCAGGGAAAGTGTTTGGTTGGACTAACCAAGTATTTACTCCCAGCCTTGGAAGGAATATTGACTTTGTGTGTCCCTGGGTTTTACTTTCAAATGCTTATCGATTTCCCAGAAAATGTAACACTTAACTTCAAATTTCAACAACAAACCAATTAGATATGTATAAATGACATTTGTTAAAAGTGCAATACATGACTTAATTAAGTAAACAAAAGTGCTTTTTCTATTGGCTGTGATTCCTTCGTTGGCCTTCTCGCCGTCTAGTGGTAGACACCATTCATATGGTAGCTGCCTACTCAGTCAGCCTGTGAGTGAATTTATAACACTACTGTCTCCAGGGTCGCTTAACTCCACAGCCAAAAAAATGTTTCAGCGAACACCCTGTGTGCCCTTTAAACAGAACACCAGCCTCCCCATTCTCCTCACATGCCCAGAACTGCCAGCAGCAAGGAGTCAGAGAAATGACACTTAAAATGAGATCTTAGAAGCAGAGACCAGCCCAGCAGGGATTAGGGGTGATGAGAGATATCCTTTCTTTCCTCGGCAGCGGGTTGCTCATTCACAAGGGTCCATCGCTTTTACCACACAATGCTTTCCTAGAGTTTCTGCTGCAAACCGAATGGTCAGGAACTGAAATCTATGTTCCTATGTTAGCAGTGAGGGCTTGGTTGCTGAAGTCCTCAGACTAGGAGTACAATTTTCCCTTGAAAAAAAGCCAGTTGAATAAGCAATGGCACAAAGATATATAGGATATTAATTCCGATAAATAATAAATATTTATATATACAAATAAATATGTTGCCTAGGTATGACTATATATATATATATTTAATTTAGATGTAATTACCAGGCATGTAATTCTTAAAGTACTGTCTGTCATAGCACAGCTGAATGGCCTACAAATGGACAGAACCAGTAAAACAAGTAAAAACTCCACTGAAAAATAAATTACATTTTAGGCAGTTTTAATTAGTCATGTGGTAATTTGATCTGACAGTATGTTTTCAGGACCATGAAACATGTTACCATTTTCTGATTAACAATATTTTATCTCATGTCTACTATGAAGTATAGTATAAATATCCAGCAAAAGAACAAAGAGAAAAGCAAGAGGAAAATCATACTGCTTCTTTGAGGGCAACAGTTTAGAGAATGCATTGTGCACATCCTCTTATCATTATATTATGATGATGAGGTAAGATACCATCGGTGTTCACTGTCAGCCCATCTAGATGAAATACAGACCAGTTTATCTGTGGAGTGCCTGCCCTGAGGTGATGCTTGTGAACAAACTGAGATTGTGCGGAACAGCCCTTTTGGCCAGGCAAGTGAAACAGTGCACACACACTAAGGATAAATCTTTATCAGCTCCCTCTCACAGAGACACTGAATGAAAAACAGTAAAAAAAAAAATAAAAAAAAACAATCAAAGACACGGGATACCAATATTTCACTCCCCAGACACTTTCTTGTTGTAAATTTGATTGTTGAGTTGCGAAAGAATCAATGGTGGCATTTTTATAAATGTTGTGAATGCTGATCATCTTAACCTGTATTGCCATAAAGTGGGAACTGCCTCTATATCAATGCACTGGCTGGTCAGCAGTTACTGGGAGATTTTCAGATACAGTATTCTCTGTGTTTAAACAGCCTCATTCTCTGTTTTTCTGTTCAAAAAAAAAAGTCAAAAAAAAAGTTCAGGTAGAAATTTGCATGGGTATTTTTCAGTGCATGCCCAGAGAATAATCTTCTGTGCCTTTCTGTCAATAAAGGACTCTGCAGATAGTTCAGGGTCAAAGCAGACTTGATCTTCAGGTATGACAAAACTCTAATCCACAGCACAGACCACAGACACTGCTGGCTTTACAGACCCACACCCTTACTGACACACTGACACACACACCGACCACAACACATTGACCCACGCCCATCTTAACACATTGACCCATGTCCAACCAACACACTGACCCACCTCCAGTCTCTGTCATGGCATTGCAGTCAGACATACACATGTTAATGTACATGGGAATTAAAACTAATGACCAGAAAGTAGAGATCGAATAGAATAGAATATTTTTCCAGTTCAGCCTCAGATAATGTGGATCAGTCCTGCTGCCTCTCACTCTCTTAACAAATACTGCACTTTCACAGCAATTACATTACATTACCTTGCAATACAGACTTCTGTGAAAACCGGCTATCAAAAGCCTAAAAAAGATACAGTACGTTTGCAAGAATAAAAAAGGTTAAGTCTGAAAGAATAAATTGCTGAACATGAAATCTGAACATGAAATTTAATTAGAGGCTGTCTGCTGTGCTGCAGTAATGTAATGACAGGTTCTGTGAGATTTTGTTAAAAGCTTCATAACTCTCTCGTGGACAAAGAGAGAAAAAGTACCAGTGACAAAAATGGCCCTGGCAGTGCAGGATTCAGAAATTCAATTAGAAAGGGGAAGAGAATGTCACTGTTCCTGCCCCGACATGACTGGAGCAGTATGAAGCAGGCTAATGGACATCTGAACCATCATTATAACTATAGTCAGCGAACAAAATCTCCATATACATCCAGCCAACAGGAACATGACTGATACCAAGGATCCAAAGTTCTGTTAGGAATGAATTAAACGTTGATTCAAAAAAGGCTGTCTTACAGTGAACACCTGAGTAAACTGATAAGAGAACTACTTTTGAATATATGCGCTGAAATTGAGTTCGCGGCACCAAAGCCCTGATTTACAGACTTGAGAGATGATCACAAAAGGCATCAGCAAAATGGATGCAGTAACCATGTGAACCGTGATGCTTAATGTCACTGCACAGATTGCGATCTTTTCCTTGTGAACCTGGACCCAAGCTGCTTTCAGTGTAAATTAAAAATGCGCACGGATGCATTTGGGAGGGCATTTCCCTCTGACCGCAATCTCAGAATGACATGACTAAGAGGGGCAATAAGGGGTGCAGCTTTGATGCCTGTGAGGAAAACCCCTCCCATCTGTGAGAGAGAGGGCCGACCGTGTCCTTGTTCCGTTTGCTGTGGCCTGGTGATCCCTCTTGACCTCTGGACCAGGCCGGACGCCCTTGAGCGCGAAACGCGAACGCGACAGCGTGTGCTGGTAATCACGTAATGGTGGCGGCTTCCTCATTCGCGTCGGTGTGAGACACAGCCGGGGGCAGGCCCGCGGTGATGGCAGGCGCTGGTGGCGGCTAATGGAGCGTCGCCGGTCTCCGAATCCCTGCCGCACGCCGCTGAACAGCTGCCTCCGGCTCGGAGAAGCTCGCCATTGGACATGAACGAGGCCGTTTTGAATGAGCGGTGCGTCACGCGGAGACTCGCTGCTTGAGCTGTCGGGCGAAATGCCATACAGTTCCCATGGCAAAGGAATAACACCGATATGTCAACGCTGGACATGCAGCCATAGGTCAGCCAGCAGGGGGAGCTATGCCTGGGCTGGAAAAGCATGAAAATAAGCCACTGCGGTACATTTTGTGGCAGCTTTACCAACCTAGCTGCTTAGATGTGTCCTCCCAGTCTGTAGTCATAAAAAGTAGGTAGCCATAATATTTAGGTGTTAAACAGGAATGGATAATAGAAGCCCATTCTATGAGGTACAGCCATACCTAAATCTGACATGTCCTCTTCTGGGACAGAAGTAACAGCCAATGAAAATGTGAACACTTAGCAGGGCCATTCAGGGCGATGTGTTTTATTTGTCTAGCATTTCACAAATGACGAATTTGTTGCTGTGCACAAAATGCATGACAGTATGGTCATTAAAAAAGTCTGCTGCCTTCTTTATGGTGTAGCTTAGCAGTCAGAGGGCTACCTGTGGAAAGGCTCTTCTCCATGTTTTGAAGTGGCAGGCAATAAGGCAGGGTTATATCGATGACTAAAGGATTGGGTTCTGGCTGAGAAGACACTGTTCAGTGTTCAGTCATGCATTTTACCACTCGATACATACGGTAAAACACAAAATCTTGATTTATGCCCACAGTTGCTGTTACTCACACCTACAGAAACACCACTAAAATAGAGGGGAGAAAAACATATCGGATGCCTCTGCTTACAGGGATGACGGTCAAGTAAAGTCCGCTCTCCTCTAAGGTCAAACATCAGGTGCTTTTGTACTGATCACCCAGAGACAGCAGGGAGCAAAAATGAGATACCATCAGGTACCATCAGGACAAACCCTGCGCCCGGTGACTGAGACTAACCATCTGTCAAACATTCGACGGACAAGCGAGGCTTTGCCATAAAATGTTCTGGAGACTACACTCGTCTCCATTTCCCACTAACTCAAGGGGAGGGAGGGAAAGAGAATTACAATGGAGTGTCCCTGTCCCTCCCCCAGGCAGCAGACGAGTGTTCTGTGAAATACATATATGCAATCTATTTAGTCATTTAGGAGGAGACACCTGAAAACTTGTTCTACAGACAGTGCCAGGTCACTACAGTCAGATATTTAAGGTATCTATAATTTCCATCATTAATTAAGATTATTACCTTAATTTAAATTATTGTTGTCTGGTGAGGAGGGTATTAGCTTTAATTACATTTTTCTTAATGAATCATAAAGCTATGTTGTATTTATTACCAAAGGCAAGTTGGTCGTAATAGCTATTGATCTTATGCAATTACATGCTGATTACATATAGGTCTGATCTAATCCAGTTTAATTACTGTAATTACTTTACCTACAGACAGTAGTCCCAAGAGCTGTTTCAGTAATGTACAAATGTATGCTTGCATGAACCAGATAATATAAGTACTAAACCTAACTTCTTGTCACTGTTTAAGCCAAACATAGACAAATCTAACATTAACATCTGCTTTCAACAAACAGGAATTTTCTTTTATCTTCTATATAGAATTCCTTTAACAATGAAGCCTTCTCAACAACAAAAACAAAAAAACTGTGACTTGGCACAAATAATCTAGCCAGAATGGTGTGCTTCCACATGATGGTATTTTATTGCCATTGGTAAGTGGATGAAGAAAGCCCGGTGTCATGCTATTGCCTGTGATGAAATATTAATCCATTAAACAACAGAGTAAGATGGAGAAGGACAATTAGGCTCAGGGAACCCTACATGTGCATCATGCTGTTTCAGATAAAAGTTTTTGGGTCAAGTTTACATGCAGAATGAAGGCATTCTGCAAAGTGTACTAGGTAGGAGAGCACTTGTCAAAACGGCAGCAGCTGAAATGAATGCTGTAGACTATGTCCAAGCTTTTACCCTTGGAAAAGAATTGCTCTTAAAAATTTTTCCCTGGTTACTCATGACTACTTTGGCATAATTTATTCATATTATGAATTAGTGTGCAGACTGTAACACAAAACCAATCAAAACAACTAGCATACACATTTTATGGAACATAACACAGGGGATATAACGTACATCTATACAACATACAATTAGCTTTCTGTTAGCTTCTTAAGCCTGATGAATAACAGGTTTTCAACTTTTTAGTCAATAGCAAACCTTTGCTCCCAAAAGTTCAGATATAGCATGTGAACAACTTGTTTAATAGGCTTTTAAGAAGGAGGGGTGATATCGGAACAACAATGACATCAAGAGTAAAAATATCCTCTTGCCTTACCTGCGCAGCCATAAAGGAGAGATCCATTATGTTATGTGCTTCAGGCCAATACACCCAGTGAGAAACTTAAAAAAGGGTGACTTATCGTCTAATTTCCCAAAAGGACATTTGTTGTTTCCTGCCTTCAGCGCGTTCTCATTTTGAGGCTGGAATCATGCCTTTCCGCGTGCGTGGAGTTGAGCTCTATACCATGTTAACAGATGGCACTCTGATCGAGAGAGAGAGCGAGAGCGAGAGAGCGAGGGCGTGTGTATGTGTGTGAGTGAGAGAGAGAGAGCGAGAGGGAGATGGAGGGGGGGAGGAAGGCAGACAGGATCTGCGATGATGGAACAAGCTGAAGACGCCTGCCTCTCTCTCTCTCCTCTCTCCCCCTCTCTCTCTCTCTCACTCATTCCCTCCCACTCTCTCTCCCACTCCCTCCCCCTCCCCCAGATTGGTGCCGAGACACAATGCTTTCTCCCGAGTGCCTGAAATTATGAACGCTCTGGTCCTCTCCTTTGTGGTTACGCACCCAGTGCCGTTTGTTTCCTTTCTACTTGTTTGTTGCACTAAATTGATGACAGCTCGTTAGCTTTTAATCATCAGTGTGTACCTTTCTGTATGGTTTCATTATGCCCTTAATGATGTAGCCTCAGCTGGGCAGTTATGACAGGTCCTAATTGAATTGCCTCTTCAGTGCACAGCAGACAGACAGAGAGGAGTGAGAGTTAAAAACCATGTGTAATATTTAATGAGGATGGGTCTTCGCCGGGGTGATTTATCATGCTCTGAGCACCGATGATAAATACAGAATGTGCTGGGTGATTAATGACACTTTGCTAAACTGGTCAATATTTAACACATCCGATCTATTTCCGGATCCACGGTGCCGTCCTTTGACACATTGTCCTGAACATGCATAAATTCAAAGACCTCAAATTCAAAAACTCAGTCTCTGCTTACTTTAATGTTCAGACTCCTCGTTCTCCCTTAATATTGTAATTTAATCACTCATACAAGGGAAGTTTAAATCTAACTGCATGCACAGAATATAAGTATGGAAAACAGATTTCACACGATACACAAACTTGTTATACACTGTAATGTCACCTATTCATAAATTTAAACATTTAAAATATTTTAAAAACAACAGATTTTTATGTAAGCCAAAGGTTGAAGTAATATAATGACATGAGATTAACTAAGATGATTATTAGGTATTATACCTGGCTGTAAATATAAGAGGTATATTTCACATAATACAGTAAGACAATCATTTTGTTGGTTCTTTTTTCTGCTTAGTTCAAGAGATCTGATATTCTCCACATTTTACAAGAGAGCCAGCAGTACAGGACTGGAAGCTGGGAGGTCTTATACAGTCCACTGAATCTTTCTTAACTCCATTACACTAACTTGGCTGGTGCTGGGTCCTCAGATTAGATGTGTGACATTTAACCTGCTGAGAACAACAGGTGAAAGGTCACACACATGCATGCACACCCAGTCAAGATGGTACCCCAGTCCCCAGTCAAGATGGTTCATGCCAGTAGTGTAGGATCTGACTTCGGTTTTGCAAAACTAAAACATTATGAAAAGTTATGATCCCCTGAATGTCGACGTGTTTGAAAAGTATATTTGAGCTAATCACATGCACAGTAATAACCATCCCCAATGTGTTAAAACCACATTAATCTCACCGTGTAAAACCCAGACAGGCCCTGGCTCGGTCTGTTACAGTATTTATAACCAGGCTTCAACTTATGAATTATTCTGGAAGTTTTATGAAGTGCCACATGCATTAGCTTACAATAAATTAGGAAGTGGGAGGCGTGATAAGGTTCCTCACTTAGGAGCTGTCATTTATTTCATTATGCTCATGACACATTGAGCACAAAAATGAAACAAGGTTATTTGACTACTTTTCATTTGGAGCTTGAAAGATACCTCCATGTTCAACACATAAATTTTCTGGACGGAGAGGGAGAGGAGAGTATTAAAAAACGAACACTGAAATAATGAAAATTAATGGCAATGGGAATTTTTCCTGGTCGACTTATCGCAATGTCTGCCACATGCCAAGACATGAATCAAAGGTAATTATCGAAAAATGTCAAAGCTTGATATTTCCGGTCCAGAGGACTAAACGTCTCCCCCCAAAATCTGAATGACAGAAGGAGTTTTATCGTGGAGAAAGTGGCACCTGTTTGATTGAAATGGCAGACATTGAAGTGGCAGGTGGGCCTTGCAGAAAAAGGCTTGGTGAAACCAAGGCTGACTGGTAGGTAGACTTTACATCCAGACAACGGTCTCTTTTTGTTCTAATTTCTCCAAAGGATGCAAAGTAACAGACATTTTCTTTCTTCATTAAAGCCTTTTCCAATAAATGGATTGATGGAAAAATAAACCCTCAGACAGTCAGTAAATAGCAGACCGAAGAAAAAATGTCACAGGCCAACCCCCATAGGAAAGTGTTGAGGGGAATTGAAATGACTTCTTGGGAGGGGTATGAAGGTGATAGCTGCCTCTGTGCTGGAGGCCTCTCTGTGAGGTACTAATCCACTTAAATCTGTGAAAAGCCTTTCTGTGCTTTTTAAAACAATGCAGCTGATCCAGGGTCAGCATGCTGGCACGGGACTCTTAATTGAATCATCCGAACACTACGACTATGATATTGATATTGTGCAATAATCTGCTCTCCAGGAGGCCCGGGCATTAATTAGCCTTCAGATTTGTTTTGTGCCAGGCATTAATATTCCAGAACAAATCGCACTGACACACAATCTTTTTAGCGCATCAATATTTCATCCGCAGCGCTTCCAGGCCCGGCGGAATTATTGCGGTTGGAAGGAAATAACTGGATGTGGTATGATCGAACTGTCAAACGGGATCAAAAAGAAAAAAAAAGTATCACTAAAGGAAAAAAAGTGATCTGGGAAAATGACAGAGATGAATATTGAAACGACCCAAAAGCAGAAAATGCGGAGGTTGACGTTGAAGTTGTCTAAGTGAATCTGTTTCTCTCCAAACCTGCAGGCGCGTCTGAGACGAGGTGGGCCAACCGTGTCTCGCCAGAGAAAGCTTCCTGTTTGGGTTGCGACGTGTTCGCTGCGCTTGCAAGGTGTTCCTTGTAGCAACGGGCCTTTTACATTGGGATTGTCTGCGTGCCTCTCCATGCCAGCAGGACAAAGGGGTAAACCTTTATTATTTATCAGCTGGAGGCTGTGGGACACAGAAATTGCATTTTAACTTGGAGCAGGATGCCGGTGGAGTGTTTTGCAGTTGCGTATCACTCTGTGAACCGCATATATTACCATAAACAGAGGCCGGGAGGACATTTAATACGCAAGAGGCCGCGGCCAGAATGGCAGGGTGTGTCATCACATTTCACCAGAAGGCGTTTTCTCTCCCCGGAGATGACAATGGCGAATCTCTGACTCTGAGCAGACTGCAAATAATGTCACTGTGCACGTGGCGTCCCAGTGGGGTGAAACTTGCCAATCTGCCTGATGACAATGGGGCAATTCAGTTACAATCATGTCTGATATCCATAGTGTGGTATACCAATCACACATTGTATATGTAAAGAATAAATATACAATGTGTGTGTGTGTGTGTGTGTGTGTGTGTGTGTGTGTGTGTGTGTGTGTGTGTGTGTGTGTGTGTGTGTGTGTGTGTGTGTGTGTGTGTGTGTGTGTGTGTGTGTGTGTGTGTGTGTGTGTGTGTGTGTGTGTGTGTGTGTGTAAGCATATTGAAACTCAGTAGCCTGTGGCTGGTGTGTTGAAGGAATTCCTAAAACACTACTTCTACCCCAAGAGCTGAAAAAAGAAGGAACTATTTTCCCTTTTCTGCTCTGCCATGACGTGGGCAAGAATAATAATAAAAAGTTATATGAAACTACAGATACATGGGGTCGATGGTAAAACTCCCACTGCTCTGAGCTGTGAAACCTCACACCTGGGGAGTGCTCTGCGCCGCTGCACTTCAATTTTCCCGACAGTCTCAGACGTGTCTGTCTCTACGGCACCATCTGGATAAGAGGAGCCCAGAGCCTGAGGCTACAGGCCTCCCCCTGCTGACACAGACTGAAGCAGGAAAGTGCGGGGTCAGGGAGCTGGGTGACCTTGCGCCTCCTTGTACCAGCTCTCATAGGAAGGGCAGGCGTCAGAGCTAGTCGCTCGCCTTTTCGGGAGCATCTCTGCCCTCCCCCTGTCAGGCGGCTGAAGGCCTGCCTCTCTCCTGTGGCAGTGACCCGTGCAGCCCCCGGGCCTCCCGCTGACACCTGTCTTTGGTTTGTCTCGGATGCGCACGTTGGGCCGGTAAACACTGACCAAAGAGAGGAGACTGCTGTGTCTCTCTCTCCTCGCTCCGGCCAGGTGAACGCTCTGCACGATTGGCCCGTCTGAGGGTTCACAGAGTTTGATTGGGGGCATTGCGGCTACACTTTTTCCTCACTCGTTGTAGCCCCGAGGAAATTTGTGTGTTTGTGTGTGTGTGTGTATGTGTGAGTGAGTATGTGTGTGCGGATCTCAGAGATTGAGCAGCGCAGCCACGTAGCTCTTCTCCATGGGTCTGCCTTCTCACTCCATGCGGGGCTTACCCGGACAGACCCCGGCTGCACATTTTGATTTCGCTTTCTGAGAAAGGACAAATTGATCCTGGAGGCCATGGCACACCTATGACTCAAGAGTTACCGACATGGACCAGTGAAATTTCTCATCTTCGCCAGTCATAACAAACGCCGGGTTCAGCCTCTCCCGCCTTTATTCTCTCCGCGAGGCTCGGACTGAAACAGTAACATTGTTTGACGTTCGCATCGATTCGGCCGACGAGGGTAACTCACTCTAAGAGCCAGTGAGTCAGCAATTTCAAGCTAATTAAAAGTAATGATGTTGACTCTGCGCGGCCTCTTGAGGAGGAACAGCAACAATAACGAAAAACAACCAAAAAAAAAAAAACAGGGGTTCAACCCGCGCTGTTTTATCTGATTGAGTTCCGCGTTAAGTGCTGTGTGGAGAACTGATAAAAATAATAATCATTCTGTGCCACCAGAACCGAGAGGAGAGAGGCTGGCCCAGGGAAAACAGTGTGGAGGTTCGTCTGACCCTGTTACTGCATGCAGACATGAGTCTGTGGCGAAAAAAAAAAAAAAAAAAACGAGCTTTAATAAAAATCTACTGTCCTCCAGCAAGGTCACAGCTTGCACTGAGCCAATCTCTTCCAGGTCCTATAAGAAGGAAAATAATGAATTGCAGTCATACACAGCATCTTTCAAGAATCTCCAAGCTATCGACAGTGAGGGGTTGGTAACTTCCCTCAACCACAGTCTATGCGGACCACCCACCTGGGTGATGCCGGGCAGCCATTTTGCCCAGGAGAGGTGGAGGTGATGGAATAATTCATCTAGCCATTGAAACTGGGGGGTGGATATATTTGGCCAGGATGCCAAGGAACACCTCAATTCTTTATAAGTACCATGGGATATGTAATAAGTTGATTTAGCATCTTTCAAAAGACTGCATCTCCTGTAGAACAGACTCATATGCCTGCACAGGGGCATTGCTTTAGTATTTGGTCCAGAGGGAAGACTGCCACCTATTGGACAACTAATAATTCTTCCAGCCACAACCAGGTTTTCCCTGGAAGTCTCATCCATGTAGGCTAAGCCCAGTCCATCTTACCTTCAGCCATTGGCAAGAGAAGGCTATTGGGTGGTTTGACTGTCCTCTCTGAAAGAAAGCAGCATCAGATGTGAATCTTCCAGCAGATTGGGCTGGGCTCTCATATCCTTTGGATTTAATATGGGAAAGGCAAGGCAAAGCCTACTGGATTGTTCACGGTCGCGCCCTTGAAACACATCGCAGCCATAAATATTTCTGACCTCCAAATCAATCAAGATGTGAGGAGTAACTCTTAGGTGACACACTGGATTACATCATAAACAATACCTGTAAATGTAATCAGAATAAATCTCTTTTTCCTATAAAACAGCTTGGAGATTTTCCCCGGGGCTGTCAGGTGTGGCGTGATTTATTCATTTGGTGACACCTGCAAAGACTGATTTGGGGCTCGTTTCGGCACCCTCATACACTGGTTTCAGAGAGAATAAGCACAAAGTCACCTTCCTGAGGAGACTGGCCTTTGCCGTGGAAACCAGGGATAATCTCGAGGCAGGAGAGAGAGGGAGAGAGGGAGGGAGAGAGAGAGAGAGAGAGAGAGAGAGAGAGAGAGAGAGAAAGAGAAAGAAAGAGAGGGAGAAGGCCCTTGTGGCAGCATACTTAAAGATTGAGAGAGGCCAGAAGTAAAGGAAAGAAGTGACATGATGTCCCAGACAGTCAGCAGTGAGCCTCTCCATTCGCATTCACTTTACATTATTGTGCATTCTTGATGCATATCCTGCAGTGGAAATCCCTGCTTTTAAGAACAGCATTCGTGTATTTATGTGTTTATGTGCACGCATGTGTGTGCACGGGAGCGTGTGTGCGTGTATGTGTGACTGTGATACATGTGGAAGAGAGCATGTGCACTCACAACTTGTGTATTTGCGTGTGTGCAGCTGAGGGTGGGAGGCTGTACACTGTGTGAGATGCAGTTTGTGTGTGAGATACATATCATACTCCCTCCAGCTGAATGCTCTCCACGTCGTTTGTGTTATCTTAGACAGACAAACCTTGAGGGACTGCACTGGAAGATAGCCAAACCAAAACAGCAGCATTGTGTGCTATCCAGCTGCAATGGGTTTGGGGGGATTTTAATCCGAGGGACACCAGCATCATTGTTGATCTGACTAGCTGCGATGAGTTGAGGGGAATTTAATTTCATAGCACACCGCCATCATTGTGTGCTGTCCGGCAGCAATGAATTTGTGGGGAGAATTTAATCTGGACTCCAAACAGCATGTTCAAGGACACACATTCAGCCAGCCTTCAATAACAGCACAGGCTCAATTGTGAGGGATGCCCCACACTGCCCTGGATTTGAATATAGGATTCTCCACTCTTCCCATTAATGTCCCTCATTTTTTTAGATTAGATTAGATTAGATTAGATTAGATTCAACTTTATTGTCATTGTGCAGAGTACAGGTACAAAGCCAATGAAATGCAGTTAGCATCTAACCAGAAGTGCAAAAACAAGTATTATTTACAGAAAGTGCAGTTGAGTAATTACTCCAGTATAGGAAATGTTATATTTTACAGTATGTACAGTGTTAACAGATAAAAAATATGTATAATATACATATTTATAATATATATAAAATATATAATATATTTATTACCTATGACATCATAATGTCACCAGTGCCATTTATGTCCTCGTCATGTAATCAATCATAACACCTGTCCCTGAAGCACTTAAGCTAGAGGGCCACAGAGTTATGACCCCCCCTCACGGTCATTTCTTTTGAACTTCCCTGCGCTGCTGTCTAAAAAACTCACACTGAATGCGAGCTGCAGAGATTCACAGAATCAATGCATCTGCCTTTTCGGTCCTTATTTCAGCGGTAATCCACATGGCCGTGTGATTCTGGGATTGCAAATAACTCCAGCTAAACAAGGGTGACATTGGCTATCTCCTCCTAACAAATGGAAACACTTCTTCTTTCTGTGACCGTCCTGGATCCTGTGGACCAGTCTGTCTGCGGCAGAGACAGGTGGCTGCGGAATGCTGCTTCTCTCCGTGGTGCGTTTTGACACTTGGATGAGCATTTAAACGGCATTAGATTATAACGGATGAGAATGTAAATGCCGTTAGAGTATAACAGATGGCTGGGCAGAGAGCTCTAGACAGTGATGCATTTGAAAGTTGGGCACCACAGCCCAGCAAGCCGAAAGGTCACCCCCCCGTCTGTGGCCTGCGCTCGGACACCAAAGTCCTTTTTTTTTTGCCGCTGCCTCTCGGGATTAAATTTGCTGCGACGTCGTCAGCCGCGACACACTTCGCTTTGCATCAGTCCGTCGGCCTTCCTTCCTGCCGCGAGCTCCCGTGGCGCGACAGCCTTCCCTGTCGGATGCTCTCTCGTTAAATGGCCAGCAAGCTCACGTCAGTCAGGGCAGTTACGATGCAAGCCGTGCAAATACAGCAAAGAAGGTGATTATCGATGTGTGAAAGTGAGATTGAACATCATCACAGGCAATTGAGAACAAAGCCAGAACAAAAGGCGGTGTGGTTGGGGGGGGGTTCAGGTTACCATCTGCATTAGAGTGTTCTGAATCAGACAGACAATTTACTTTAAATTACCTTTCTCATCTCCACATCACCATCAGTGCTTCTCTCAGTCTTTGCTTGGACCCTGTTTTCAGTGCAAAATCATTCCTCAGGTTTACACAAGCAGAGGAGCAAAGCCATACACATTCTTGTTGGTAAATCTGTAATTATCTGAGTAACCAGACTGCATGGCAACTTTTATTGGAGACAAATAATCCCTCTTTGTGACTTGGAACGGAACGTTCTCGGCCTCTCAACTGGCAGCCTTATCGGTCTCGATCAGATTTTTAAAATGGGCGATGTGCCCCGCATTATCACATGACTTATCCATCACAGACTCCTGGAAGATTTTCACTGGAAGAAATAAATGTGCCACATTTTTATCACAGGACAGTGCCACTCCAACAATAGGGTCATCACCTTTTTGTACTGTTATTCTGAGGCCAACAGCTAATAATGCAAACTTATGTTTGTTGCAGAGTATTGCTTATACGATCCATGTGGATCCGCTCATCATAGTGCTGCATTCCTGATTCAATCTCCACTGCTTAATGATTTTTGCATGTACAAGTCCATTGTTTGACATATATAATTTATGGGTCCTGTCACAGGGCTGCTCTTGTGTGTTGTATGTGTTACTTACTGTCTGAAACAGTGTTGTTCTTCACACACACACACACACACACACACACACACACACGAAGCTGCAAAGCACGCAAAGGCCATAAACACAGCCGAGGTGCAAAATGTCATCCAAGCCATATTAACATAGAGTGACAAATTCCATGACCTTTGCCTGCACAGTAGCGTTGGTGGGAAAAATCAAGGACAGCTATCCGCACACACCACTCTCGTAACCCTTTAAAGATCTGCTGGTATTTGATAAGCACCCGACCCGGCAGAGAGCAGCTCCTTTCTGCCATCAGAGTCTCAGTTCTCCTCTCCTCTCTGTCTGAAAGATACATAAGATTGGCCTGTTCAATGTAATTCGTTTAAGGGATTTTTGGGAGCCCCCTACTGGCTGTGATTAATTCTACAAGATTGCATTACCCATGGAGGGAGTACGACCAGGGACCTTCAACTACTTTTTTCATGAGGTCCAAATTTTAAGAAGAAAACAGTATAGTGGACCAGATGACTTTCACTTCTGCTTGATAAAACAATGGATGAACATGCTGCCACACCACCACTGAAAAACCAGAGAGACCGACATCTTATTATCCCATATCTGTAGTACGAGATGGGTGCAATGCCAGGTGAAAAGGGCTTATGACCTAAACGATTCATGATTGGTTAATATCAGAGATGACAACAAGCTGAATCACTGGGGTCAGGGAAGATATGACAATGAACAAGAATACCTTAATCTGACAGGCTGTGTTTAGCTCCTGCACTGAGAAACGTTTAAAAAAAGCACTAAAATACAGTAGTTTCCCATCAGGTTGCAAGGATGGTTAAAAAGAGTCATATTCTAGAAACACATCTGTGTCAAAAAATACACTGGCTCATTAAAAACATATTCTACATCATCCACGTTGCAATAACATTTGCTCGGGCATTAGTCATTACAGAGGGCGGACTATTCGTTATCCTAATGTACTGTGTGCTGTAATGATACACACAGCCTCTCTGCTATTCTCCTATAGCTGTGGAATTGAGTGCTGTGGTTTGAAACTCCTCCATTACTGTTGATGACCAGACTTTGTGTGGGTGTAATTCAATTTACTTTGTTTAAGATTGAGAGGGCTAATGTTCTGTAATAAACCTTAGAGGCTGTAAACTCTTGCCCTATGTGAGCAGGAAAGTCGTGCTGTCTGACATACCCAGAGGCTGCAAGCACTGTATAGATGTGATCCTATCAGCTTTACCACATGTTCTAAAGACTGAATAGTGGTTAACTTCACAGTTTTATTGAATGTTATATAGCTTGAATAGTGAACAGCTTTACCATGCATTATGAACACTGAATAAAGATCAATATTGCAGTTATACTGCATGTTGTTATCACTGCATAGATGTCCGCCTATCCATTATACTGCATGACATGATCACTGTTTTGATAACAGTTATACAGTATGTTTATACACTGTATAGATTTCAACTTTACAGTTACAGGGCATGGTATAAACACTGTTTTAATTAAGGATTAATGTTGCAGAAATAGCATGGAAAACTCCTCAGCACAGGTGTCTGTCCTCCTCTGAAGCAGATCATAGGTTAAGGCTAATATAACTGTGATAGGGAGGTCTCTGTTAGCTCAGATAACTCCTGTGACTCCTGCTTCATCATATCATTAACATCATGACGACTTCACAACATTGTATATGAAGTGATGCAGGGGCCAATGGATAGCAATGGATACTTGGGGGTGGGGCTCTGATGATCAGTAGTTGTTGGGGCGGGGCTCCCAGATGATTGGTCGCTGTGGCTGGGGTAAAGAGGAGAGGCAGGGAGTTATTGGGGCTTGTCACTCTCATTGGCCGTTTAATGATGTTATTGTATTGCTTTATCCTGATCTAGACTGCTGTTGTTTAAGTGTTTTACCGCAGCAGAATCATCTGCTTTTACACTAGAGTGTGATATCGCAAAGAGCCAGGATATATTCCGGCGCAGAGTGAAAATAAAGACTGGTACATTACAATAATCACAGCCAGGCGTGGATGATGCTTCCCGGCACCGTTCCCCACAAACAGAAACACGGAGAGACAAGCCGCTAATTAACCCGATTAACAGTCCAGAACGGCTCGGCGCGGAGAGATCCGAGATCTCAGAATATCAGTCTGCGGCGGCGCCCACTCATCCATTAAACCGGCTCTAATCTCCGGGCCGATATGCGAGTGAATCAGGTGGCTTATTACCGCTGAGGGGCCGCGGCCTTTTTTTCTCTCCGCTTTAATTGATCGCCCTGCTGTGAGGAGCTGAAAGGCGAGCCCCGCGCCGAGATGGAAGCGAACAGGCCCGGGTACGATTTAATGTCAGAGGATAACGTACAGAGAGTGGGTTTTCTGCCTCGGTCGTGGGCCGCCAGGCCGGACTGAGCCCGTAGATAATGTGCGGGGGGCGGGTGGGTTGGGTGATTAATGGTCAGGAGGTCCGCAGGGCGCCGTCGGGAGCAACCGCGCCGACTCGGGAACGACCGATCACGGTGCACGTCCACCAATCACCGCCCCGCCGCGAGGCGTCACAGTGATCTACCGCGGTGGCACGGCTCCAGATGCCATTTCAGCATCGGACCTGACACTCAAATGCACAGCAGAGCGAATCCGGTGACGAGATCGAGCTTTAGAAGAGCAGCGATTTGGCCTGAGCGAGGAGGCCTGAATGCAAATCCCATCTGAATGCAAATCGTCAGACGTGTGCGGGTCGGAGCTCTCGTTTATTCATGCGGATTTATATTCAACAATTCCTCCATCATCGCTCTCCTGAGGTCACTCCTTGAATTGGTAAAACGCTGGACCGTGCAGATGGCTGCGGGAGCAACTCCTCGAAGACGGCAGACTAATCAAACCTGAGAGAAGGAGCCTAATTAGCTCCTCAGATTTATTAACCCCGACGTGGCGTTGGATCTCATTAAAGTAACTTAATTAAAAGAGACCTACAGGACCGCCACATTAACAGGAGTTAACAGGGCTAGGGAGGGACAGCCATGTCCATCTCCTGAAGGGGAAAGGTTATTTATCACTCACAGGGAAAAGAAAAGAGCCTTTTAATTCAACCTGAGAAACCAGGGTTAGCGGATGTTCCATGCATATAAATATCTGATTAGCAGATGGTGGACAACTTGACATTTTTCTTATGAGCCATTCATATCTCTTGACATTTATTGAAATATTGGAGATGAAGTACCATGATCAAAGAGCACAACAGCAGTGCCAAACCTAGGATTCAGTCCCACAACTTTGTGGAAGTTTCCACACAACCACACCACACTGCACTTGCTACACAATCTAGCTCATCTATCTGAGAGTGAATTATCGCAAAGCCAACTGTAGCCATCACCTCTTTCCGTTCATATGCAGGCTTTTATCTTCCTCGGAAGGTTCCAGCGTGTTCCAATATTCATTCCCGATGTTTCACCGAGCCCATGCATAAAGTAACCAAGAGGAGAGTGCCCTTCTGCTGTCTCAGCCAATCAGCATGAGCATGTCAGAACGCAGGCGTGTCACATTCGCTATTGTCTGGAAAATTTGACGCGAGTCAGAGCAACCCCACATTTTTTTTTCCCGGCGGCCAAATGCACTTTGGCAATGAGTAAAGTAAGCCATGAAAACTAACAGATGCAAACAAGTTCTCGTGGCCGCCTCGACTCCTGCTCCATTTCCATTTCTCAGTCACCGTTTGGGGCTCTCTTTTTGGCACCGCAGCACCGTGATTTATGCAATATAAATCCTTAAAAGTTAAATATTGATTTTCTTGTAGCGCGGATGTTTAGCGCAGGGAGAGGATTTAGTCTGGGTGTGAGGTTATTTCTGGAGCGGGAAGTGTCTCCAGTGGGATTAATGGTAAGTGGTCTCTGATGGCTGGCAGCGCAGGTTCAGGGATGAATCTCTGAAAAGGTCACCACCCCCGCTTCCCCCCTGAACTCCAGGGCTCGTATGCAAAGGCTGACTGTACATGCTGCATCCCAATCATGGCTAGCCATGCTGTGCTGAGTTCAGGTTCTTGTGGTTGCGAGGTGATCGTGAAACTGCTCAGCACTGACCTGGAGTCTGTAACCTATGACTCAGACTTCTGTAACACATGGCCTGTGCACTTTAATGAATAGATATGAACATGTACTGTATACCGTCCACCTCCATACATGCAGTCGGTCAGAGCGACATCTGAAGGTCACATCCAGTGCAAGTTCAACCTAATTTAACTAACCGTACATGTAAACAGTCTTTACCAACACCATTATCTCACTCCCAGCACCATTCTCATTACCGATGCCGCTATCTCATTACCAACTCCATCTTCGTTCCCAACATTAATATCTCATTACTGCCTCTATTATCTCATGATTATCTCATTTACTATCTGGAGGCTAATTGGAAGATTGGCGGTAATGATTTTGATTAAAATGCGTGTCCCTCTTCTCTTCATTGATGTGGAATGTTCCTGAGAGACAGGTGGCTGCATACCTTGTGTGTTGAGGCTTCACAGTAAAATAAAGGTGATTGGCACGTTGGGGCCCCTCATGCCTGGCTGCACAGGGTCATGCTTACACGCTACATTCCATGCGTGTAAGCATGTTTTGCATGTCTGTGGTCATGTTTCAGCACCGAAAGAGTATTAGACAACCCCCTTTAAATCATTTCTTCTCCCCCAAAAATAGAATCACCCAGGGCAGGCAGACCTGCCACGAACACAAAGTGGTAACTCTTACTGCACAACAGAATCAAACAGGGACACTATTGAAGAACTCAAGTCAAAGTCTATGAATTTTCAGAGATATGCCAAATTCTGTGGTTATAATGCTGAATTCCAAGCCCACAGCTGTAACAATGATCTTGTATATTTAAAAAGCTTATCACGCAAACAGACATCAAAACCATCCCTGAACCTCATCCTAAATAGGACCGTAACCATGTGGAATTCCATGTCATGCAATAGCAACAGTCACATTCAGCTCATTAATGTAAGCATGATGTAATTGAAATGGCATGAGGGCCATTAATAATACTGTGACCTAAGGTGCTTTTGCAGCGACAGTGGTGCTAAGATGCTTTAGGTTACAGAATCTCGCACCCAGCATAACAATTCCAGCCACGCATTTGTCACAGCTGGCTGTCTCTGTATTGTGTGCGATTCCACCCATTCGCCGGACCAAAAGGCTCTACCTGCAGCATCTCAGTCAGACTATGGGTAATCCATACCCCGGTGTGCTGTTACCTTGACGACGTTTTGTGCAGACAGTGGGCCATTTGGCTCCATTCAGGGTTGATGGATTAACAAAGCCAGCTGAAACGCTCTCCCATCGTTTAATGATCCACACAGATATAATGGCAGCATGAGGTGCCTTGGTTTAACTGGACTGGAACACAGTCTGAAAGGGGAAGATGCAAGGCATTTTGAAGATAAGCAAACCTAACAATGCTTTTTGGGCCTTTCTGCTTCATACGATGAGGCATCTGCTATTATCTGTTCTCCCACTAGAGGGCAGCGAGAATAATACTGTATGCAGAACATGCTTGCAGCGCTGCTCTTTAGTAAGGATTTCCTCCGGGAGTCTGGGCTTCATACTAAATCCATCTGTGACTTCTGCAGAGCCATAAGCACTGCTGGGACCTCTCATTTTCCCTCATCATGTGTTTCAATCGATTGTTTCTAGATTGATTTGCAGCATATGGCTTTGCTTTGCATCATTTTCCGGAGTTTTCACATGAAATATGAGAGGATTTCTGTACCATTCTCATGCATGCAGACACAGAGAGGGCAGCATGGTAGAATGGATACATTAAACCCAGGAAAGGTGTTTGAATGGATACATCAAGTATTTATGTATGTATGTATGTATGTATGTATGTATGTATGTATGTATGTATTTATTTATTTATTTATTTATATTTGGAAGGCCTAAAGCTCATCGCTTCAACCTCTGTTAACAATCCAGGAGACAGACAAACATACGCTCTCTTATGATACACATGGTGCCAAGCACCACTTCTTTGACGTACAACAGCCCCCATGCCAAGCTTGCATGGACATGCATTGGAGGAAGACGTTTCATATGGAGCTTTATGCAGAAAAATTGTTGTGCAATGAGATGGACAAACTCTGGCCTACCCTCCTCTATCCCATTGGAATGAGGGCAATTGGATCTGCCATTGTGGGCCTCCCAGTCATTGTCAGTTGATGACATGGCCAGGATCGAACCCCAGGCTCTGGAGCTCAGCTTGCTCTCAAAGTGAATGCCTTATAGGAGATGTTAGCCTTCCTCAGAGAGGGCACCAATTAGGCAGGAATAATTAAATTAAACACATGGAGACATACAGAATATGGCGTCTACCATAGTGGTTAAAATAAAAGATCAGTCTCAATTTTGTTTTTGTGTATCAGTCTAATAAAATATATTAGACTGATTAATTTGGAACTTCAGTTAATAATTAAATTAATAATCATAATCGAAATTACCACATCAATAGTTAATCTTAATCAAATCACAATATTATCCATTTAGCTAACTAAACAAATAACACTGATGATCCAACTAAGAGGTGAAGGTATTTAGAATTCAGCAGAGGTTGGTGATATTCATTCCACGTGTAACATTACAACAGACAACCTTGGAAAAATAATGCATTTATTGAAATATAACATCAAAGTACTAATGCACGAATCAATACATTTAAGTACAATAAGCGATGCATGTGTATGTATTTACACTTATATGTAGGTTTGAGCTAATGTCTTGCGCTAGTATGTGTGAGCGCGTCATAGGGTGTGTGTTCCTTTGTTCTGAGTAGTGCGTGTGCTGCGCGTGCACGTGTGCTGCGCATGCTTGCTGAACACACGTGTTCAAGGAGAACAAAGGAACATGCGTGTGGCGGCTAGTTTGAATTGCCTATGTGCATGTGTGAGCGAACATAACGTCTGTCTGGTAAAGGATATGTTCGGACGATTGATAACCGCGGGGTTATTCTGTGCGGATTAAAAGAAGGTACTGGGGGTTAGCAAGACGATACGCATGCAAAGACCCTCTGTCTCTGTGTGGTATCTTAACTAATGCTGCGCGGTGAATAGTGTGTGACAAATCAGCTAGAATCAACGAAACATAGCTAGCTACATTCCCCGTAATGGTCTGAATCACACGCAGGTACAAACATTCATAAATGTAGCTAACAGTCAGTTGTTTAGCTATGCAATGTCCTATGCCCAGAGTTAACAGCCTACTGTAGCTCCTGAAATGAGGTTCAAATCTTTCCGTGTTCCATGGGTGGTTTCGCTGGTGGTTCCGTCGTCGGGGAGCCAGGGCTGGTCTGGTTCGCCCAGGTCGGTCTGGATCGGTTCAGGCGCTGATGAGGGATCTTTTCTGGGAGACACATTGAGGTTGATCCGATCGCACCTTTGTCTCCAGCTGGTAACAAGTTTGTGCCGCTCTGATTGCTGGCGCTGAAACTTGGCTCTTGTTTTATTGATCTCCGCTAGCAGCCTTGACCACTGAGCTACTTGAGACAAACATTTATTAATTGGGCTCTCACCATCTGTCTACTTATTGTGTGCTTTGTGCGTCCGGCTAAAATTTTTCCCTGGGTTTCCCCTTACCATCATGCAAATTTGAGAAGACATTACTATGACTATTTGGCCCACACAGCATAATATTGTAATACTTCACTCCTCCAGTTTATAGAGTATTAAAGTTGGTGCCTACTGCCCACCATTTAACAGCCTGGTGACCAAATGCAGAGAGCCAGAGCAGTTTGTTTTGATTAGACAGCGAGCGTTATCTGTCAGGGCACAGTGCTTTCAGTCCAAATTCCACACGATGGGTTCTGAGATAAGCACCACTGAGGCAGTGCAGGGGAGTGAGCTGAGTGACTCCGTGACACTAATCTCTGATCAGTGAATCCCACTCGGCAGTGCATCTACGAGCCTGCTCAGAAGGCGTGGGCTGATCTCAGCTCAGCCAGGAGCAGCACAGCAGGCGATGGAGGAGGGTACAGTGCCGCGGTGCTCTGCTTGGTACCTAATCATGGGGTCCGGCCACAGAGCAGGATTTTGGCAGAGGCCCACCGTGGGTGTGGGTAACTGAATTTGGATTCACTAAACATGAAGGACTTCAGAGTCTACCATACTCCATCTGTGAGGGAGGAAACAGCCAGATCAAAAGGCTTTGTGATTTATGCAAACACAGTGGATAAAAAGATTAAACAAAGCTGCACGATGTACAGTTCTCCTTTTCCATATGTTATAGTGTTACGAATGCTCCCCTTGGGCAATTGAGTGTGTGATTCATTCATTCGGATATAATTGAGTCTCTTATACTGGGGACTTCACAAAGCATAACTCACATTTAATTTGAGGAGTCACTCTGAGAACTATCCAGCTCGACCTGTATCTATATTGCTGTCTCTGTAGCTGTGTGAAAAGTACGGATAAATCTGTAGCTGGAAAGGAGTGCCATATTTAGTCCCAGTCAACGAATGTGTTGATTGTCACAGAGATGCGTAAATCACAAAGGTGTATATCACAGGAGCATTTAGATCACAGGGAGCTGTAGTCGATGACAGCAATGTGTGGATGATCACAGGGAGGCGTAGATCACAGCGTTGGATGTAGATCACGTGGCGGAGTGGGTTCAAGGGGAAGTGTAGATGTACACGATAATGATGACGATGAGGTTGAGGACAGTTCCAATGACGCCCAGCAAGGCCAGCACAGACTCCTGCTCTCGCTCCCTCTCCTGCACTTCTCTCTCCACCACACTCAGACCACGCTTTATTTTCCCCAATCCAGTCGGCAGGCTCCTTCTCAGACCGACCTGCAGAGTGGAGGCACATCCTATCATTTGATATTACAAGAAGTGAAAAGGCTGTGACTGCTTTGCTGGGATTTTGGCTCGCCACCTAGTGGTGATGCAGGGTACTGTGTATGCTTTTCACGGCAAGCCCTGGAAAGATTGATGATGTCACTTGATGTCACATGGATGCCACTCAAAGAGCACTTAAGGGCTTCAGGGAAAACTCCGTCGTTGAGCCTTTTAAGGTGGTTTCATAAATGCTTGTGATGGATTGTTGTGTCTCTCAGAATCACCCTGAATGTCTCTTCTTTTTGTTAATTCAATAAGGGTCCTGAATTCTGAGGTGAATCAAAGAGCATGGTTAAAATTCTGGAAATGGTCTTACTCATTGGTAATAGGGTTGTTTGCCATCATTTTCTTGGTTTAGGTTTATGATGTGGCTTTTTTCATAAATGTTGAGATTATGAAAGTCTAATGACCTTACGTGCTGTAATGGCTAATGCATAGCATTTCCAAAGCCTGCTTTGCCAATTGTACACAGAGTAAAGTCTGCAGATTTGGTGCCCTCAATGATTTAGTCACTCTTGCCCCAAAAAATGACATTTTTTGATGGTATTTATCCTTTTCCTATCAAAATAGAGTCAGCAGAAAATTATTATTCATTACTATTCATTTAACAAAATAAAATGTCATCAGCGTCAATGTGCTTTTGTTGTGACACTTTAAAAGTATGGTAACATAATGTACACAAAACCTTAACAACAACAAATAAAATATGTCAAACAAAGCCCACGAGCTGGAATATCATTGTGCAGATGTCTGTTGATCGTAACATCGGTGAAGCTGAATGAATGTGACAGACTCACTCGTCTCCTGAGGCCAAGTGGCTTGGTCACCGGGATCGTCGTCATATTTCCACTAAAGATCCTCGCTGCGGATCTTCACTTTTCACGTCCTGTGTTCAGAGCGAGCAACCGCAGAAACTTTGCTCTCTCAAACAACAGTGGCAGGTATTTTTTTCCACAAGGTCAGACTGAGGCAGTGTACACTTAACTCAGAGCACAAACTATTTTCATTATTCTTTCCAACAGACACACAGGCATGCATGCCTGCGCACACACACACACACACACACACACACACACACACACACACACAGAAACAAACATTTCAAATAAAATCAGCTGAAAACTGTGTTTATTCATTCTAACAGCAAGCAATATACCCATTGTCATACCTCATTAAAACAAATTGGTTTGCTGTAACATAATTCTCAGTCTATTTCAAATTTAAAAAGTAAGAAAATACATTACTTTATTGCCATGCGTTCTCAGTTTGCATTTACTGTATGAATATTTACAATATGACTTTTTCCTCCATATTCTGTGACATGAAGCAGGTAGATGTACAACTGCATTCTCTGGGAAACACAATCACTTTTAATCTCTATTTGCAGAGACAAATTTGGGATATTAAGAACATGAATGCCACAAAAGAAATATGTGTCACTGCTCCAGCTATTTACGAATTACCATCTTCTCACAAACAAATGCGCCCTCTCCATTGCAGCCAAAACTCATCTGCTCAGAGACAAATGTTCACATCCCACTGCAGTGAAAGGTCACCTACTAAGAATTAATGTCTGCCAGGCAGTGAAGTGTGGAGGCTTTTACCACTCAAACGATGCAGAGGAGCACAAATGTTTCCCGACTTTAACCCACTCTGAAAGTCAGTGATGCTTTTGCCATTATGTTAATACAAACATTTCTACATCCATCCTCCCACTCAATTGTGTGGACGCGTACACACACAGAGCAAAACTGTCCCAAACACACACACACACACACACACACACACACACACACACACACACACACATACAGAATGCAAGTGTACACATTCTGTGTGCTGTATTCATTGCTGAACATATCTGAGTGCTGGACTGAAGACACACATGGCTGTATAGGGATCTCAGACAGTCTCAACAACCTGAGCTCTCAGCACCGCCCAATTTTCTGCTGCGTGAGGAGGCGGAGTCATGAGGGAGCTCTTTCCTGTCTGACTGGTTCATCCCACAGCTTTTGAACCCTACTGTAGTAAAGAATCATTTTGCTTGGATCTGCCTCTATGTGTCATTCTACACCCCTTACTCTCTCTCCACTTTCACTGTCACTCTCCCGCTTACTCTCTTCTAACATGTCTGAGATAACCTTCTCTCCTTAATTCTCAATTGGATCCAAACAATCATTTCAACAAATAATTTCTCTCCTTCCTTTAACATCAGTCTACAGTTTCCTAAAACACCGGGATCTGCAGGTCCCCCAACTCGCCAGGAAAAATTGGACCTGGGACTCTCCTACTCTTTCTTTTCTAAACTGTCCTGGGTCAAGGAGAGAAGGATACCGTTTCCCCCTCTTGTCAGTTAGAACCAAGCCGGGCGCCTCTGCCACAGCATCCCAGAGGCGAACTGGCACACCCTGGTTGCAACAGCGATGAGCTGATTCTGTCGGTGCACAATGTCCACGCTGCCACCGTTGTGTACCAAGGGCGAGCAGCAACCCCCCCCGCACCCTTCCACCTTTCAGGGATAAAGGAGCTGTTGCCTAGCAACCATCTCCAGGGAGCCACAGAATATCCGGATGAGAGGGGAGCGTGCGTGAGGAGCGACGCCAGGCAGGCGGGTCTCCACGGCAACCCAAGGGCGTGCGATGTGATGTCAGTGGGACGGTATCGACTCGTGACCCCAGGGCAATGTAGGTGGGGCAGGCTGGGGCGGGGCAAGATTCACCCAGTGGATACTCTAGCTCAGAAATCAGAGCTGCCAAGTACAGAGAATCTCCTCCATCACTCTCTCACCTCTCTCACTCTCTCCTCTGTCAGACACACACGCAAGCACTTGGCCAATGAAGTAAAAGGTGTTGAATCCACAAAAAAAAAAAAAAAAACTGGCCCTCTGGATGAAACCTTGAGTAATATCACATCCTCCTGTGGCTCATAACTCAGGTTTGGAGTGAAAAAGAAGTCTTCCATGCAGTTCATTGGAGCTTTAGGGTTCTGACCCTCAGCGTTCATCTCTCCAATGTTATAATTACTGGGTTATCTCCCTCTGGGCGATAATGAAAAAGACAATCCACTCTGTCTCATGCTTTATACATAAATCTGTTTTACTGTCAGCAGGCTGAAAGCCCCCTGCTGTCTTTGTGCCTGTACAATGATCCTGTAATGCAATTTCCTTCTTGTGTTCCAGCGACATGTTGGCTGACACTTAAAACACTCAAGGTATGAAAGCAAATGTTCATCAATCATTAAGCGCACTCAGTGGGCGACTGAGAGAGAGGCCACCATTGTCCCCTGCCTCTGCTCCACATTGAGAATGACCTTTGACCTCTTCCCTGAAACATTCTCCAGCTCTGCTGATGGAAGCAGAACAGCTGCTCAGATCAGGGCAGTGTAAGAAATGTGTTTCTGCAGCTAAGGAGACGGGGGATAGTAAGTGGAGGCAGTAATGAAGACAAAATAATAAGGTCAGGAAATGCTTAATTTCGCATGACTCCAGTTACAGTCTTAGTTATAGTTGATGTAGCTAACATTTCCTATTTGCAAAAACAGAGCTCATGCACTGAATTTATGGGTCCTCACAAATACTGTGAATTATAAATCTGGTATTAACTACCAAACTGTAACTGGTTATTTTTATAGTTAACACTATAAAAATAACCAGGAGAGATTTAGCTTGTTCTTAAGAGTAGAATGTGAAGTTCAGTGAAGTTTTAAGTGTACACATTCACAAATGCATCACTATTGCATTAGATAAATTAGATCATATGAGTAGACAAGGTGCACTGTACATATCTCTCCACTAACATGAGGCCAACACAATAGGACTTTGGACATTTCAGCACAGAACATGGTAATTTTCAGTTAAGCCTAGGATTAAAGTAAATGGCATACAATGACTTCTTACTTTCCACTAGCTGATTAACTTGTGCAATTTGGTTAAAACAGTATTTCACACTATAGTAGTTTACATAGGGTTATTTGTATTGATCTGTGGATTACAAAGGATCCACAATAATGCCTGATCCACAATTCTTATTTAAGGCAAAAATGACAACACACATCTAACCAACACCATTTTAGTTAATTAGACATGACTGTGTTCACTCCTGCGGTGCAGACAGGGGTGCAGTCATAGAGGGAAGGTACAATGTGCTCCATTGGCTACACCCCTTCCCGGTCACAGCAGCCAACAAGCAATCTGCCACACCTGCACTCAATTAGCCCTCATTAAGGGCTCTTAAAAGAAGCCAAATCATGCAGGTGGAAAGTGGGAATAAGGAGGGTTGACTTGCTGTGCTGCAGCCCTTTGTGTTAAGAGAATTTGGTGTATAACACTATATAACTGCCTGCCGTTTGACCTTGACCTGTGTCTTATCAGCAATCATTTGCCTCACTGAACCTGTGTAACCCCAGGAAACAACTTAGCTGCCTGCAGTGTCATTTGAGGACTGCTGCCTGTTTCAGTTAGTCTCCTGTTTTTTTGTTTGTTCTCAAAGCCCTGCATGAATGTATTTTCCCTCTGTCTATTAAATGCCCAATGGTAACACCACAGGGACCATGGGACCATATTTGCGGCTGTTGACTATTTCATTGTACACACCAAGCCTTTCCCAGTAATCTGCCTTCCACAATATTTTATCTTTCTCTGGCCGGGTCTCAGATTTACCGTCTTGCTGCATTTGTCTCACTCATCTTTCACTACTTCTCTCCCATTTCTTTTCATGGTTGTGCCTGCCTGCAACCTTAAATGCCCCAGACCCCTCCCTATGTGAACAAGCGGTTCTCTAATTTACCAGTCAGGAAACAGGAATTCTACTACCACATTCTCAGGCTGGCCTTCAATCAGACAGGCTCAATTAACAGGCTGATTCTGTAAATTGTGCTTCCCTTCTATGAATTTCTTCTGCTTACTCTGACCTAATTCATTTAATCAAGGGGAGCATAATAGCTACAAGATATAATGTTTTGTTCACATATTAATTCAATTTAAAGTAAAATAAATATATAAATGAATAATAATCATAATCATAAAGTGAGCTATCTCAGTACTCCTGCAGCCAACAGTACATTTGTTGTCATGAGCTGCCTGATTTAATTAGACCTCATGTTCACATCTGACCTTAGATCTTAGATCAGTTTCCTGGGGGTGCTCAGGGAATCTTAATGACTGTTATTGAGCTAAGTGGTAGGATACACATAGTCAGTTGTCAGTACAGTTTGTTACTTTCAAATACCATAATAGACATGCTAGCAGAGGATTTTGTGCTAGCATTAATGTTTTCCCTTTTCTTTCACAGATACTACTTAGGGGGGGCAAGGCAGGAAGGGAATGTAAGGAATTGTATCTGTAGCTATAGCCAATCGGCTGTGCGGGACATAATTAGGTGGCCAGATTGACAGGGTAATTTAAACCACGACACCGGCAAGGCGCAAGGCACCTTTACTGGCCACCTTGAAAATGTCATGGGAAATTTAATAACCACAGCGTGTCACAGCCTTATTTTAATGTCTCGTCCAAAAGCTGGCACCTTGAAGATGACACAGTGCCCCCATCCCTGTGCTAAAATTATTGGGCAACTGGTTCAAATGAAATGAGGATAAAAGTATGAGGAAAAAAACCCAATATTTCCCACGGGGCTGTAATGTTTTACTATATTGCAGAAATGTCTTTCGAAAAACATGCTTTAAATATAGCTGTAAGTTCTGGTTTGAAAGTGCTCTGACAGACGGCTGTCAATCAACTGATCTTTAGCAGAACTAGAAGTATAAGGTGGCCGAGGGGTGAGGGTATTAAACTTTGGAGTCAGCCTTGTTACACGGTGATCTCTGTGACCATTCCCAATGCCCTGATAAGTTCTTACACACTTGTCACATACATACAGGAAACATACACACACACACACACGCGCGCACACACACACCCAAATCCACACACACACACACACACACACACACACACACACACACACACACACACACACACACACACACACACACACACACACACACATACTAGGGGTTACCAGTCCCTGAAATTACAGCCAAATCTATTTAGATGGAACAAATTGTATGAGATTATTTCTGTTTTATTTATAGCCCTTTTTCTTGGGTTAAGACTCCTAGCAAACACTTATTACACCCTGGGCCATAGGAGAACAGTAAATGGTGTTGTTTGATTAAAAAAAGAGAGAAACTAAATTTCCCCAATGTATCAGTCCAATTACAGGAATAAATTGAACCGAGGGTAGAATTCCCAAAAGTGAAGAGAACTGCCTAGCGATGAACCAAACCTCAGTGCTTGCATACTGCCTACAACTTGTTAATATTACAGTTAAACCTTTATACTACAGTGGCTACTCCTGTACATTCACAGTGGATACAAGGCTTTCTGAATATTCACTGGGAGGAGGGATCAAAGGACACCAAGCTACACGGGTGTACACAGTGACCACGCCTAATAGAGGCTTCTAAAGCACAGGGACCCTCAATGAGCACCAAAGCTATTTACTGCCATTCACCTGCCACTAGAAAATATGCTGTGAATGTGCAGCTCACACTTGCCTTTTAGGTAACAAAGGAATATGTATTAATCCTCGTGGGAAGCAGAGAATGTGCAGTCCTTACTGCTGTGCTTATTGCAGGGCTCAGGTTAAGGGCTCAAGAGGGATTACAGCCTGGGCCCACATGATGGACTCAGCCCTCAAAGTAACAAATATTTTTCAATTTTCATTTCCATTAAAATGATCAATACAAAGCTTGCCCAGTTTTTTGGCATGAGTGCAATTTTTGGCAGCACTGCAGGGTAAAAATACAAAAGTCTTACAATTAAAAATATGTCTTATTTAGAGATGTAGTGGAAATTTTTAACAATGTTATAATTTAAACATCTTTAAAAGGTATCATGATAGCTACATTGAGTTTAAAGAATTAGATTAGTTCAACCCCTTGAAGTGTTATAAATGGTTTGAGAAAGAATGTCAGACAAATGACAGGAGTAGTATTTTTCAACAATACACAGTATAGAAAACATAGATTAGTGACAGAGAAACAGAGGTGCTTTCTAAAACACCAAACACAGCATCCTGAGGTATTCAAAGTACATTAAGTACAATAAAGAAAAAAAAATGATAGAGATTGATAGTTCCTTTGATTTGCCAAACTCAGAACATAAATTTGCCAGTAAGTGTTTTTTTTAGTAACAATGTAGGTAGGGAAAAAAGTAGGAGACACTGTGTTTCAAACAATGTTTGACAGTGTCACTTTCCCTGGTCTAAAAAATGTTCAGTTAATAAGCTATTTTAATAGGAAAGCCTTATTATAAAGTAGTACCTTCTAACATGAGGTTCTTTGGCCTATGTGTGACTGCCCTGTGTGCCTTAAGAGCGCAGTGCAATGGATTAAAAATGAGACAACATCATAATGCACTTCAGAATACTACAGAAGCCATGCAGTCAGTCCAAGATGAGAAATTCATTTATATTTTAAATGTAACATATACAGTTACATTTACAACTGTAAGTTTATATTTTTATTAGCTCAGAATTCATATTCCCAATGCAAAATTTATCTTCTGCATGAGAGTACCATTGTATTAACATGCAGGCTTTTTTGCTATAAAACTAGCCTGACCTCTCCACTGAACAGAAGCCTTCCAACAATTCAAACTGAACACCGAAATGGCTGGACAGTGGAGACGTCTTTTAAACGCCAGCTTTCCCGTGCTGTGGTCTGACATGAGGGTACCAAATTAAAAGCCCTCTATGGTGTAACTAAGTGGGTGGAGACAGTCTTTACATACATAATTTATATCATGTATACTGTATAGAACTGGACATAAATACAGTAATATAAGGCTTTAAACTGTGATGCTAGGTGCTGACAGATGTCACTGCATAATAACTGAAAGCCCCACATCTATCTTGATAAAATTAATAAACACTAGTCAATTGCATGCACTTGTTTAATCCAGTGAAGAGGTCTCGGCTGAAGTACAAGGGGCCACATTAATACAAAATAGTTGCACATATAAATGTATAATCTAAAACAGAACAATTAAAAATAAATGGCAGGCAATGATGCTGAGAGTATCAGTGCATTACTGCGCCACTCCACACACTCGTGTCATGAATAATAACTATGAAATATTAATGAAACATGCAAGGCCACTTAAGAACTTTGCCTTGCTGGAGATATTTCAGCATTAATGGAGACACATCATGGAAATGTCAAAGAAATTTCAAGTGGTTGTATTGTTTTTGTGTGTATGCATGAGAGAGAGAAAGAATATTAAGTACCACAACAATCCACTTATGGATATTTGACCTTTTATATGGCATTTTCACATTGTAATAAAATTATCTATAATTGTATGAAACAAATTGCAATGCAGTATTATGAACATGTGACTGTGGGAGGGGGGAGGAGGTCTTTAATGCAAGAGCAAGAAAGTTTGACCTTAGCCAACGGTACTATTTTTCTTCCATACAACCAATTTCATGTTTATTTCAGATAAACTAGAGGTTATTTAACAATGGAGTAGACATAAGCCAACCCATCCCCAAGAGTGCAGAGTGACAGACTGGTATCTAAACACACTAATAACTCTTCAGAGGCCTGCTCCCTGCATGCATACTGTCTGTATGACTGTGCTTATAGTGTACGAGGACAGAATCAGCACAGATAAGAGAGAAACAGCCTCATCTGTGGGGTACAGATATACGTCATGGAGTCTGAGGGGAGCGAGGCCTCCCCCTCACAGTGCTACAGTGAGAGCGAGAGCGGTAATGGTCCTTTGGGGTTTAGGACACTTTCACATTAAAACCACAGTCCTTGATTTCCCATTGGTTGCCATTTGCAATATGAAAGCCGGGGCTGATGCAAAACTCAAGCATATCGATTGCCAGTCCTATCTTAAGGGGGCTAACTTGCAGTAGGTGACGCTGTCACGTATGCATTCCTCCAATGACTCCATTGAATACAAGGTGGGTGTGGATGAACAAAGGGCTGAGACCCTGTTTCCAGATAGCGTTTGCAGATAATACATACATACATAACAAATACGCTGAACATGACTTCTGTCTTTTTTCCAATAATTAATTCACCAGAGGGTTTTACATTTTTATGAGGAACTATGAAGTACTTTACCACAGGCTCTGTGTACCCTTACAACTTTTTGAAACAGTGACACAGGGGATTGTTATGTCGATGTGATGGCGCCCTCTAATGGTAATAATGCAAGCACTCCTGTTACGAGGTTTATTCTTGCTAGGCTTCTGCATTCTCACTTTAATCAATTTCATAAATTACCCAGTCTGAAGCATTTCTTTTCTAAACTTTCATTGTTTCCATTATGTACAATCCTCTGTTACATTGAAATAGCTCAGCAAGAGTTTAATTGTTATCCATTTTCTTACTTAATGCCTATTAAGGATTATTTGCATTGGCAGAACACAACAACTGGTGTTTTAGCCTCTAGCCACACCATTAAAAGAGCAATACAGAGAAAAAAGGAGCCTTACAATTTCTCTCAACTCCTGCCATGCCTCTTCTCTTAAGGGTTTTAGTGAAACTCAAATGTTCTGAAGTACATTGTACAACTTTAAGTTTTGTCTTTAATTCTATCTGCCCAGTGCCGGCCAGAAGCAGATGGGCTCCCCCTCTGAGCCGGGTTCTGCTCAAGGTTTCTTCCTGTTAATCAGGGAATTTTTCCTTGCCTCTGTTGACTTAGGCATGCTCTCAGGGAGGTCACAGGCCTGAGAACAATGTAAAGCCGCTTTGTGACAACTGGTGTTGCAAAAAGCGCTATACAAATAAAATTTAATTGAATAGTATATTTTATGGTAAAAGCTAGATTTTACAACTATGGTCACTTTAGTATTGTTGTGATTTGGGCAGAGCTGGGAGGTCTTGCAATACTCCTCCTACTATTACTATTTACTAATCATATTTATTCATCATATAAAGTACAATATAGTCATCTCAAAACACTGAACATGTAAGAAAATTTCATGCCAGATGATAATTCACCCAAAGCATTAAATGTAAAAAAATTAATTCCATCTCAAAAGACCTGTTGAAAGACGTGCACAATAAAATGTATGGCTGGGGGGTATTAACGCAAGAAACAAACAGTAAATTTAAACTATAAAGAGGATGGCATCAAGATGGATTTTAAGCCTCCTTTTAAACATATTCACATTTTTACTGTCTCCAGTTTCTGCTGGAAGTTCATTCCAAAGGCATGATGCACAACTAAAGAAGGCTCTGTCACCAAAGGAAAGCAGTTTGGTGCTTAGGATGGTGTAACAGTTACTCCTGTCATAGAGCCAAGGTCTGGGTGGGAGCAGGGGACTGTGCTGCTCTGATTGGCGAGGAGACAGTAAAGTAACTGTAAAGGCACTTCCAGGTGAAGTCCTCAGGTCGAGTCAACCCATAATCCTCAGCTGACATTGAAAGCAGACGTTTTGAATTCACTATTCACTTATTATCGCTACGGTTAGTCATCGAATGGGAACAAAGTGACAGTCGAGTCAAAGCCGGTAACAAAGGAGAAAAAACTCAAGTGGAAAACAGGTCTGATTTATCTTACTAACCCAGAATGAGGAACTAAGACAACCGAGGATTTGCACAAGACAAACGCAATCCTGGAAGTGAGGTAGAGATCAGTTACAAATGCAGTACATGCATGTGGCAAGAGCCTCTCCCCAGAAACCAGGATGCCATCCAAGCACATAACAACCAAGACTGAATCACAAGCTGCATTTGAGGGTGCCATGTTAAGGTAAAACTTTGCCCAACTGCACTGAGCAGTATAACATGCGGATTGGCTAATATGACAGGCACAGTGAATGTATGGGCATCTACATAATTTGAAGATCATTTAAAGTGCACAGAAGTATTCATTTGCATTAGGCTGGCATGCACAGCTCTGTTACTGGCCAAGCTGAGGACTTCAGTGTGGTCTAATTGTATGGTGTATTATTTAAATGATATCAGTACCTACAGTAAACAGTTAAAGGGAACAGATAGTTACTGTAAGATAGTAGACAAAGATGCATGAACTGTAATGCCAGTCAGTTACAATGCAGACCTACCTGTAAAATTAGATACAGCCTATATTCTCACCTTGTTTCTCTCACGTCTTCTAACACGAAGCTGATGGCAGACAGCAACTGACCTTTCCCAGTAGGTGACGCTCCCATGATCAGAATGTAATTTCTATCCCACTCAAAATGACACGAATAATAACTTCTGCCCAACCTTTAATTACCGAATGTAGCTGAAACCTAAAACAGATAATGAGGTAGTTGGGCCTAATAAAATGACAACATGCTCTTTAAAAGCTCACTAGTGCGTTAAAACCTTTTATTAATATAAAGACTTTACATGCTTTAGAAATACACTTGATAATATACTTTTATTGTACAACAATTTGAATACAAAGTGCACTAAACCAGCATTTCTGAAAACACAAAGTACGCAGCGGAAAAGAGCAGGATTAATGTTGTCTTTTTTTTCCTCTTGTGTAAGGGTTTGGACTGCGTGAACACAGAAGTGGGTATCTGGATACACTCTCCTCCAATATCCCCTGACGAGAGTGTGAACTTCAGCAGGTCTGGTCAGGCGACACTGGACACAAACTTTCGGGATCCATTTATAAAGGGAGCACCAACCGTTGGTTAGCCCCGCCCGTTCAGTTCACTTATTTCGATTTTTCGCCCTTCTCTGCGTCTAATAGCGCGGAGCGGATTCCCAGCTTCCGCAGCTCTTCGACCAGGTCTCCGTTCTGGTGCATCTGGAGGAGGATGTCGCAGCCGCCCACAAACTCCCCGTTGAAGAACACTTGCGGGATTGTCGGCCAATTTGAGAAGGCCTTAACTCCTGTCAAGGCACAACATGGGCTCAGTGATACAGACAGTAAAGCTCGAAACACGACTTCTTTCAACATAATGTAATTATGAAAACATATTTTGAGTTAACGAAATTGCTTATTGACGACTCAGCAACGGCTGCTTTCTTATTGGGCACTGGAATCTTTAATGACCTTGTTAGGGAATACTCAAAACATTACCATAAATATTTAAGATACAGTAGCTAGACTACCTGCTGGACAATACTATACCAGTATCAACAAAAAATAACGTCGATTTTTCATATTTATTGTTAGGCGTATCTACATTACATAATGCGATTGTGTATCTGTTTCTATCAAGAAACTGTTTATGTAGTCTAGCAGAGTATAGGGATGGCCATTGATCAAAGTATTTTACTAATTTACTAGCTAGTCTCAAAGACTAATGGAGTAAGAAAGGATGTTGACCGTTTCACATCGTCGTCAATGCGTATTCTGTAATCTCACTAGTTTGTAAACGCCTATTTTTCCAGCTGCACAACCCTGATAAAGAATGTAGCTAACTAGCTAACTAACAGGCTAAGTGATTAGCAAACTAATTTTCAGACTAGCTAACTATTTAATTAAAGCCTTAAATAACCATCGGGGTATTAAGCTAATAAGTCCAACAATGTTTACACAAACTCGTGATTGAACTGCAATTTAGAGAACAATTTAGAAAGCTCAAGTTAACTAATTTTATATAAATCCACAACTTAACATCAGAGATGAATATGCTCCAAGCTGTTAGCTAGTTAGCTGAATCAATTTAATAGAGGACACCAGGTTAGTTAGCCAGTTAGACTAGTCCCCAATGACAGTTACACGTAAGCTTCCAGCTGTACCAACATTACTTATATAAGTAGAACAGCTGGCTAGATTACATTAATGTTATTCTCTTCCTCTAATAAGAAGCTTAAGAAGCTAAGTCTTTGGCAGATACAGAAGGTGGTTTGCTAGCTACATCTACTTGTTAAGTTAGGCAGTTGGCTAGCTACTGACCTTGCCTGAGATCCTGGTCATCCAACACGTTGTACGCGGCATATTCGTCTACCCCATGCATCCGTAGGATCTGGACCACTGCGTTGCTGAAGCCACACATGGGTTGCGCTGGTGTCCCCTTCATGAACACCACTACTTTGTCCTTCTTCACCATCTCAGCGAAGTCCCTCTGCCCCGCCGCGGCGCACAGGAGTCGGGCCGAGGCAAACACTTGTCCATCAGCTCGACCTGTCCTGCACACAGTATCCACCCGCAAACACCGAACGGCTGATCTAACAAGGGTATTCATTGCGCCCCTTTGACAACAGGTAATCACCGAAAACGGATGTTTATTCTGGTAAAAACTAACCCTTTCTGAACACGCCGGTACGTCTTACAACAGTAGACGTCGGGGTCAAATTAAACTGGAAATAGCCAAAGAAATGCAGGTATTACCAAACATGTAACTGTCTTGTTCATTCATTGGTTTACCGACAGTCAATCAACTGTGCATAGGCGGGCTTAAACGAATAATCAAAATGATGTGTTAGAAATAAATGATTAACAAATAAGTATTAAATATTCTGGTTAAATATATAGTATATGTTTACATCTGAATGTGTAAAATATAATACTGAATGAGTTTTTAAATTTATGTTTTCTTGTTACGCAATGCGTCACTTCCGTTTCCGTAGGCTTGTTTAAATAGTTCCCTTCCGTGCTTTTGTAATGTGATTGTAGCTGGATTGCATATATAGAAAGTAAACAACATTGTTGTTTCCTGAAAAACGTATCGAAATACTTATTTTATAATATGCGCCAATGTTCCACTGCGTTGATACCGGTACGTTTCTTTCAATGGAGTTCGTGCCGTATTGTCTGTTTAAAACTAGAGTTTGTCTGGTTGAATGGTAAACCATAGATTGTATTTGCAATGCCAGAACATTTGCAAATGTGTTCTCTGTGTATCACTTGCATTCCTGCAATGTAGCCTCTTGCGGTGCAGTTCGTTGGGGGCCAAACAGGATTGCACACAGCAGATGAAAGAAGCTAAGGCGTGGCTACTCTAGTCCCAGTAGTATCACGTGCGATGTTCTTTGGACAGTGACCTTTCACAGCCTGTTTCCACGGCGGTGGCGGGTTGCCTGTACCGTCGCCTATCGAAAAACAGGCAGAGTAAGAGCAGCAAGATATTGTTTTTGGCGGAAAGATTTCTCCAAACGCACTGAGAGCTGCAACATCCCTGCCATTTTGTTACAAATCTGCCACAAAACCTCAGGTTTGATGGCTAATTCGCTTTAACTAGTCTGGATGAGTAAAATATTGTTGGTGTATTTGTGATATTTCAATTTAAGATGCCTTTCCAACCAGTTCGTTCTTTCTTTGCAGGAGTGTTTTGCTGCCAAGAGGTATTTGGAGGTCAAAGTTGCGGCATCAGGATTATTGGCTCAGTTGATTGACGACGTCCCACTTGTAGACTGCTGCATACCTTAACCTTGTACAAAATGTGCATTTTAAGTGATTGATTGCTTAGCAGACAGGGTAACTTCCATTTGTCCATTTGAAGCTCTTCAGGCTAATGCATCCCCTTCCAAGAGTTTAACCTGCAAGCATATGAATACAAATTTGATTCCCTGCATTGAAACATCTCTAATCATAGTTGCGAAGACTAATTTAACCATTGTAATTGATTGTGGTACCTTTCTAATTAGAAATTTGTAATTTGCTGGGAAAGGAAGCAGTGCTTTGTAGTGGGGGTGGGGGGCATTTGTGCAGTAGGGCAGTGTTTCTCAGTCCTACTCCTGGAGGCCCACTGTCCTGCATATCTTCTATCTATTCTTGCTCCAAACACACCTGATTAGTGTGATTAACATGCTCTTGATTAAGTGAGGTGTGCTCAGTTAATCAAAAGTGCCACTGATGAGTTCAGTCAGGTAGGTAGAGGATGGATGGAAAATGTGCAGGACAGTGGGCCTCCAGGAGCAGGATTGAGAAACACTGTGGTAGGGTACAGGTTTGAATCTTGCCAGCATCCAGGTGTATTGTGAAATTGCCTTTTTTGCACAAGTGGTGATGGAAGGAAGAGACCAGAGCTTATTTAATGTAAACTTCAAGCTTTCACACTTGGACTTAATTCACCTTCCATCACCTCTGCAATTTGGTTTTAAGTACCTGGTAAATACAAGAATGGATGCAACTTGGTTTGGTTATCTTTCAAATAAAGCTGTTCAGCTAAATTTCACTGTTGTCCTGTTGTGCTTCATCACTAATCAATACTACATAACCACTTGCACAATACACAAAAAGCACATGCCCATAGTAAGATTAGCTTAAAATTTATCGAGAGGGATATGCAAACATGCAGGGCTGCGGGCTGGCACTCATCTGAGGACGCTGATCCATTGCTCTAGAGTGCATTGGTCACGTCTGGCTAAATTCTCAAGTTTAAAGGCACATGCACTTTCTGTCCTTCGTAACTGATCCTGGATCAGAATTTAAATTTTACACTAAATGGTTGGGGTTGAGATCGAGGGTTGACAGGATGATGTATATGTTGTCAAGGGCATAAAGTTCCAGGAGCTAGGTTAAATTTAACATTGTCTATTCAGATACTATCCACCACCGATAACCCTGTATAATCTGAACACCGAGCAGAACTTCACAATTGAGCCGACACGGATTGAAGCGCAGAGTCGAGGTTTCCAGGTAATAGCGTAAACGGTTCCAGTCTAAATGCTGTAGATATACCCACTTGCTGTACGTATTTCATGGGAGGCCCTTCCCGGGATGACGTTATGAGTTTGCACACAAGACGAAGATGACGGCACATATCCAGGTAGTGCTTTGTTTTATATTTTATTTGCCAAACACATTGTGAGAGAACAACAAATTCGCGTTTTGAATTGGTAGCCACACATAACGTGTCATCTCCAAATAAACCCCCTCCGTTGCATTTGTGAATTCATCTACAATATTTGGCAAAGTTACACACAGATGCATAAATGCCCAATGCAACCAACCTGTTAGTGGTAGCTGGTGGAATGCTAGGGCTAACTGTTATTGTCCTGAAAATGGTAATGATTTCCAACTCCGTGAGTCAAAAACAGCGAGGGGTACGCAGGCATGTGCACCGTGTAGTAAAGTGCCAAAAATAAGTTTACGAATTTAGATGCAAGGGAGATGCATGCTTGCATACCCTGGTTATGTTGCGTGTCTGTAGTTTAAAATGTGAAAGATGCACTTTTACTTTCGCCGATAACCAAGAACTCGTTCAACAGAATTCAGTTTATTGCTATTTGTGCAGTTAACCACCTTGAAAAGTGAATTTCCCTCACTTCTGCCATATTTGACTTATTTACAGTATGTTTGTGTTTGATATTGTTACGAACTTCTAGATTTCGCACCCCATACGTGAACGCTGAACGTACTATATCAGCTGGTCTCCGAATAGTGAAAACCGGAATAGCTTAGACTTGGAGTTTGGAACTATTATAAATTACATCTTTGACTGGCGAACCACCATCGCCTGCAGTGAGCTGCTGCTTTCGCGGACACGAGCGGCAATGACTCATGCGGAAAAAACGATGCAGCCTACCACAGGCTGTATAATATAATAACGATTTCGCTGGATCATTTTTTGCACGAAAATAGTATCCTAAGTTTGTGTTACATGAGCCGACATTTGCAGGACTAACTAGTAGGCTACACATTTCTTCATAGTAATGAGCGGTGAACTTTGTGTTCGCGTAGTTTTGAGCTTTTGAGCAGCCTTAAGCTGTAACAGCGTTGGCTGTTGATCACCATGGGTTATTCAGCTAGTGGACGAACATTTATCTTTTAATCCTCAGAAAAGAGAGAAAAAGAAAAAAAAAAGTATTGGTACATAAAGTGCGATCACTTGAACCGTCAGTGTGTATTTCGAGGACATTGGTGACGTGAGTAAATAACCTAATCCACTTTCTGTTGTTAATATGACCTGTTCTTGTTTCTTCTTTGTTTTGTTTCCTTATTGTTATAGACCGTGGACATGTAAAACGTGTTTATTCCTTATAATTGTTTCATTGTTTGATAAGAAAGTGTTACCTTGCTACCTGTTCTGACTACAAATGGGGAACAAACAGAGGGTAATGACGCTGCTCTGTTCTGAATAGGTTAAATTAGAGCGCACCGTATTTTAAGAGCGAGTTACATTGTATATAAATGGGAAGTGGAAACTGTTGGCACTGAAGTGGTGGCACCATTTGAAAAATCTGGCCCTCACTAGCCAGAACAGAGCCAAAAAGTAGCTCAAGAACTCTGGTGGAAATGGTTCTCATTACAAAAAACAGCAAAAAACATTTAACCTCAAACGGTTAGATACGCGTAAACACGCACATTTCCCCCCTACGGTAGTATGTACATTTGTTAAAAGGTTCTTCCATTCTAAGTATTGGTATCAGTATCACTTTAACCCCATGATTATTTGGGGCTCTGTTGGATCATTGGGGCTGTGGTGCATTCCCCGTTCGTATTCGTCTTCATGATGTGACGTCTCTGTAGCTCTTGGTAAATTTCTAGACATTGTAAGATTGGAATGCCAAATTTGTCTCAAATTTGTCTGTTTACCACAAACTTAAGATCAGCGTAAGACTCGTGAGGACAGCGTTTTTTTTCTTTGTAGAAAGCGTCTTACTTATTCATGCATCCAGGCACCTAACGTTAGCCATACTTACCATAACCTTTCCTCTCAAAATATGCTGTCTCCTAGCTGCTTTGGAGATCATTGCTCCACAAGAAATACTCCTAAAATTGTCATCACGCTCCATGGAGTAGTGAATTGCATGTTGGAGATTTTTCCAAACTGATCATTTAAGGGGATTAATTCTTACAAGGGATTTTAAAACATCGTTAGCATAGGCACTGTTCTGTCCCAGTGTTTTTGATTACTAAATGCAGTTGATTCTTATGTCAGTAGCTTTTAAATGAGTTCATTGTGTGTAATACAGACATTTTCAACTAACTGGTTTGTCATCCAGACACACCAGAATTCTACTGGCTATTTGTCCTTGCAGTTGAAAGACTGTCCAATAACATGTTGTGGTCATACAAGCTAAAACAGAAAGGGGTACAGGCACCAATAATATTAAATATCCATATTGGAAGTTCATGAATATGCATAGTCTCGTCTGGAAGTTCATGTATATGCATGGTCTGCTTTGACTCTTTCAAACCACACTAAGAATGGTGCATGATATTTTACCCTTCACATTTGCGTCAATTAAGGGTATTGTATTCAGTATGAATACAGTGTTCAGTGAGTAACACAGTCCCCCGGTTTCCCTGCATGCATGTATGGCAGTGATGCTGATCAGCCTACAGTACTGAGTGACATCAAAGTGATCTGGGACCCCTCGCATCATGACCCAGGAGGAGCGGGATGCATTTCTGCAGAATCTGGAGAGCGCCCTCTCCTGGCTGAAGGCAGTGCAGGAGAGACTCAGGGCCAATGACAACACCCAGGGGCCTAGGTCAGCACTGGAGACCAGGCTCAGAGAAACAAAGGTAATTTCATTCCTGACCTCTGACCCCTTCTGACCTATCACTGCTTCTGAAGGTCTGTGACCATGAACTATATGGGAGAGGCAAGTGGTGATGGAGGAGGTACGCTTGAACCATGAGGGACTGTGCAACATGCTATGCTGCTTTGCAGTTGATCAGGGGATGTAATTGGAATGTAAAACCATAACATGTAAATCACCCTGCATTGAAGTGTCAGCTAAATAAATATAATCATGAAGAGCATTCCCAGGTGTTAATGGAAGGTGAAAGGACAGTTTTCCAGTTGCTGTGACACATTGTAGAATACATATTAAGGTCTGACAGTGGCAGTCTTTCTTCTTAGAGCTCTACCTCTTTAGTGCAATGCTATGGTTGGACAGTGTTCATGTGCTTGGGAGTTTGAGGGCCAACCCTCACTTGACTGTTACTCAGATGTTTATTCTAGGTTTTGAGAAAGTAAAGGACTCGAGTGTAATAAATGATTGTGTTCATGCCCACAGGCGATCCGCGAGTCAGAGCATGAGGGCTGGATGAAGGTGGACATGGCGATGGTCGCCGCGGAGAACCTGCTGCGGAGCAGTGACGAGGAGGTGAAGAGCCAAACACTCAGCAGGCTGAAGGAGCTCAAAGCATTATGGGAGGAGACGTCCACTTACATCACTCACTGCCACAGGTACAGAGCTGCCGAGCCACTGTGTGCCAGGTCGTGCGTGCTGCCCAAGTCTCTGAAAGTCAGACCAGTCAGTCCTCTGTCGTTAATAACATGGTTATCCCAAACACTGCCTGGCTGTGTACCAGTCAAAGGGGGATTAATTGAATGACTAAGGATTCGGATAAAAAACAACAACAACAACAACAAAAAACAGGAGAACCTTTACCTCTAACAGTCGGGGGTGCGTGGTCCCTAAAGTTTAGGGTGAAAGTTCAAAGGTGCCCCTCTCAGGCTGAATCACAAATGCTTAATCAACTTAAACTTAAGTTTCAAGAAGGTGGTGGCTCAACAGTTTTTCTGTTAGTTTTGCTCCAGGGAGGTCTGAAGTGTGCAGTCTGGAAGATGTAGATATATTCTTCCCACTGACACGGACCCTTGATCCTCCTTGTGCTAAGAATGGTTGAGATCTGGATTTGGGTTTGATTATCTGGACCTGGGTAATCTGTTTTGGATTCTCCCCTGTGCGCTCCTGCAGCCGGATCGAGTGGGTGTGGCTGCACTGGGGAGAGTACCTGAGGGCCCAGGAGGAGTTTGAGGCGTGGCTGATGAAGATGCAGCAGGCCCTGGGGCCCCAACCAGAGCTGCAGCTGGGGGCCCGGGAGAAGCTGTGGCACCTGGAGCACCACCACGTCCTGCTGGCTGACGCCCGGGCCCAAGAGCCCCTCCTACAGCGCCTGCTGGACGAGGCGGCCGCCCTCCACGATCGCACTGAGGACCCCAGTGTGGGCCCCGAGGCCCGGGAGAGACTACAGGACGCCTACAACCAAATCAGAGACAGGGCGGAGGTGAGGGCGGGAATGGGTGGAGACAGCCGGGCCTGCAGCAGAACTACACACAAATCAGAGAGAGGGTGGAGACGAGGACAGATATGGCCGGGGTTACAGCAAATCTACGCCCAGAGCGGAGAAGGGGTGGAGATAAGGGTGGGGACTGGCAGGGAACACCTCCAACCAGACTGTGTTCTCTCTGCCCATCCTATCGAAGACAACTTTAAAGGATTTATTTGACATGTCCAGGCAGAGTGTGAATGCCTACAGATAGTTTGCATTGTATGCAAACTTATATTTGCATGCATTAATAATGCCATCAGCAGAGATTACCCCCATGCACAGGATCTTCTGTGTAGAAAGCCTGAAGATACTGACATCTTGGTAATCTGTGACTTGTGGCTGCAGATAGAGTAAGCACCAGGGTGCGGAGTGGCTGACTAGGATTGATGGAGAGCAAACTTGCTCCTTGGTGTTACAAAACCCCTCGTCAGATTCCATCACCATTGAGGCATTTCACATGTCAAGAGGGGCGACCTCCGTTCTCTCAAATGTCGCCTGAGGAATTCCCGCTGGAAATGGCAGTTGGAAAGTTAGGCTGGTGCTTGCTGTGTCGCTGTGGTTTGTTTACAGTACAGGCCAATGCAAAATGGATCGTAATAAAAGTTATTGATTTAAAGAATGTGGACAAATGTAAATACAGGGCACGATGCAGTCAAGTCCGTAGGCTAAACTAAGTATCGGATGGTAAGCCTGAAATATGTCCTCAGAAAGCCAAGTGTGTGTGCGGTGCGTTTCTGTAGTCATCTCTGGATGAAAGTGCTGTTGCCTTTATTAAACACAGCAAAGCCTGTGTGGTCTTTTCATGTCTACCAGATGAACGTGAACATAAGATAGTATTTCTTTTGCTGTTTTGTTTGTCTTTCATTTGCCCTTTTGAATCAACGCTCGTTTGGACGTGCTCAGACAAAAGGCAGAATGAAAAAAGCTTGTTGTAGCTTTTGTTTGATGTCTCCATTAAGGCTTACTCTTCCTTCCTTTTGCACGGAAGGGGAAAGCATTTTTAATCAGAGTGCAAATACAGCAGAGCTGATAAAAGGCTTGCTGACTTGTCTGAGTTGATTTCGACTGATTGCGTGAGGTAGCTTTGAGGATGCTGTAGGGGTAAATCGAAGTGCAACTTGAGATTGTTAGCAGCACCCTGCTCTCTGATTTTGATATTGTTTCTGTTTCTTGAAATTGATTCCATGTTAGAACAGTTTCAGAATATGTTTGGAATGTATTACTTGTGTAACTGTGTTTTTTTTTCTTTCCTGTGGTAGGAAAGGGTGTTGTTGCTGCAGAAAATTTCTGAGGAGCATCGCTTGTTTGACTTCTCTGTGCAGAAGTTCTGGGCGTGGCTGGACTCCACGTCTGAGGAACTGACCCGCTACCGTGACATCCATGACGCGCTCAAAAACACGTTCGGCCCCCGGCTTACAGCGGACACAGCTGAACACCCCCGCCACTCTCTGGGCACAGGGGATGCATCACAAAATGTGGTCCACCGTTTGCACGAGGAAGTAACCCATAAAAAGATTACTCAGCCCCCACACACAGAGGACACAGCCGAAAAAATGCTCCACCCGCAACACCCAAAGGACACGTCCAAGATGTTCCGCCCCCAACACCGAAAGGATACGCCAGAAAGCATGCTATGTGCCCTGCAGGTACGCAGACCAACGCCGCTTCACAGGTGTTTTAGCCCATATGTGCCCACAGGTGCCTCATAAATCAAATACTCATGTTTGTTTTTGATTTAATACCATAACATGTTTTGAGTATTACAACCTGGAATGTGTGTGTTGTGTGTGTGTGTTCATATATCTCGTGAGGAGGAGCTCTGAGCTCAAGGACCTTCAATTTCGGTGATAAACCACAGAAATTCAGATGTAAGACACAGTGTCCTTTCTGAGATGGGCAGTCCGTCTGATTTGTGAAATAAGACTTCCATCTGTTTCATTTGCATTGTACACAAGTGAGAATTAAGCCATGTGTAAAGCCAGAGTGTGGTCTGTCTCTTAGACACTGTGTGAGAGAGTGGAGTGTAAAGCCAGAGTGCTGTCTGTCTCTTAGGCACTGTGTGAGAGAGTGGACAGTGAGGACAAGACGCTGAGGCACCTGGAGGGGCTGGCGGAGTCCGTGAAGTCCAACACGTCCCCGAAGGGATCGGAGATGGTCACCCAGGAGATGGAGCGCCTGTGGGTGTCCTGGGAGGGGCTGAGACAGCGCCTCCTTCTGGAGCAGGAGAGGCTGCGCACCACCCAGCGCTCCCAGGCGGAGTACACCTCCTGCTCAGAGAAGCTGCGGGCGGACACCTCCCGGCTCCGCCTGCACCTTAAGGAGCTGAACCAGCAGCTGGAAAGTGGAGAAAAGGTGGAGGAGGAGGAGGAAGTCCTGTGGAGGAAGTACATGGTGCGTCTCCACCCACTGTCCATTCCCTGTAACTGTAAATACATGTGTCTCCACCCACTGTCTCTTTCCTGTAACCAGAAATACAACTGTCTCCACTCTCTGTCCCCTCATTGTAACCCAAACTACATGAGTCTCCACCCACTGTCCCTTCCCTGTAAGCATAAATACATGTATTCACTCACTGTCCCTTCCCTGTAGCCATAATTAGACAGTGTGTCTCCACCCACTGTAACCATAGGTTTCTCATGCTGTGATTATAGCATTAAGCCATAACTTTCTTCTTTCTCACTTTTCATTTTTGACAGTATTTCAACTGTAATTCAGTCCTGACAGTTGTCAGTTTTTCACGTGTCTGTCAGTGTGAGGATCACCTGTAAGGAATTTACCCTCTGGGCAGGATGCCAGAGAGAGCTGTCTGGAGAAGATAAGATATAATTCAAAGAATCTGTGGAAACGCCTCATAGGAATTCAAATCACACATAGTACGAACACCCTACCTTGGTGTCCACGGTATTTACGGGCAACGCCATCCCTGTGTTAAAATGTAACGTAAACATACATCTAAAATTCAAAATGACCTTACCCTACCTTACAGTTGAGTCAGTATGCATATTGAAGAGTATATGATGCATACTGAAGAGCAAGGAACCGGTTTTACAGTGGAGAGATCTCCATTTACTTTCGCTATTGTTTCACCCTCTGACAGCTCTGAGAGGCATTCCAGCTCTTTAAAGAATGAGCAATGAATGGACCCTTTATTTATGCTGCTGCAAAGCATGTGCAGGTGGCCATTTGTTTATCGTTTAAATCTTGATATGTCTCAAAATTGTTGAAAGCGAGTGTTATCTTGTCCCTTTGTATGTTTTCCCTTCAGTCCCAGAATGAACTGCAAAGCTGGCCATGCCTCTGGCCATTGATATATGGCTGGAGCACAGTGAAAAAGATTAGAAATCCCAATTCCACACACTTACAACACACCACCTTAGACATGTGAGGGTTAGGTGAGAGAGTCTACAAAACCTCATAAGGACCTCAAATTAGCTAGTGCTCTTAGTAAGTAAAATGAAGACCTTCTCAATATGGAGGAAAAAGGTAAAAAACAGTATATGACATATTACATTATGAAGTTACCTTACTGTACCAGTCACCATTTAAAGGCACTCAGGCCTTCCACACCTTTTAAAGGTATTTAAGCCACATATTCACAAGGGACACCAGTTTTTGTGCTTAGGTCCAATTAACAGGGAGGATCAAAGGAGGTGAAGTAGTTGAAAAGTAGTTGAGAGAACAAACATTTTTTTCCTCAAACACAGCAAAAGCAGAAATCTCAGCCTGGCCTTTTCCAATGAATCATTTCCCCGAAATGAAGTGTTCTTTTGTACAGCGTATTCAGGTCAGCTCGTCTCATGACACAAACCTCGTGCACAGCAGCTCAGTGTGCTTCTTCTCTTCCTCTGGAGTGGACATAATTTAGTTGTGTCAAAACCTAAAATGCATTGGCTTCTCCCATAGCTGTGCAGCAGTGCTCTGGCTGGTAGTTTAATGAGATGTTATTGCTCATTAGAGAAGCAGTAACAGAACTGACTGGCCTGAAATTAAATAAGAACAGAACACATTATTTCCTCTTCTTGTAATTAGCTGGTTATGTAGCAATAAAGGGAATCGCTGATGTAAGTGTTTAATCTAGTTTAGTTTCATGTGGAGGAGCTTTCAGTTTTATGCGTGTGTTAGATATGTTTGTGTGTGTGTAATATCTGTCCGTATGTATGACGTTATGTGTACGATTTGTGTGTGAAATCTGTGTGTATATGTAAGATTTGTGTGTGGGTAATATCTGTGTGTGACATTGTCTTGTATGGGTGAGATTATTGTGTGTGTGATATCTGTGCATGTTTAATATACGTGTGTGAGAGCTGCATGTGCGTAATGTGTGTGTATGTGTGTGTGTAATGTGTGTGCGTGTTTCCAGGAGGTCCGCAGAGCCCTGTCTGAAGAGGAGCCACGTGTGGAGCAGCTGAAGGCCCGGCTCACAGAGCTGTTTCGCCTGTCCCCCAGCACCACGCCCGTCACCGACCAGCTGCTGACTGTGCTGAAGGAGCACCAGAGGTGAGCTCACACACTGACCACCGCTTCCCCAGAGCCATCCCATAATTCCCTCACTTGCTGCCACCGGTGCGCTTATGTCTCCAAAATCGACCAGATTTCCGCTTCCAGAAAGATGGGGAATTTCCACCTGTTAAGAAAGACAAGTGTTTTTTTTTTAAAGACATTTGAGTATATCTGAAAAATACAAAAGATAAGCATTCGCATGCTTGACTGTCCTAGGGTGAAAGGTAATGCGTTCAGGCTGTGGATGGAGAAGGACACGGCTTTCAGGCAGGCTCTGTTGGACCCACTCCGGGGCTTCAGCAGGTGGAGTCAACAGGTGACCCAAATTCTGGAGGCATCCGAGGAGGTGTCTGAGGCCTCCAACATCCCCCGGCTGGTGCAGAACATGGAGGTAACCCCCAGCCACTCACTGCCAGAGAATTGGGACCTGTCCATTGTCCAGCCTGTCTGACACACACACACACACACACACACACACACACACACACAGGTGCACACATACCCACGTCTCACATCACACACCTGCTCAGCAGCCAACCTGTCCCTCAACAGACTCATCCAAAACAAAAAAATCCTCTCACACACAGCCCAGAGAGGAGAATACACAGCTGTGTGTCTATAGACACAGAGAAGAAGTGAACAAACACAGGATAGCCTGAGGGAGCTTGTGTAGATCACACTCCTTTCAAGATAATAAATCACCATATTTTCCCACATATATACTGTGATGAAAACACTGTTCAAATTTAAATTGCAATAACAGCACACTCTTTGAGAAAACAAGGAAGTTTGGATCTTGCCCCTCCCATAACAGGAAATAGGAGAGGCTGTGTATGTTGACTGCAGAAATTGTACCAGACGGTAAAGGCTAAATGCCACCTGTGTTTATGTCGGCCCATATCTTATGTCTGCTGACATTTGGTTAACCTTTCCCTCCTCCATGCTGGCTCAAACTGTAATCAGTCTGTTAACTAGGCCTCCATGTTGGCTCAAACTGCAGTTACGCTGTGTTGACCTTAGCTCTGTGGTGTCAACTATGCCTCCATTATGACTCAAATTGTGCTCTCTGCCTACATGTAGAAGCTGCTGAAGGACAGTCTGCAATTGAAGGAGCGTCTGAGCCAACTGCAGGTGCAGGAGGACCTGCTAAGGAGTGTGTTTGGCCCGGAGAAGGCAGAGAGCCTGGGGGAGGAGCTAACAACTGCAGTGAGGGAGAGAGAGAAGCAGCACGACCAGCTGTGTCAGAGGAAGAGCCATCTGCAGGTGCGCCACAGTCTTTCCAAAGCCAAGAACCCCCACTAGTGCATACGAACAGGTGGTGCAATGTGATACAGCACGAGACCTCCCTCCTGGCTGAATATTAAAAGGAATTAATCAAAGTCTCCATCAGCGTGCTAATTGCAGAAATGGAATCCTAATGTATGCTCTGAGGTTTGCCCATAGAAAACGCAGTTATTGTCAATGTAATGTCTTTCTGTCTATTTCTGACTCAAGTGTGCCCTCTTGTGCTGAATTGAAGAACACTTATCTGTATAGGATTTCTGCAGGCCCTGTAGGCGTTATCTGTGCCCAGATCAGATGTCTTTATCTAAGTACACCAAAAGGAAGAGCAGAAACACAGCTGGAAAATGTGTTCATAGAAGATTAAAACACCACGTTCATTCAGCTCATAAAGTTAATTCATCAGATAACAGGCCGGCACTGGAAGGAACTGAATAATTGTGCTTCCTTTATTTTGACTGATATAAAGTTACCAACACTTTCAACTTGGGACACATTTTCAGTCTTAGAAAATATTTTACAGAAAAAAGTAATATTTTTAGTCTTAGAAATCTTAGTTTGTGAAAAAAATTAAGCCTCAGATGTCCCAGTCACACTGATGTTGATCACCAATGATCATAAATGCATGGAGAAGGAATTATAAATCATTAAGGCATGTCTGCCTGTTTTGTGTGTGTAAAAAGATCCCATCTGTGTCCCCTGTAGGGTTTGTTGTTGAACATGAAGAACTTTGAGGATGCATATGAGACCTTTGTGAAACGACTTCATCTCATCAGGGAACGATTCATCGCCATGGATAAACTTCAGCCGGACATCCACGCTAAGACTGCTCTGTTTGACCAGCTCACGGTATGCGGTTTGTATATGTATATAGCTTGTATAACATGTATTTAACATAGAGAATGAATAGTAACAGTAGGGGGTTGAAATGACATAATTCTGGCTTTGAAATATTCTGACAACTGCTCAAGAAAAGAATTGGATAAGATTGTTTTGTGGCGAGAATGATCTGAGGTCCTCCTGTGAAACAGTGGTATTTCTGAAGCTCTGAAAGAGCTACGTCCTACATGCTGGTACCATGGCTACACCATTCCTTGGAGTCTGCCTGAGTTTGTCACCTGTCTGTTGCTTCTGTGGAGCTCTACTGTATGAGTTAGATGTGGAGCAAATCAAAAGTTGCCACTTTTGGATCAGCAGTGGTCCGACAGGGAGTTTTGTGTCCACAGATGATCCTGAAGGACCTGGAGGAGTCCGAGCCTCACCTCACCACCCTGCAAACCCTGGCGTCGTCCAGCCCTGTCGAGAGGCACAAAGTCAGCCAGCTCTATGCAGAGTGGAGGGACCTCTGTAAGGACGTGAGGGTAGGAGATCACCCCCGCAGGGTGCATGTGAGGAAGATGACTAGGAGGGTGTCCGTGTGGTGTTACAATACGCATCTCGCCCTCCAACATCAGGGGCTTTTGAGCTGAGCTGAGCAAAGAAAAGTGGTTGCTGAAGAGAAGGTTGTGAGCTGACCCTTCCAGAGTAGCCATGCGTATCAGACCTCTTCAGGCCAAACATTACAGGAAAGAACCTCCATCTGTATGATATGCAAGGCCCAGAAGCTTGTAACCACTACTTGTGTGTATTGTCACACATATCTACTGTAACATTACATTACATTATTGGCATTTAGCAGGTGCTTATATCCAGAATGACTTACACAGGTTACAGTTTATACATGCTATCTATTTATACAGCTGGATATTTTACTGAGGCAATTTTGAGTTAAGTACCTTACTCAAGGGTACAGCAGCAGCGCCCCGGTGGGGAATCAAACCAGCAACCTTTTGGTTACGAGCCCTGCTCCTTACCACTATGCTACGTTGCCGCCTCACATCTCAAGCCCACTCCACATTGCTCCATGTGTGCACTCAAATGCTTGAACACATATAGTGAAACAGCGTGCATATGTTGTGTTTGTTTGTAGGTGAGGGTGGATGAGAGCGAGCAGAACGTTGCGGATCACAGGGGCTTCCAGGAGGGCCTGCTGGACTTGGAAAAGTGGCTGCTGGAGACGAGGCAGAGGCTGGAGTCCTTCTGCAGCAGGAGCGGGGAGTGGAGCCTCGAGAACAGGCATAAGAAGGCTGAGGTCTCTGCTCTCCAGCCAATCCAGTTGCCCACCTCACACAGTTTTTGCCTTTGATTGGAACTGTTGAGAGCAGAATTTGCTGGGCAGCCTGATTGGACAAGATCAAATCAGAATCCTTCTTCACGTTTAACTGCAATTCTTTGCCAATGGGAACAGCTGCTTTTATTCTGGAACACTGCTAGCTGAGAATTCTCTTTATGTACTGTCAGATGGACATGTTGGATATGACAGATCAAAAAAAGAAGTTTCATGCAGTCTGGTAATGTTATGCTTCTGGGCTGATCCGTGCGTGAGAACAGCACTGACACTTACTGTCTGTCTCCTCTAGAGGGTGCTGGGGGAGTTCCCAGAGAGAGAGCTGGAGCTGCGCAGAGTGGAGGCACAGGGTCAAGGGGTGCTGGCCCAGACATCAGAGGAGGGGAAGGGACCCATCCTCCAGGATTTACAGCATCTGAGGGACTCCTGGGAATCTCTGCACATGCTCAGTCTCAACCTCTACAGGTGAGACTGCATGTCTGAATAAACGTCACTATAGTAATACTGTACATACAGCTAACCAGGGTCAGAACTAACTGATTACAGCAAGGTCATAAGTGAGGAAGTACAAGTACAACATTTTGCTTATTAAAGCTCATATCTCTGGATGTGGATGTAGTACAACAAACGTATTTAGTCCACTTTCCTTCACATCCATTGTGCTACAAAACATACAAATATGGAAGCATTGACAGTTAAAAGAAAAAAAGCACTTGATTTATTAAACTATTCATTTCTAGAGTAAATTTACTGTACAATTAGTTACATATAGAAAAATGTTCATGGTTTGTAACTTGTGCTACCTCCAGATTGCTGAATGGTGATGGAGTTGCAGGAGCTGATGTCACAGGAGAAGTAGATGGACAGATTGGGACAAACAAGCGTATGCGGCTGGGAGAAGCAGAGGAGAACATCAGAGCGAGTGGACCAGAACACGGTTCAGATTATTCTGGAGGAACAGGCGGAGGGCAGAGATTTGGGACAGGAGGAGAGGGGGAGGATGTAAGGCAAGGTGGGGGGGTAGGAGCTGGCACAGAGCAGGGCTCCAGTGTTGAGGAGGGGTTAGGATCTGGAGGGAAGGGGGTGTCTATTGGTCAGGGTGTTCGGGTTAATGAGGGGTTAGGGACTGGAGGGAAGGGGGTATCTATCAGGGAGGGTGTTACGGTTGAGGAGGGGTTAGGATCTGGAGGGAAGGGGGTATCGATCGGGCAGGGTGTCAGGGTTGAGGAGGGGTTAGAGACTGGAGGGGAGGGGGTGAATGATGGGAAGGGTGTTAGGGTTGAGGAGGGGTTAGGTACTGGAGGGAAGGGGGTGTTTATTGGGCAGGGTGTTAGGGTTGAGGAGGAGTTAGGGACTGGAGTAAAGGGGGCAGGGCAGGGTGTTAGGGTTGAGGGGGGGTTAGGATCTGGAGGGAAGGGGGTGTCTATTGGGCAGGGTGTTAGGGTTGAGGAGGAGTTAGGATCTGGAGGGAAGGGGGTGTCTATTGGGCAGGGTGTTAGAGTTGAGGAGGAGTTAGGGACTGGAGTAAAGGGGGCAGGGCAGGGTGTTAGGGTTGAGGGGGTTAGGATCTGGAGGGAAGGGGGTGTCTATTGGGCAGGGTGTTAGAGTTGAGGAGGAGTTAGGGACTGGAGTAAAGGGGGCAGGGCAGGGTGTTAGGGTTGAGGGGGTTAGGATCTGGAGGGAAGGGGGTGTCTATTGGTCAGGGTGTTACGGTTAATGAGGGGTTAGGGACTGGAGGGAAGGGGGTATCTATCGGGCAGGGTGTTACGGTTGAGGAGGAGTTAGGATCTGGAGGGAAGGGGGTGTCTATCGGGCAGGGTGTTACGGTTGAGGAGGGGTTAGGATCTGGAGGGAAGGGGGGTCTATTGGGCAGGGTGTTACGGTTGAGGAGGGGTTAGGGACTGGAGGGAAGGGGGTGTCTATTGGGCAGGGTGTTACGGTTGAGGAGGGGTTAGGATCTGGAGGGAAGGGGGTATCTATCGGGCAGGGTGTTAGGGTTGAGGAGGGGTTAAGGACTGGAGGGAAGGGGGTGGTTGCTGGGGAGAGTGTTAGGACTGAGGAGGGATTAGCCTCTGGAGGGAAGGGGGTGAGTGTGGGGCAGGGTGCTAGTGCTGAGGAGGGGTTAGGGTCTGGACGTGAGGGCACGGGTGAAGAACAGTCTACCTCGTTTGGGAGGACTGGTGCAGGAGATGAGGGTATGTATTTGGAACAGGGTGTCAGGGCTGAGGCGGGGGTTGGGGCTGGAGGTGAGGGAGTGGGGCAGGGTTACAGAGCTGAAGGGGGTGTTGGGGCTGGAGATGAAAATATGGGTTTGGGCCAGAGTGTCAGAGCAAAAGAACGGGTGAAGGCTCGAGGTAAGAAAAAGGGCACAGGGCAGGACACTTGGCATGAGTGGGGAATTAGTACTGGAGGTGAGAGTATGGGTTTGGGGCCGGATGTCAGAGCTAAGGGGAAGTTAGGGGCTGGATCTGAGAGTTTGGATACTGGGAAGGTTGTCAGAGCTGAGGGGGGGTTTGGTGGTGAAGGAGAGGGGGTGTCTGTGGGACAGAGCGTCAGGGTTAAGGGAGGATTAGGGACAAAGGATCAGGAAATGGACGTAAGGGAGGGAACCAACAGTGGATGGATATTTGGCACTGGAAGTGAAGGTATGGAGGGTGGAATGGATTTAAAACGCAAGGAAGGGTTAGAGGTTGGAGGTCAGAGTTTGGGTTTGGGACAGGAGGGTAAGGTTGAGGGGAGCTTAGGTCCTGGTAGACAGCATAAGCCTGGCAGTGTATTGGAACAGAGGAGGAGGCCTGGAAGTGGTCAGAACACCACACAATCCGATACAGAGAAGTCTTTGAGAGGGGAAGAAGCCGATGACAGCCGGTGCAAGTCTGGGATTGAGGAAGTGGGTCTGGGAGGCAGACACAGTCAGAGCTATGCTAAAGACCAAACGGAGGGAACCATACAGCAGACTGACAGAGGAGGTACACATGGAACAGCAACATCCCAGTGGGGATTATTTAGGAAGGAGAGGGGAACAGCGGCAGGGGAGAAATCTCCTTGCTCAGGACTTGCTGGAACCTCTGTGGAAAGGTTGAGCCAGCACACACAGGTAATGTTCACTAAGCACATAAATGGATGGGTTATACACTTTGTCTGATCTTTCGTGGAAGAAGTGTGACTTCTTGTTGTGTTTCCCAGGCGAGTCATGTAGAGACTGATCCACAAGGTGACCGTGCAGATCTTCAGAAGGAGTTTGAAGCCTGGCTTCAGACAGAGAACACTAAACTCCGCAGGATTCTGAGCCGGAAGAGGGCAGTAACCGCTGAAGAGCTGAGGCTCAGACAGCAGGGCCTTGAGGTAAGATGCGTTTTGGTGTAAACTTTCAGTTTGAAGACCATGTGGAACCACCACAGTCTGCTTTGTGAGAGCTGAGCCCAAACGTAAAATACTAGTCCGTTCACAGGAAATCAGAGCTGACTTTAACACTGGAGTCCCAAGCCCAGGAGCTGCGGGGCAGCAGTGACCTCTAGTGTCATTTCCCATTATGTGCAGTGTGGTAACTGTCACAAGACTTTGTGGCAGTTTGTGAAAATGTTTCCAGAAAAGTCTGATTTTAGTCTCCTGCTGGCCGAGGGGCCCTCAGCAGTATTTGAATGTGTCTGAAATACCTTGTAGAGCAGGGGTGGGCAATTCCGGTCCTGGAGGGCCAGTGTCCTGCTGGTTTTTGTTTTCATCTCTTAGTTACCTGTTAATTTTCACCTTGAAAACAGGTGTGCTTGCTCTTCAGCCAATCAGAGATTGTATTTAGTTGGTCAACAAGAAAAACAGCAGGACCATGGCCCTCCAGGACTGGAGTTGCCCACCCCTGTTGTAGAGGGATTGTGGGATGGGAGGATCCATGTGTCTGATGTCTGTCCCACCGTCAGGAACTTCGCTCCCGCCTGGGCTGGGGTCAGAGCCGCCTGCAGCTGCTGATGTCCCGGGTCGTGGCAGGGGAGCAGGACCCAGGCCTTGAGGAGTTGAGGTACCGCTGGATTCTGTACAAATCCAAACTGCAGGGCGTGGGGGACCTGGCGGCCCACCTGAGACACAAGGTAACCTCCTTGCATTTCAGAACTAAGGAATTTACTATTACTGCTAGTGTATCAGAAAGCACAGGGAACTGCAATGGTTGTGATTATTACATTACATTACGTCATTTAGCAGATGCTCTTACCCAATGCATCACTATGCTAAGAGTAGTTATCGAGAAGTATTACAAGAGGTCAGTAAGATGCTGAGTTAAGTGCTAAACTAGTGTAGAGTGGTTAGATTTTTTTTAGAAAATAGGGATAGATAGGATAGATAGAAATAGATAGAGAGGAAGGTAGAGATACAGCTTTAAAAGATGAGTTTTCAGTTTTCTCTTGAAGGCACCCAGGGAGTCTGTTGTATGAATCTCTGAATTTTATGTCAGTAAAAAATGCTTTATTATACAGGCTCTTGAATACAGAAGCACATCTGATATTACAGGTGTTGAAGGTGTTAAAGAAATGCTTTTAAATATTCAAAACCCGAGAGGAGTAAATCAAATCAAAGCAAAATGTAAAGGTATTGACGGAGGCAAGAATGGGAGAAAAAAAATTAGCATAACGCAGAAGGAATGTTTAAATAGAAGATGAACCGTCAGATGGAATGTTTAAATAGAAGATGAACCATCGGCGGATAGTTTATTCCAACAGTGGGGAGAGAGGGAAGAGTTGAAACACCCAGTAATGTAAAAGTGAATGGTACGTGCACCTATATGGTTACACATGGTTATGTAGATTACACTAATGCACTGGCACTCAGAGGGGGATGTAGTTACATATGGTTATGCGATTAAGGTTTCAGTTATGAGAATGCAGCAGTAATCATGCCTTTGTTGTCAGGGCACTGTTGATGCTTATGCTAAGATCATAATCAGGGATGATAACAAATGCATTCTCCAAGCAGTGCCAGGTTTAATTTAAAATGCCTTGCAGAACAGACAGTTTAGAGAGAGAGGTGCTTTCAGCTGATTAGTCTGCGTTGTTTTTACAGGATGTCTGTGATCTACAAAAGGAACCATTAAGGACTGTTAAGGTAAATGAAAAACTACCATAAAGACGTTAACTGTTTCACCCTGATTCTCAATAAAAGTGGATTGCTGTCTAATTTAAAATGTGAGGCTTTAATTGAGGCTGTGGGTATTTATGTGTTTATTTTTGTCTAACTGACGCTGTGTGTGTGTATGTGTGTGTATGTTTGTCTAATTGACGCTGCACATATGTTTGTGTTTGTGTAACTGATGCTGTATGTGGTTATGTAACTGTCTAATTTAAAATGTGAGGCTTTAATTGAGGCTGTGGGTATTTATTTGTTTATTTTTGTCTAACTGATGCTGTATGTGTGTATATGTTTGTCTAATTGACGCTACACATATGTGTGTGTTTATGTAACTGACGTATGTGGTTGTGTAATTGACGTTGGGCGTATGTATATGTGTGTGTATAATTGACATGTTTGTGTTTGTGTTATTGACACTGTGTGTTTATATATGTGTGTGTGTGTGTGTGTGTGTGTTACGGGCACTGAGTGTGTGTGTGGAACTGACATTGTGTGTTTATGTGTATATGTTTGTGTACCTGACACTGTGTGTGTACGTGTGTGTGTGTAACTGATGCTGTGTGTGTCTTTGTGTATCTGATGCTGTGTGTGTCTTTGTGTATCTGATGCTGTGTATATGTGAGCGTGCTTGTGTACCTGACACCGTGTGTGTACGTGTGTCTGACTGACGCTGGCTGTGTCGGTTTCCCAGACGCGCTCCGGGTTACTGCAGCGCGCGTGCTGTGCCGCCCTGCCCCTGCAGCTGCTCCTGCTGTCCCTGCTGCTGCTGGCGTTCCTCCTGCCCCTCACAGACGAGGGCGCCAGCTGCTCCCTCGCCAACAACTTCGCCCGCTCCTTCAAGCTCATGCTGCGCTACGAGGGCCCTCCGCCCACCTGAGAGCGCCACCCGCCGGCCGCGCCCCTCAAAGACACACCCGCAGACCACACCTCCATGATGACGCCACCCACAGGAAACACTGCCTGCAGAAAGACTGACACGGTCTTCACCATCCTGGTAAACTGGAATGGATATTTAACATTATTGAACTCATTCTTATAGGAAGGAAATTAAATGCATTCAGAACCTCATAGCTATATTTATACTGTAAGTGCTGTGTAGAATTTTCAGACATACCAGCAGTCTATGTGCAGCTTTTAATCTTATTTTTCAGAAGCACTTCAAACATCAAACAGTCCCCTTTTCCCTGTTTGTAAAGCATGCCTCCTTTGTATGCTGTAAAGTTACCATGCAGATATCTGTACTGACCTTTGAGATGGTAAAGGGTTAATCAGATGTCTGTACTGGTCTTTGAGTTTTTAAAGGGTTGATCAGATTTCTGTATTGATTTCTGATGTTGTAAAAGGTTGATGAGATAATGGTATTGATCTTTGAGCTTGTAACACGTTGATAAGATGACTCTAGTCATTTCTGACTTTCTGATGAAGTAACCTCAAATCAAGATGGCAGTGTGTCAGACAAGATGAAACAGAGACAACGACCTCTTCTCCACAAAATGTTCATTTACATTTAATGATGTATGGTTGGACCTCAGAGAGCATAGTGTTGCTCTTACAGTAGAAGAAAAGTCACTTTGCACTGCACTGAGAATCCATCAGTGATGTCACACATAAGCATTTTCTCTATGTATGCATTAGCACATTAACATGCTAAGGAATACCATTTTATTCCTGACTGTTACTCACATGTACTGTTCATCTCATTGATAGACCTTTAAGATGCATGTATGTATGGATATGTATGTATGTATTTGTGTATATGCTTGAGGAACAACCTGTTTACATGTCTTGTGTTAGAAAAAGTCTGTGGCCTTTCACCTCATTCTCTCAGCCCGTTGTAACAGTGATGGCCATCTCAGGCCACAAGTAGCACAGTTACAAGACAGGCTGTATCACTACATTAGCTCTGCAAGAGACCTATAATGGAGGTGTCTACTTTGAAGGAAAAGGGGCTGTCCCCTCAAGGTGAAAGTCTCTTTGCAAAGCATTTTTCTTTGCCTTGTGTGAAGATGAGAGTGGCCAACTCACAGTGTTAATTGTGTCTCTTTCTCTGTATCTCTTTGTGACAATGCTGAGGAGGGCATTTGCAGTATGTTCGGGCACCATCCTGATGTGAAAGTAAAAGACATGCACTGTTCACATCAGATTAAATCCCTCACACAATGGCATTTTCAGAACCACTACATTTGTACAGCTGCCCTTATCACTGCATTTATCCTGTAATGTGGTTTGTGCTTATGTGGTCACTCACACCACATTGCCTTCTATGCACATATTTAAAATGTATTTATAATGGCAATTAGATATAATATTATCTATTACATATAGAAATTGTAGCAAAATACTGAAACTGTATCATGGAATAGTTCTTTAATACATATGCAAAGCTCTCATCAACATATATGTGTGGCTGAAGTAATTTCATTACAGTCATATACTGCAGGTGATGTTCATGGCTTATTACAATCACTTATCCTGAGTTCATTTTGAAGGAGAATGACCAGGTTAACCTCAAGTGCTAGATATGCAAGAATATTTTTCCCCCTGGGATGTATGCATTATGTTGTGCAGACAGATTTTTTGAGGAATTTATAATGGAAGTCAGGAGTTTGGAAATGATTTATTTTTAGATGAGAGATGTGTCATTTTCTGTCATCACCAAGTGATGCTCATGGAGATTTAGACATGCAAAGCTTTTGTAAAACATTAGTGACTAATGTATTGCCAGAATTTATGTTTAACCAGTATTTTTGTATGTCATTGCTACAAGCAATAAATATTTCATGTGTGTACAATTTTTGATGACTCACAGACTTGATATTGTTTGACATTTGCTTGTGTAACGTTGCAGTGCTTACATGTAAAACTTCAGAAATGCGATGGTCAAAACTCAGTCTTGAATGCCTACATCTTTCTAAACTGAACTGGACAGGTCAAACATTTTTCTTCTAAATGGAGAAAGACCAGGTGTCAGTGCAATGACATCATTCAGACAGGCCGACAGCGGATTGGCCAGGAGATTGGGGGCAGCGTGACTAGACGGACCACCTTCAGTGCAGAAACTGATCCCAGACCTGTCCTTTCCATCATTTATCTGACCGCAGCGGTCTTTTAATGGCTGACAGGAATCATTCTAGCTAACACAGGTCTGGCATTCAGGGCCACGGTGTAACAGATGTGAGTGTCCCTGAAAGAGTTAAAGCACCTAATGCAAAACTGCTCCTGGTATCTGCGATGGAGAAGGTCAGTGCACTGCAATATGTCTCTCACTTTTAATTCAGGCTGCCAGCAAGAAGAAAAATAAGTCTCTTTTCAGAACTCGTACTGATGTGAAGCAGGCAGTGTCTGGTGCGGTGGACACGTTTCTTCCATCAGTGGTAATGAACTCCATCTTTATTCCTCTTAGAAGAACGTACAGTGGATTCAGACAGAAGACACCACACACACACACACACACATACATACGGGCGTACATGCACACGCACACACAAACATACAGTATGTACATACACATTCTCTGTTCTGGCCTTATTGTATTTCAGTCTCAAATTCATGCTTTTGAAAAAGTAGGGCTACAAGTGTTCTGTGGTCCCTGACTTTTTGACCCTGACAGAACTCACTTCTTAATGTTTACTGATCATATATTGTTCATAATGTTCATAAGTAAAAATATATCAAAAGATTTTTAATATACCTCTGTTGTCTTGTTTTTTGTAAAATATAAAATAAAGTCTTTGTTTTTTTAATAAAATTCAGTGATATTAATGTCAGTACACAGTTTGTGTACTGTAGACAGGAAGTGTACTTTCAATAAAACAAAAAATTTGGCAAATGAAAAAAGCATATCATGTCTCTTCAGGGTGTCTTTGGAATAACACACTGCACAGTTGATGAGATTAATTACTCTTAAATGGCATATATGTTGATCAGACACATAAGTGGGGAGAAGTTCATACTGCGCAACTGCTCAGTTGCATTGGAGACGGAATGGGAATTTTCATAAACATGACCTCACAGTTCACAGCAACTGCCTCTGGCCTCTGTAGAAGAGTAGTGATTGGCAGGTGAATTCTTTTTACTGACTCTGTTCTTTCCAACTGTCCAATTAGATGAGTCAAATCTTTTGAAGTTTAAAAGTTTTCAGTTGATTTGGTTAATTTGATTCTCCCAAATTCTAACTTGCTAATGAGGACTGGCACCTCATCGCCAGTCAAGGTTTTGAGTTTCAGAAATGTATTAATTTGTCCCGAACCTAAAACAAATATTTCATGATTTGTACTCCACATTTTTTTATGAAAACAAAAACAATTGTTGGTTTGAGCCATGAAATAGTGATTTTGCAGATGGCGAATTTGCTACCATTAATGTGCAAGAAACTATTGTTCTGTAGACTACCTGTGTCATTAGTTGTTGCATCCAAGTGATAGCAGAACAGTCCAAGTTTAGTAGCCTAAACTTGCAGTTTCATTCTTTGAGTTAGTTCAACATCCCCAAACTATATATTTCTGTAAGTAGTTTTTCCACACTTCAGTTGTATTGTTTTTTTAATTACTTCAGATCATTGGAGTTGTATTGTTCTTAGATTTAGTACAGCACTTTTGTATTGTACCCTGTTGTTCTATGTGAAATCAGATTAAGCTCTGAATTTATTCACATATTCCTATATATACTTGAAATGTGTGATTGTGTTATCTAAACAACATAAATCCCTTACTGAAAAATGCACAGTACAGCCCCTGATATTTTGGCAAAGAACTGAAGATAATTTGCAAGCATCATTTAATATAATTTTATGACTACTTGCCATTTTTCTGTGGTGGGTGCTAGTTTGCTGGGTATACGATGCACAACATACTGCACATCCCTATACTAGAGAGGATGGGCCCATGACTGTGTCAAAAGCAGCCATCAGAGGAATTAAATGGCTTTTCACTCTCTTCTTTCCGCTACCTTTAACAAATCCTGCAACTCCCTACACTTCTGCCCGCATAACTCATGTGTAATTTTCATATCCATGTTCACCTGAATATTTAATGGTGTGGATCTGTAACTGTGATGTGTAACCATTTTTACACACTCAAATGTCTGGATTTTGGACTTTGGTCAGTGTTCTGCCATGTGTCGATCATTCAGCAATTGCCCTGCTGTTTGCAGCTGTTGAATGTTTTTTTTTTTTTTTGGTGAAAAGACGTTTTGGGCAAAATTATGTTGCCTGGTAAATTGATACTGTTTGGTAAATATATTCTTTGGCCAAGGATTACTTTATTTAAAGCACAGCAGGCTGAGAAGGACACTGCTGTGCTCTTGAACAAACTATTCCATCTCACAAACTGAGCTTCAAGTCCAGTTATATAAATCACAAAGTGTATTGAATGAAGCTCCATTATTTCTGCCATGGAAATAATCAAAGCAAACTGGATCGCTCTGAAACAATTAAGGGTGATCAGATGTCAGTAACACTGGTTAAAGCTTAATTTAGCTCTGTATTTATGTATTTTTTAAATAGTCACATAAATAAAAACTTGTCTGTCAATTGATTTTCCTCTCTGTGAATCTGTTGAAATCTACAAAATATGTGTGGTAGTCATGGCAAAAAGTGGCACTGGGTTAAAGAAGTTACTATAGTAAATACTGCCACATGTCCTCAACCAATTTCTCAGACCACATATGAACAACATCATTGGAAAAGATGATGTACTGTAAAGAAATGATTTACCAACTGAACACTGCCACCTAGTGATAATATGTTCATACAGCAAATATAGTGTCCAGTAATGTGAACACGTTCACAGTTCACTGTTACACAATCCAATACTTCCTTTTCTGTGATTTATCTGCGCGGCAGTGGAAAGTGTTCATCACAAAATCTGTAATTTGTGAAAATTAGGAAGGCCGCAATTTCACAATCACACACCAGTGTAATTTCCGTGGGCAGTATTTAGAGACGGTTTGGAAAGTGTACCATTCAATGATGAAGATGTACTGTTCTGACCACATTCATGAGCAAATATGGTTGATCTCTACATGAACAGGATTGAATGGGTGTCATTTCTGGAAACAGGAAGAGAGGGAGGGAGACAGGGGAAGGGAGAGAAAACTAAGAAAGAAAGATTATACATATATATATATATATATAGAGAGAGAGAGAGAGAGAGAAAGAGAGAGAGAGAAAGAGAGAGAGGTATTGAAAGAAATGACAGGGAGCTGGTTTCTGTACAGTGATATTTTCGTCTCTCTTCTGTAAAGTTCTGGCAGTGATATATGACTGGAGCTTAAATAATGTAAGAGAAGGAAAGCCGTAAGAGAGAAAGTCGGATTTTCTTTGACAAGAGGAATGCAGAGCACTCCCACCTTCTTTCCCATAGGCCAGCTTTGAGGCTGGAACGAGGGTCAGGGTGGGAGTGGGGGCGGGTGGGAGTGGGGGTGGATTATCATGACTAATATCCTGCGCAGGCCATGTAAAGGCACCCTTCGTTCAGATCATTAATTCTCTCCGCTGCAAAAACAAAGCAGACGCACACGCGCCCTGCAAACTCGCGGTTTCCCAGACGATCAAAAGGGATGTGTCCCCTGCCAGCGCTAAAGCGCCCGTCGCAGAGCGGACACGCTAACACGGCTTTGCCCTTTTGGCCTGCAGCGTTTGTTTGTCTTTGCTCCCTCCCGACCTGCGAGTTGGACAGACTGACAGGACAGGCTAGTTGGACGGGCTAGCAGTCCAGTTTGGTTTTCTGTGTTTTTTCCCCTCATCTGAGGGTTACAGTGAGTTTCAGTCTGACAGACAGTGTGCAGCCCTCAAATGGGTCCCTCACACAAAAGGGGTCTGAGGTCTTTCAGCGCCAGGCATCTGCACTTCCTTGCTGCACATGGGAGCCGCCACTCCCAGCAGGCACTGGTGAAACTGGGGCGGAGCAAATTAAATCACCCGATCCAAAAGGAAATCGACCTCAAGTGATTTCTCTGGATAGGAAGACAGACATGGTTTTATTCAAAGGGAAACCTTTGCATGAAAAAAGAATCTGCCCTGTTGAAGGGGAATGTGGAGGGAACCCAATGTACAACACTCAGCATTTTGTTGCTTTAGTAGCAACATATTCACTTGTGGTGATCAAAATAGCCGAAGAAACCAAGGCCAGCACACCTGGCAAGAATCAAATAGCTTATTTTCTGTACAGCTTTTGTTCTTTTTCTTTATTTACCAAATTTAGCACAAGAGCCAACATCAAGTCAACATACGTCCCACAATAACATCCTCTCTAAGGGTGTTTCAAGACATGCCGGTCAGAAAACTGACTCAATAAGAATCTGGTGGTCGAAAGACATGTGAACACTAATCGATTACTCCAAGAATTCATTAAATACTCTCAATTTACACCTGGCATCCTGGGCAGAAATAGCTTGATGAATATCTACACTTACACAAGAAGTGGTGAGAGAGAGGAATGTGGACAGTATTAAGGTAGATATGACAAGCTAATAATGATTGGAAAGAGTCTAAAACCTTATTATATTGAAATGAAGAGAAGCAGGAAACTGACAGACTACTGTTCTGTTCAGTCATTCCGGCAAACACTCACAGAAAGTCTGAACAGGGACAGATGGAAACAGCATGCAAGCACAGGGACTGATGTACAAAACAATAAAATATGCATCTGTTTATTTCCACTGACTATAACGGATATCCTCTGTGCTGAAAAGCACCTACTGTTAGCAAACCCCAGTAATGACAGCAGCTTAGGGCCATAGTCACGTCCCACTGATTTGTCTTTAATGGGATACGTTCACACAATACTTTCTCATGACAGGAGATGGAGGGACAGTGGAGCCTCAATAAATCACAGATAGTGTGTGTGTGTGTGTGTGTGTGTGTGTGTTCCTGCATGCATGTTTGTGTATGTGTGTGTGTGTGTGTGTGTGTGTGTGTGAGCGCATGTGTGAGTGTGTGTGTGTGTGAGTAAATGCGCATCTCTTTTCCGACCTGACCAGGCGCGTTTCACTCTGTTCTTGCTTGCCTTGATGGAAACGGACACGTCTGGTGTGTTGCAGACATGGAGCTTAAACCCACATGTGTTTCCATCACTCAGCATTAAGGCTCGGGCAATATCGAATCTCGGTGACGTTACCGGCTCCGGGACCACCGTCTGGGAGTCAGCTTACAAGCGCGTGCCTTCTTTACCTCTCTGCTCCCCAAAAAGTGAACATTTCATGTGACTTCATATCCTGGCTGAGTTTGCATTGCTCATTTGTGGGTATAATATTATATGAGGCTGAATGCGTGTTGGGAAACCTACTGGTCAATAGCTGCAGAATGCTTTAAGTGCAAGGCTGTACGGATTGAACTGTCTATTTGAATTAGAAGTTGGTAATGTCACAAATTATTGGGTATCTTCACACCGCAGTTGGTGCGGAACAGTGGAGTGTGCTTTAAATATCTGTGCCAGTGTCTTGAAAATTAATATGCCATTTTTATTCTACTTTCATACACTGTTGGTAAGACCGATAATAGTCACTATGACATTAGGACTAAGAGTAATTTGTTCAATATGCTCTACTATCAAACACAAGGGAGGTGCAATAAATACATAGGAAGAAAAGCATACCAGTGGACTGATAACATCTCCACGCAATAGAATTACACTGATCTCAATCTTAGTTGGATGAGCTGTGTACTGCCAAAGGGATCCATCTCAGATGCCATATTGTTTGGTCCCTCGTAATTTCTTACCCTAACACCTGATCCAGGATCAGTGTACCCAACCTCAGTGTCTGTCTGAGGGCAGAATCTAATAACAATAACTACTCTGTGCGCTAGGAGAGCCCCTTTCCTTGAAGGGGAACCTTTCACACCAGGGCAGAGGGAGGAAACTAATACAGCAACACAGCTGGTAGCAGTAGGCCTGAGAAAGAAGATAACTCTTGCTGCCAATCACTGGTGTCAGTGAAGGCATCCTGTTTATTTTCAAATTTGCAGTGAATAATTCTGACTCCAACTGAATGCAAAGTGATAACTATGCATAGATTACTCATAAACTTCCCCTCTGCAATTATTGTCAGAATATTCCTGTATAACAGCCCAAACATCACGGATGTGTTTTCATTGTTAGTTATGCAGTCCAGCTCTGCATTGGCAGATGACTGGAGGGTTCTTCTGGGGTTCTGTCTCTGTAACAAAGCTGGCCATTGTTTTGCACAAAAACAGCAAAAATCACATTCAGGGTAATATCTATCATCCTAACAAAAATGGTAAAAACAGACTATTTGCAGACATTACCGCAAGAAAAGGAACAAAATGTTTCAAGGCAGGAAGTAAACAAAAGGATGGTTCAGAAATACAACAGCAATCCAAACTGGTCTATTTAGTCACAGCTTGTGTCAGTGCAAACCAATGTTTTTTTTTACTTGTTTGTTTTTTTTACATAAAAAGGTGAAATTCTTTCTTTAGATGACTATATAAAATTGCACATTCACAGAAATACCCCATGTTGTACTTTTGTGGCAGGCTAACACTGCAAATGAATGCACAATTAATTCATTTTATAATCGGGGGAAACCATTTCTCTAGATGAAACAAACAGAGTCTTAAACTTCAGCTAAATGTGCGCTTTTGTATTCAAAACCCAAAGAAAATATTCCGCTGGCCGCATTTGTGAGTAAATGTAGAAAGCTGAGGATTAGTGTCCTCAGGCTCCCTTGGCCCGTTTCTGTCTGACGGTCTGGGGCTGGTTGTCGGTGTGTCTGCGTTTAAGCTAAGGGGCTAAAACACTGAGTCAGCCGAATGTGCGTGGCCAGTGTCAGGCCTAATTACCTCTGACAGGGGCACTTAGTGGCTGCAGCTCGGATCTAATTCGGAACATCTTAACCCCGAGACTGTCAGAGCCTCGGAGTGTGCCGCGATATGTGAGGACTCGCGGTTGCGTCCCTTTTTACGATTCTTCACCGTGGGCGGAATTGGGAGGATGTCCCACCAAGACCGGCGACAAAAATGGGTTTTTACCAGCGAGGACAACTCAATTACGAAAGAAAACAAGGCTGGGAACACACAATGGCAGCTGGGTTTACAACCGTCAAATTGTGCATGAAGTCGTGGAATAAAAGGCAAACATATTTACATTTAGTCACTTGATACTCCTATCCAGAGTGACTTGCAAAGCAACAACAGACCACATAGAAGTTGTCAAACCATCGCATGGTACTGTAAGAGCCAGTGCCATACTGAATACACAAGTGCTACAATAACAATATGAAAGTAATCTGCCTTAGGTCTGCTGATGCTGGAATAATATTTCATTTCGGGATCACTCATCCCTTTGTCCTCCAACCATTTCCTCAGAGAGATGGTTCCAGCTTCATGAATCACATATACATTTCCAAACAGTGCCTGAAATGAGGTATGTCGCCTAAAGTGAACTTTAAAACGGGGAGATTCATGTGAACCCTTTTCTGCTCTATGCTAAATACTGAATGAGACGTTTCACTGGGGCCTCATTAATGCACTACATTAACGGCATCATTACTAACCCATGTTTTGTCAGAGTCATATTTTAACATTCTGTTTTCATTAAGTCATGAAAAATTGGCTTACGAAACAACACAGTTAAGTATGAATTACCACGGTACTCTACAAACATCATTAATTTAATTAGGTGAGTTTGGCTAAGCGTGCACAATCGCAGCACTCTAATACTATACACATGCCATCCTTCACCGTGACTATGAAGGATACGCCAGCGGAGTCAGGGGTTTTCCACTTGCTTTTATCTGAATATAATACAATCACTGTGATATTGCTTGGAGAGCTTCCATTAGATCGCGGTGTTCTCGACACTCCCATAGCACAGTGGTTGCTTTCAGCTGCAGGGGATGCTTGCTGATGAGTTCCAAGGGTTCCTTTTACTCCCTAGAGTTATTTCAGACTAGATCAAGCTTTTCATGATACAAACTGGGTTCAGTGTCTAAATGATTTCGATGAAGCCACTTGTCACCTGGGTGAAAGGCCAGCTGAAGGTCAGATATCCAATGACCTTCTTCACATGCTAGACCTGTTAGCGGGCGTTAGGAGCGAGTGGCCGCCGGTGTGCTCTGCGGGGCCTGGCGGTGGCGCCGGGGATGACAGATGCTACCGCGCTCCGAAAGCCGAAAGACGTGCTCAGCGCCGGAGTGGGCCCGTCCCCGCCGTCACCTCGTCTCCGTTACCGAGGGGCGGACCAATGAAAACACGGCGAGGCGGCCGTTGTTTTTAAAATGAGTAATGCAGTAACCCGCAGCAGGAAAGTTCACGGCAAGCGCGCACGCCTCGGACAAATCAAGATTTATGGCAGCGGCCGCCAAAATGAGGCTTTTTCCCCCAGCAGCGCCGCAATTACGGAATTTTGGCCCAGCTGGTTTTCATTCGGGGAGGACCGTTAATTAGGGCGGAGGCCCCAGCCGAAGGGCTCGGAGGACGGTGATAAGTTGCGAACTGGCCCCTGGCCTGACGTGCGGGGGCCTCAGGGGCTTCGGGGGTGTACGTTCATTAGCCTGGTCTACAGAAGCCTGTAACACGCCGGGCCTGAGGGAAGGAGTGAGAAGCTCCCTCTATCCTCTGAATGCCTGTTCACATCCCCATCCAACTGGCTGGAGTTGATGTGGTGTATGGAGGCAGAGGGACCCACAGTATGTGCTGAGCTGGTGAGAACGTGGGCCAGGGCTCTGAAAATACCGTCTCTTTGCTCGGCTCAGGTCGTGGAAATCCTTCAGCTCACTGCTCAATCAGGTGCTCTCAACAGGTGTGACTTTTCTGCCAGCTGTCAGATCGAGACTCAAAATAAGGCATGCTGGTTACACAGCGCTTGAAGCGGTTTATATGAAGTGTGATACAATAAAGTCTATAATGTTGGCATTAATCATTTTTATCATTATCGTCATCATCCCAACGTGTCAGTCAGTAAGCACTGAGAAGTCATATCTGTCACAGGAGAATACACACACTCATATTCATGTTTGACAAAGACACAAATGTTCCTAAATAAATATCTGAGCACAAAATATAGCAGACAGCACCTAATGACTAACTTATTCACAACATTGTTTTACCTCCGACCGAGTGCTTCACAAAACATTCCGTAGTGATGCTGTTTTTCCTCACCTGTAACCTGTGGTGTGATAAATTGCAATGTGCACTCTGCCAGGCAATCAGACATGAATGTCTAGCTCCGCTGACCCTGCTGTCCACCCTTTAGGTCAGAGGTCATGTGCGAGGCCCCCTGGGAAGCAGACTGATTAAATAACGAGCTTTGCTGCAGTCGAAGCCACAACGTGGCGATGATTGCAATCCATCCCCACGCAGCAGAACGGGAGCTGAACAACTGGAGCAAGGTCCGAAATTTGACATATAATAATTTCTTGCACGCTGACGTCTGATCGGGTTTTCTAAAAAAAAACCTTTCTATGCAATTGAGGTCATTTTGCTTCTATGGACGAAAAGAGAAGTTGATGAGCAATGGGAAACAGATGTAACCAGGCTTGTCCATAGCCTAACGGCGTGCAGGACCATCCACACTGTCAGCACCTTCATATTATACTGCATCCTACACTCCGGGCACTTTGATATGACAAAAATTGGTTTAAAACTTGTATGTCTTGCACAGATTCCATTTCACCTATTGTAAACCCATTTCCCCTGTCAAAATACATTTGGGAGCACCTCCTTTTGTGTTGTGTCACCACAGTGGACCAGGATGAAAAACTAGGTGGACGATGGAAAAAGAACAAGCATATATGGTGCCTGAAATCAGGAAACAGCAACTAGCTAAAAATGACTGGCAGTGAAATTTACTGAGCCAAGGGTCCAAACCTTTCATGAGTCCATGCTGTCCAACGCATTTCACTCGACTCCTTCCAGATCAGCATGTTGAGCAAAGGTGATCAAAGTGATGGAAACCAACTCAGAATCCTCCAGTGATTACAGGTCTCCTGCTCATCGCTTATAATAATTGTGTGCAGTCAAAGGCCGGGGGCCCCGTTTCCATTGGCTGTCGTAATCAGTCATCAGAACCATTCTGAAACGTTATTAATGCACGTGTTGCGCACACTGATGTGCATCGATTACACAGTTCACTACAAGGTGATCCCCACATCCTGCGGCCCAAAATCATATTCATCACGGTGTCCATTGTTAAGTTTCAATGTGCTCCACATCTGGGGAGACCAGCACTGCTGGCTGAGTGTCGATTAACTGGATTTCTTCTGTCTGCCTGAAAAAAAGAAGGAAAAATCAAAGGCATACTCCTTTAAATATGGTTTTAATGCTGTATGTAATGCTAATTATTGTTGTTGGTTTTATTTCATAATCTGTCCGTGCAATTGGCGCTCCATTTGCACTTTATTCAGGGAAACATGTTCACGTACAGAGGAACATCCGGCCAGGAACACTGTGCTGTGCTCTAACCCACTCTCTCATTCTTACTTGTTCTAGCACACTCCCAACCACTCCTGCTTGCTTTAGTCTGCTCTTGTTGGTTTTAGCACACTCTTACCCACTCTTTCCCACTCCAACTCTATAACCCAATCTACCATTCTGGCCCACTCCAACTCTATAAACTGTCCTAGTCCCCTCACCCACTTATGATTTAAATCCTTTCTAACCCACTCTAATCCAGTCCAACTCTTCCTACTATTCTAGACCACTCTCCTACATTCACTCAATAACCCATTCTACCATCCTAATCCACTCTCCCTCACCGCAACTCTATAACCCATTCTACCATTCTAAACTACTCTCCCTCACAGCAACTCTATAACCCATTCTACCATTCTAAACTACTCTCCCTCACCGCAACTCTATAACCCATTCTACCATTCTAAACTACTCTCCCTCACAGCAACTCTATAACCCATTCTACCATTCTAAACTACTCTCCCTCACAGCAACTCTATAACCCATTCTACCATTCTAAACTACTCTCCCTCACAGCAACTCTATAACCCATTCTACCATTCTAAATTACTCTCCCTCACAGCAACTCTATAACCCATTCTACCATTCTAAACTACTCTCCTTCACTGCAACTCTAGAAAGTATTGTACCATTCTTGCTCACTCTCCTACACTGACACTCTAGAAGCCGTTCTGCATTCTAACCCACTCTCCCTCACTCTGGCACTCGAACCCATTCCAGCCTGCTCCCGCCCACCTGTGCTCATTCTAGCCCTGCTCGCAACCAGCTCCTCTGTCCTCACATTCAGCTCTGCACCTAATGAACTACAACAATGTTTGAGGAAAATCAGTCCCACATACATAGTGCGGTGTACAGACGCCTTCCAGGTCTCTAGAGAGAAGCTGGACGAGGAGACCACCCATCGAGTCAGGGGGGCGGCCTGACCAACTCACTGCATGACACCGAGCCCCTCCCACTCTGACTGTGTACACTCTGTCCCTGCTGGTGGAATGCAGAGGGCTCCTCTGGCACATGCCTGTTTACCACTGCCCTCACCCATGGTGCAGAGCCACAGGGTTCACAATGTGTCTGAACACTATGCGAATGTCCCTCCACCCTCCACCTCTAATTGGCCCTGCCTGTTTACCCTCTGTCCTCCACAGTCCGACTGTCTGTCCATCCGCTAAAAAATCCATTATGAGAGAGTTCTCATTCTCAGCCTTGGCGCCCTGGTGGTGGAGTGAGACATCTCCCCGAATGAAGACAGCGACAACGTAATAAATCTACTGCACTTTGCGCACATTAAATGAATAAACAATTCTCCTTTTTGTACTAGTCCCCTTAGCAGCAGGAAAACGCATATGCACAGAAGATTTTGCCCGCTGTTGGAAAACAATGGAAAACAAATTAAATTGATTATTTAAACTAAGCACAGATTGATTCTTGCACAACAAGGACTCCAGAGTGAAACCTTACACCCTTGTGAATACTCCACAGTAAGTGCTTCTCTTGAATATAAACCTCCTTTCCTTTTTTGCAAAGCACTATAATTTCTGCCTTAGGTATGCATGCCTGTTTTCTGGACTCTCTCCATGTATCCAGATACATTTAAACACAGCCATTACATCACAATGGACACAGAACTAAATAACACATGGGAACATGTTGGTGTCACTTTAAACTCACAGCAGTACGAAATTTCAGCAAAAATTCGGAGGCTCTTTTACATGGTTTCTTTCACAATATGTTCCATGTCTTGTCTGAGATAAAGAAAATAAAATAAATAAAGAAAACATACTCTCAGATAAGGAGGGATGGTGCTCACCTGAAAACCCCAAAATGCAAACATTCTGCTGCATTTAACATCAAGTCAAATCTCAACTAAGTGCTAACCATCTAATGGCAAAAGGGATTGCAACACCATATCCTGTGAGTTACAAACTGTCATGGTGGTATGACTTAAGATTTTGGAGAAATGTACCCATTTCCTGAGAACAAAACCTTGGAAGGTGCATCATCCTTATTCAAAGATTACACTAAATATTCAAAAGGGAAGAAGATACTCCATAAGCGGGGTAGACACACATACACAACTTATTTACTATATTACACATACAAAGCCTTTGACACATTTCCAGTGACTCAGTGCCAAGCCTCTGTCAAGTTGTGCGTCTTATGTGTAATACGTCTCATGATGATGATGATGATAAATTCCATTTTCTCTTGCTTATAATCCCACTGTGCGCTGTTCTTTATCATCCACACGCCCACCTGACTGTGCAGTAGTAGGGTGCCAGTGTGGTGCAGTGGTTAAGGAGTTGAGCACGTAACGAAAAGGCAGCAGGTTTAATTCCCTTTTTGTGTGCTGCTGTTGCATCTTTGAAAACGGTACCTCACTTTCAAGTGCTTCAGTAAGTATGCGGCCATATAACTGCTTAGCTTTCAGGATAGCAGACTTTAAATGCTTATTTCATCTGTAATCCATTCTACCTGTGTAACCACTAAGACGTGCACATAGAGGTGAACAGATGGTGCCATAATTGTAAGAGTGGATTGGTTACTAAATTTTTTTCCTCAGATGGTAGCAGTGTCACATAGTGGTTAAGGAGCAGTACTCCTAACTGAAAGGTTGCCAGTTTGATTCCCCGCTGGGGCACTGCTGCTGTGCCCATGGGCAAGGTACTTGTCCCACAATAGCCTCAGTAAATATCCAGCTGTGCAAATGGATAACATTGTGAAAACCCGTAATTGATGCAAGTCACTCTGGATAAGAGCAGAGGCTAATGCCAAAAATGTCATGCAATGTAATGTAATATAAAATGACCTTCGGTGTTGGCTCACTGGGGCCCTCCTCTAGTAGGGAAGAGGCTGCTGTCCGTGGTATTGACAAACCGACAGGATGGTCAGTACTTCAACATTCAGTGATCCAATCACATGACATGATCCCCTTCACATTCACTAGCAGACAGAAGCTGGGTATGAAAACAAAGTTAGCATCAGTTAGCATGTGGCTCATCCACGTCTCTTGCAGCTCCTTTAAGGGTGTTCAGAACAGGTCATCTTTTGTGGCCTGGTGGCGGCCTCACAAATAGCATGATGAGGCTTGCGTCAACTGCAATAGAGTACCTCCTTCCCTGCTCAGATCAAAACTCCTTTGCTTCTATAACCTCAGATCAACATGTCATACATTCACCTTGACTGCTTTTGTAGGTAATGTTAGTAAATCATTAAAATGCTTCCAAGCATGCTTACAGCTAAGCTGACTATGTTTTTCTTTCTTGTTCAAGTATCACTTGCCAGGGCAGTGGATTTTTAAGCAGTATCCCAGTGTATTGATCCCTTAAAAATTGGATTTTTCTTATTTCATCTTGGAATGAGTTTTAGTGCTGCAGTAAGTCTTCTGCTGAGTTCATGCTAAAATGTATAACTGTTTCAGATGAATTGTTGTCCACTTCATGACATTTTCCACAGTGACATGGTCCAATAAGATATACAATAAGATATACATATTTGATGTGTACCTCTATCGCTATGAGACAGCCATAAGACTGGCATCTTTAACATCCACTAATTATTGGTGTGGACCAACGGATTCTGAGGATAATAGATGACAGTAGGAAGGACAGACATCAGATCACATAAACTCTGGGTACAATTGTGTAGGTTTGGTATTAGGAAAAAAAGGAAAAATATGCAGAGCGTCTCATTTGAGTATCCACTGAGCCATTATAAAACTGAAAGATTTAGAGATTACATTCCCTCCCGTAGAGCCCCAGTCTCAATCTGGACGCTTGTGTCCATTCCTTATCTTCCACTGGTGTTTGAGAGAAAGCAAGACTAATTAATCTGAGCAGGATTAGTAAATGATTGCAGTGATTTAATCCACCACAAAGCCCATAGTGATGCCAACAAAAGCAGACTCCGTGATGTTTCATTTGTCATTACTTATTTTTTGGAGCCTAAAACGGCAGAAAACAGATTAGCATTTGCTTAAGTATGATTCTACAGAGACATGAAATGGCAGCAGCTTTGAGAAATACTGGCATCGAGACACGTGGAAAAGCCAGTCATTCCTCATCTTTGTTTTTGAATTAATTAATAAAACTTAATAGGAGTCACAGAAATCAGACCCGAGACAAAACTGGACCACATCCCAACGGACCACTGGGGGGAGCCGTTTCAAGCTGTTCTCTCCCAGATCCTTTGTCTCTTAGACTTTGTCCTGCACAGGCATGTGTTTCAGCTTCGGATTCCAATTCCCTTCAGTTCACTGGTTCCAGCACTGTCACACGTGACCTCATGGAGGCACACTGTAAAACAGGTGCCACCATGACGACCGAAGATTTGTTGTCTGTGACTGTGACACACTCAAAGTAATCTCCTCTAACATAGGAAGCAACCACACGGCAGCCACAGACATCCACCAGAACTGCGGAACTCAACCGTGACCGCCAACGACCTCCACCCAGACCGTAGATTTCCACGCGGTCGCTCTGTGTTTTGCAAACCCACAGCGCATTTAGAGCTCCTAAAGGACCACTTAGCACAGTGACTCATCTGTGTATCGGGTGGCAGTTTCCCTAAAGCATGGCTACCACCTCCCCAGACTCTGTGATTTATGTACATGACCCTAACGTCAGCGGGATTCAGAACAGAAGCAGTGAGATCGCCATGTAATTAAATACGCGCCATGTTTGATTTTACTCAACGAAAGCTGCAGATTTCATGAGAGCACACAGACACACATTATAATTTTTTCTTATATATAGGAAAAAAAACCATTTTGCTCATTTGTTTTTCTGACTACAGTGAAATTGCATTCTAAGGTCTTTCATTTGGGTGTTGAATTAACATGGTTTATACAGGTTGGGCCACTGATATAAACACAGCTGTAGACAGAAGTAAAGAAGTAAAGTTTCCTGAATGGGTGCCTGTCAAAGCCAGTCAGCAGAAAGGGCATCTAAGTACCCCTGAATGATGCCATCAATTCATATTTAAAGTGGTGCTGTCACACCTCTTTCATGCCTTTTAATTTTAAAGCGGTGTCTCGTTTACCCTGTCCTTTTCTTGCCACTTGGTAGGATTAATGTAAAAAAAAATACATGATGCCAGTTTTTTTCATCTGTCAGACAAGGCTGACTTGTTCACGTATCAAAAGACTCTGGGCCAGTTCCTGTCAAAATCATTCAAAAGTTTAACAGTTTACACAATTTATTTAAACACTACCCATTGTAGAAAAGACTCAAACAGCATCCAGTTTATTTCATTGTTTTTCAGTTTATTTTACCCCTAATTTTAGCAAGGTACTTATACTACATAATAGTATATAACTTTATATTGAATATGTACAGCATACTATGTCAGTATATCAATTCATATTCTCTTGACAAACTTTTTTTTTTCATCAATCTAGCTATGCCTGAATAGGAACAGAGACGGTTATTGTTGATGGTGAAACAGAAATGTTTTCCATCTGGACATTTATTTCATTTTGAGGAATGAATATCACTATTTTTATTTAACCTTTATTTGCGCAGGAAGTCTCTTGAGGATAAGAACCTCTTTTTCAAGAGCGACCTGGCAATAAAGTCAGCAGGGAAGTGTATTACCTTACAGCGTCTGCATGAGTCAATCACAATACAAGAGCAATTGTTCCTCAAGGTCTGCCTTAAAAATAATTACAGGTGTCTAAAACCTTTTTGTCTATTAAAATCTTAAATTCAAACAATTTCAGCTTATCTAAGAATCTTTCGTAAAGTTCCACGACTAAAGTGCACTATAAGACTGCTTTCCCATCACTGTTCTATCCCTAAGAAGAGTAAAAAAATACACAAAGCACACACAAAGCTTTGTACACAAAAATATGCCATTGTTCAAGTATTCATAAAAATGACCCACCTTCACTTTAATATATTGTTACCACATCAACCGATATATAGTTAAATTGTTGAATGATTATTTGCGTATTTTTGTCAATAATCTCATTCGCTCAATTATCTACTTCACAAGCGTGAGAATTTTTCATAATAGCAAAGCATTGTGCAAATGAATTTGTGCTATACATAACGAAAAATGCACACAGATCCTCGCGTGTCCTTTGCAAAATATCACCGTAGTATCAGTTTAGCCAACCCCAATTCTAATCCCATCTTTTACTTATTAAAAGCAATGCACTGATTCAGAATAAGATTCGTAGGCCTAGACATAGCAGACATGACTAGACACACCTGCAACATCATGACATTTCATGCTAAACAAATTCGAACTCGCATGTGATGTGCTTTGCTTTTTAGATCAATTTCTCACAATAATTATCTTTTAAACATTTGCATGCACCAATTTCACATACATTTGCGAATAAGGAATCTGTCATTCAAGATGACAGGACGAAAGAACACATTCCCAATGTTCTCATTTACTTCTTCAAGGAAAAATGTTGTGCGCATAAATAAACGAATTTTGTGCTCTATATGTAGTGTTTCAATAATAAGTGTCCTACTTCATCTCATAAAAAAAAATTCTTGAAAAAACAACGAACACGACAACATTTAATAACATTTTGCGACTAAGTAGTATATTTTAGTTAACAAACGCTGAAAATCAGAGTTAGGGAGACCAGGTAAATTTGACGGTAAATATCGGAAACGCGAGCAAAACATCAAACGCCTACAGAAGATTCAACACTTCACCTTTTTAAGGGTAAAACCACCGAATAAATTAACTATGCATCGAAAGGTCAATACACACATCCTGAGTCTTTTATTGAGCTGAAAGTTAATGTATTAAATTTGCGTTTTCACACTCCCCTTGTCAGTGTATTCCATTTTATCACTGATGAAACAGTGATAGAACTCAACGACTTTTATAATAGGGGCGCTAATGTCTATTATCGCATCACGGCTGGAATGGTTAGTTCCTCATGTAAACCCATCAGGGAAGGTGTTTGACGTTCATGCGCGCAATTTCCTTCCCACCGCGACAGCGTTGTCGGTAGAATAAATATAGCCCACTCTTAATGTTTAGCTCCCTTAGGCGGTGCATCAAATCCGTGTCAGACCGACTGTTCTGCAAATAACATGCAAACAACTCCTATACAAACGAGAATCCTAACAGTAATAATGAGAATGAATCTCCCATGCGCACTAACTCAGAACGAATGTATCTTCTTGTTTCTAATTTCGAAGACTTTTTTCCCTAAATTTTCTTTTAAATTGTTTGTAAGCACTTGGAAAAGCATACGAGCAAGACTTTTAGCATAGTCTTTCAGGACGAAAACCGGGAAATGTTATTCTGGGATTTTGTAATATTTTAAACAGCTTACGTCTCGGTAAAAGATATGTATTTGAATGCCTCAAGCCTTAAATTAAGCAGGATGTTCCTATACTTTATTATATAGCACAAATATGTAAGCTATTATTTTTGGTGACAGCTAAAAAATACCGTATGCATAGACATAAAATATATATATATTTTGGTCAACGGAGTAGCCGTGTTAGACCATTTTGGTGCACAACTCGCCATTCTCCAATTCATTCTCCATTCCAATGCGGAGAGCGAACGTAGTAGGAGGTCTTCTAAAGAGAAAAACTTTTATCAAATTACAAAAAAGAATCTCCATTCAAGAGTTAACATGGGAGCTGCCAGGCAGCCCTTTGTGTGGACAAGAGAACTATGGTAATCCAACCGACACACAGGTCACCCTCGGTCTGACGTCAGATTGACTTAAGTGATTTGTTTAACGAGTCTGCTATTTGGAATGATGATCTTGATTTCATTAATTCTCACTTCGCACATCTGTGGTTTTTCACAGCATTTTGCTCTGACCCCTGACACGACCATAATGGTTTAGAATCTCAGATGCAATCCCCAATGACGTCTGCGGAGTATAAAACAGAGAAGTCTACATGGGCTGCAAAAAAGAAACTAGTGCGCAGTCATCGTTCTGGCGCCGGGAGCAGAGGAAAGGCGAAACACTAAATTTTACTTCTTAACTACATGAACCCTTGATACGCAATGAAATAATACCTGAAGAGATAAAGCATTTACAGCGGCTCGTGATGCCCGCGAGTATGTTCAGTATTGAGAGTATTTTGGCGGGGAGACCTCCCGGTAAGGAATCGGCTTTGCTGCACCGGAACGCTGTGCCCTCGAGTTTGTCTGATTCTCTGTGCGTAGCTGCGGATTACGCTGAACTTCACCCACACCCACTTGGACTCACAGGATCGAACATCCAGGCACTAAATGGAATCGGATATAACAACTTCTACTATGGACATTTTTACGCACAGGGGCCAAGCGGCCCATCATGTTGCGGCGCAATACCAGCTCTGGGGACACAGCGGTGTCCATGCATTCCTGCAGGTGAGTTTTAGCCACATTGTAGTGTGTTATAGAAAGACCTAACATGTCCTTTCGGCGGTCGATAGTTCTATAATATCTGGATTATTCCATGGTGGGATGATCATAATCATAAAAGTACCGATATTTTCATTTGTTACAACACTTGTTATTGTAGCGCATTCCGCTTTCCTCCGCAGTAAACTTGTTTTGCGCGTTCTGATTCGCTTCGTAGTTGCGATGGAAGTGCGCGAAACTTGGGGGTTCTCGTTTCGGAATAAGCCTTTGAATCTGCACTGTTATTGTGACTGTTGTACAGGCTACGACAGTGCCCGGGCAGCGCTCCCCCCACTACCTCACCAAATGATGTCCTATATGAACTTCGGCACTTTGTCCAGAACGGAGCTTCAGCTGCTGAACCAGTTGCACTACCGCAAGAAACGGAGACACCGGACAATCTTCACTGAGGAACAGCTCGAAGCGCTCGAGAGCCTTTTCCTTGAAACAAAATACCCAGATGTTGGGAAGAGGGAACAGCTGGCGCGGAGGGTGCAACTTCGTGAGGAAAAAGTCGAGGTTAGCCTAATTGCTGATTGTCGTTTTATTTAATGCTTTTACAGCATGGCAATTATGTTCAAAGACCGCTCTCCATAAAACTGGTGAGCGGAGCTGTGAACATAAATGCTAAATGGCTCTTCATAAAAGCTGTCCTTCATCTCAGAAGGCTACATATCATTTTCTTTTGCAAACTGAAGACCAAAAGTAACTTACATTTGTGAATAATAAAGAAGGGAACAATGCCCAAACAACAACAGTTACACACATAATCTCAGCCAATTAATAGCTGTTTCATGTTAATTAAGCAATGCAGTTTGCACGTTCTGGATTAGTGTAATAAAAGTATCGATTATTCTACTCAGTATCGTCTCTTCCCATCAAGACAATCACACCATTATTTATCCTTTATCTTGCACAGGTTTGGTTCAAAAACAGACGAGCAAAATGGAGACGACAGCAGAGAGGATCCTCGAAGTTGTCAGGAAACAGTCAGAAATGCGACAGCTCTGACACAGAGGAACGCAAGCATGACCTGGACGCGGAAAGTGGATATTCCTGAAGACCTTCCACAAGTGGAAATCGATTTTTTGCACATACACAATATGTACATATTGTAAAAGGTGTAAAAATCCGTGGACTGAAATTATAAAGTGTGTTGCGACGATGACATTGCACAGATGTACAGAAAACATTGGCTACTTTGGTGGATATCTATGTTTAACTTAAAGCAAATTTAAATAACATGGAAATATTTGGACATGCAGCTATGACTGCCTCTGTGTATATTACATATGTTGACTACATTTGGTTCGTTTGTACTATATATACATACATCGAGTTCAAACTATGAAAACTTAATGATTTAACTGAAGGAGATACATGTAATTTAAACGCAACCGTAGGCCTAAGTGCATCATCTTTTAGGCTTCCTTAGGAGAGTTTGAATACACGAAGTACAAAAATATACAGGTAATTAACCCCCTTAATAGTTATGAATCAGCCTAGCTAATAATGACGCTCTACTGATCGGCTGCTCCAAGGAAAGGAATTTCAATTTCAAAATTACATACGTAATTATACAATGTTTTCAAGTCTTATTGCAATTCTGAAAAAAAAAGATTGCTTAAGTATTAAAATTTAATGGTAAAATCACCTATCTAGTTACTCGGCAACAGTCATTTTCATGCTAGAGCTATAAAGAAACGTATCTCATAATTAACGTAGCACAGGAGGGGAGACAAAATTAAACATTTTACATTTTAAACCATTTACTGAACAGCTTAAATCATTGAATGTATTATTCATTAGTGACACATCTACTATTTGTGTAGCAAGAAGCTGAGCGTGTTTCTTAAATTATTTTTAGGAATTCAATTTAGCAGGCCTAAATACTATACCCATATCATTCTTGTAAATAATAATGATAATAATAATAATAATAATAATAATAATAATAATAATAATAATAATAATAATAATAATTCATTCTCCTTCAACAAAAGATCCAAGTGCATCTGCAGGAGTTTAGAGAAATAATGGTTATATATGATGCTCTAAAACGCGTCTAAATACATTTTAATATCACAATCTAAGCTCATGAAATAAGCAACACCAACAATTCCATTTTATAATTAAAGCAGACAGTGTAGGCTACCTAAACCTACAAAAAGGGCACCAATTTTTAATTCCATTTAATTCATTTCCACCAATATTTAATTACATATCTGTTACCCTATAGATTATGTGGCTTTTGCCAAACCGGTGTAATTTCTGTAAATAGAGGCTTCAGTATTTCGTATTGGTTAAGAATCTGGGTTTGAAACCTAGAGGTTCCTACTGTTGCGATACTCAATCTGAATTAATTCCATAATATATAAAAATGTGAGACACATAATTCACTCCGGACAGGTGTAAGCACAACAAAAATGTCTGGCTGAAGTGATAGTAAGAAGCAGCATTCATCTGCTGAATAACCACCAAATCCCGGACCACTCATCATACACGAGCATGTCCTTAAATGGATAAAGCTTCATTTTCTCGGGATCTCCGTCAAGACCAGTCCATTTAAAACTGTTCGTTTAATGTGGAAATAAAAATATGTACTTTCCAGGAGTAGTGTGCGACCTCTCATTCCTTCCTTTGACCGCAGCGGTTGGTCATCAGACTCCCACATGTGCCGAAAAGAATGGATGTGCGTAGTGCAAACGGGAAGCGTTTTCACTTTTGAATTTATCGTAAGGATTGGTGTTTCCCTAGAAGTTTCCATTTGTCATTACAGACGGTGAGTGTGGTCTTGGTAACTCCGGCCTGGTGACAGAACGCAATAAGCGCAACACATTTATTACCTGATAACTTTCGTCCCGTGGAAATGCCATACAAGAACGTGGGGCGTGTACGTTCGAGCTGTGAGCATAGCATGCTTGACGAGGTTTTCCACCTGTGCAGCGGCACGACTTGCTTGTTTCTTCAGTTTCTTTCAGAATTTCCACGTGACTTTGTCTTTCGGCCATTGGGGTGGGCGGGGACTGACTTTCGTCTTTTTGTTCTCTGTTGACTTTCATATGCGTTTTAGGGATTAGCAGTCCTACTATTCTATTACAATACTTCTTGCTACTGGTGCCCAAATGTATACAAGTCAGCCTGAAGGGTGTGAATATTTATCGGATTTCTGCTGTGTAGTGACCTGTCTTGAGCTTTGGTATGGTGGTATGACCCCTAGTGTGGTGGATGAATAATGATTGGTGCAGTATTGAACAGAGTCTACATTCCTCTACATTATTCTGGTTGAGTATGATTATTGCAGCTTTACAGTCTTAAGGACAATAGATATAGCAGATATAGCAGAATCTTGCTGATGTATGAAGTTTCCTCCTCTTAATGTTGGTTGTGAATTGAGCAAAATTGTATTTTGATAACCAATGCATGATCAGTCTTTATGTTATGCCTAGTCTCCCCTCAGCCATATTGACTGAGCCCATTGTATGCATCAGCATTTGGTAAATTGCAGGCATTGCACTAAATGTTAATTGCCAAACCTCTGATTCAGCCCCTGTACAGTAGGGTTTTTTTTTCTCATGGTTTGACTGGACAGATTATTAATCTCTTTAAAATGAATGGGGCAAACATGCTGTTCAGACCACCCGCAGGCCCTGCCACGTTGGACAGCATAAACATCGTCGTCCTGTCGGAACGCGTCACTCTATGACCCGGAGGTCGGTAAACATGCACTGAGATGGGGAGGCAATGTTTCGAGTCTGAGGAACGGCAAGCAATCAGCCCCGAGTGCAATTTAAACCACGTTCCACTGGGGTGCCGCACTGGTCATTTGACGGTCTGCATTCGTGTCCAGCTGGAGAGCGGGCCGGCGCGTCCGGTAACTGGGTAAAGTACACCCTTCCAGTAATCACACACACTTGCGTCATTTCAAACGCACAATGCGAGGGAAATGATGACAGAGGGAATATGTCTGCTGTGACTTCAGAATGGACTGACTGTAATAAAATTTGACTCATTTGACCCATTAAGGAGCAGTTATGCCTTTGGATTGAGGTCACCCACCAAACCATAGTGTCTCCAGCTGAGCAGAGACCACAGAGTAAGGGATTGAACATAAACATAGATTAGAGGGTGTTTATACTACTAAATAAAATGTCCTATGCCCAGTAACCAGTGAAACGGTGCTTTCATAAGAAGAAAAAAAAAATCAAAGAACAATGCAAGTGGAGGAAACCACAGCATAAAGAACATAATTTTACCTCATATGTTAGAATACTTACTTGAGTAAAACGTCAGGATATTTTAAACTCAAAATATAATGAGAGACCTGGATTTGGACAATGTAGAGCCCACAAGCCTTTGGGATTTCTTTGAATAATATTGTTAATGTACCTCTTTGTTGTGTAACATTGAGGAACTCCTATGAGCTTACAGTTAGTATATGACAATCATGTGTTATTCCTCTATATACTTCAAAAAATTACAAAGAAATTAATTTTTGTTGTCAAAATATCATTTAAATGCTTTCTAAAGATGTTTTCTGAAAAAAGTAAATACAGTAAATATTGCATTACCTTTAAGGATAATACACTTATGCAATATACACCAGGTCATGCATGTAATTAATTAACAGGCTATTTTTGTTGCGTGTAAACATGGAAACACTCCCACCATTGTATAGGAGCTTCATGGTACCTTCATGCCTCAATACTCTATGGAGTATAAATTGTATACATAGTATTGACACACTTCTAGCAGCAATCTGGCACCGTGCAACTTCTTGTCCCTACAATCTGGAAACGAGAGGTGTTAAACTGATAATAGTGCAGCACCCAAATGTCTGTTGTATGATGTATATATATTGTATGATGTATATATATATATATATATATATATATATATATATATATATATATATGGAGAGAGAGAGAGATGCAGTACAGATTGACATTAATCTTTCCTCCTTTCACTGTATGAGCCTCTTGTTTTCATTTCATGAATTTAATATGCATTTTACTCTTTTTTTACAAAAAAAAAAAACATTATACTCTTGTTACTCGTTCTTTTACACATAGTTCCCAGCACTGGAAAAACATGTGCTGAGTCCAAGGAAAATGAGGGATTGAGCTAAACCCCAAGAGCAGATAAATCTCTGCTCCATGCAAGCGTTTCAAGGCAAGTTTTTAATTTTCCCCCAACCTTTTACTGTGTCTAGAATAGTAGGCATTTGATTGTTTCACACACTTGTGCTCTTCAGGAAAATGATTCTGGACATTGGGTGATTTACGTAGATTCCTATACAGCATATAAGACGCTAAATGGATATTATACAATCAGGGAGATTTGGCACCTGGATGTTTTCCTACCTCTCAAGTTAAACAAGGGTGCCAACTTCTGTGCGGTTCTGTCATGCCAGAAGGAGGTCAGATTGACAGTAAGGAACACAATGGACAGATGAGAACTCCCCCCGGTATTATTATTTTTACTGTGTTTCATGAGGACTGAGCGTGGTTGGATGTTTGTTTTCTTTAGCCTCAGACTGTCTCCAGTGTGAAAAAAAAGTGAATTCTGTAAAAAAAATTCCGCTTTCTGGCCACACGGGGGCGGGTGTATGTTCCGTTGCCACTGGAGATGGGACGTAAATAGGGGGGTGCAGGGATCTTTCGGCAAGTCACTGCAGCTCTGCGCTGGCTCAGTGCTGTAATGCGATTATCACCCCCGTAATTACCAGCCCTGTTACAGAGCACCACAGAACAGCAGCTATCAGCTCAATTAGCTCTATTTCTTCTTTTCTAAATGACTCACCATGTTAGTCTCAGCATTAACCCCTATCAGAATGACACAGAGTAAACATGCAGATTGTGTGCATTCAGTTCAGTATCTGAATTAAAGCTGATGCGTTCTGGCTATAAAATATCTCAATATCTTTAAGAAAACAAATTAATTTGGTATAGAAATATCTACAGTGTATGTTTTTTTCTGTTAACCATAATTCATATTTAATAGTGATTATTTAGTGATTATTCTCTGTCCTGGAAGTGATTTATAAACACAATTTATATTTCATAGTGATTATTATCTGCTCTGGAAGGGATTTATCTTTTTTGCACATCGGAAGGCACTCACGCTGTGAAAACCCCACTGTTAAAACTTTTTGATTTGGAAACTGAATTTTGAAAGCTACACTATGAAATCCCAGCTGTGACTGTGGAAAAACCCAACTGTGTTGTTGTTTTTGTCTGTCTGCATAAGGATGCTCTCACCCCTGTTCACTAATGATGACAAGGGCTCTAGCATCTGCTGAGGCCATGGCCGAGAACTCTGACCCCGTGCAAAGTATTCCGACCCCCAGTGATAGGGAGTAAGGTGGAAGGGAGGCAGGTTGCAGTGGGGTTCCAGCAAACCCTAGGGCGCCCTCTTGTGACTGACCCCCAAAGTCTAAGGACACATTGCAGAAAAGTCAAAAGTGGGCACAAAAGTGTTAGAGTATTTGTAATGAGGTGAAAGTTCATGTGGCTTAAAAATATGAAAATGCACAAAGTCTCATCATAGAAAATAGAGATTCATACAGAGCAGCTTTATAAATTTCAGCAGCTGCATCTGTGCTTGTATCCTGTAATCACAAAATGATGCCTCAGCAGCAGTGACAAAAACTGAAAAAAAAAAATGTAAATATGCAATATTGCAAACAAAGGATCTATTTATTCAGCAGACACCCATGACAATTCACAGAGCATTAGGAAATACAGAGCAGAACATGAATGGGAAATAAGCAAGTGCAATGCAACCAGTAATAATGTTTGACTACTGCACACACACACACACACACACACACACACACACACACACACACACACACACAAACACATACAGGAAACATGGAGCGGTAAATACAGTTTTAAACCCAAATCACTAAGTGCAGCTAAAGCACTATGATTCACAACAGCTTGCTGCTATGAATGCAAGCTGTTGAATTCAACAGCATTTAGTGGTCTTCAGGTGCAGCTCCACCTCAGCAAACAGGTTCGGAAAGGGCCTGCTTTGTTCCAGATTTACCTAATTTCTAGATTTCCTCAGGTGAAGCTTCAGTCCAACATGCATATTCAGGGCAGATCCTGTTTGGTCCAGTTTGATCTCGGAAGTGAAATTGTCCTCCCTCTTCAACCCCAAAATACATCAAATGCTCTCTTAGGTTCCAGAGACCGGACTGCTGTTTACGCTCCCAGGGCTGTTCAGGGCTTTGACCGAAAATTAAGCCCTCGTAAGGCAAGGGAATATGATTGTTTTGGCGTTTCATTTCCATGCTTCATTCATTTCAATACACCCTATTTCATTCAGTTGCAGAATGCTTAAAGTAAATAAAACATTGGGGCTATTTCGCAGGGATTAATGATTGAATAATATTTACACTATTTTCGTCCAAGAACAGAGAAGCATGTATTATTTCTTCAAACATAAATCAAAATTATGCACTCTATCAAAAAAAAGTAACCGTTGGACTGAGAGCAAGCTCTCAGAAATGATATGAATGCCTTGAAAGTTAAAGAATGAACAGGAGGAGATCCCTACTGTGCAGTTATTCACTCTTTCTTTTCACCACTGCTGTGTTCTTTTCACTGATGTAGCAACAGATGGACACAGACACCAAGTAACTGCCAGACAAAATAGTATGTCCCTGCTAGGTGTTACACCTAATAACATGCATTAGAGGCATCTGCTCGGACATCAAGAGGACAGTAATGCGTACAAATTGTCTTTGTCCTCCCCATTACCCCAGCTGAGGACATGTCTCCTTTGAGAGGGAAATTAGAGCCGCTGGAGAAATATGACATTATTTTGCATCTTCCTACTCCTATAACTGCTGCTAACCTGAGAAACTGTCTGCAGCTGTCTGCAAACACTCGGTTCTTGTGTGTATAACAATAAAATGAGGAGCCGAAACTGTGACATCCATCAGGGTTTGGCTGATTTTGTTGGAGACTTGCTGGAGATGGAATAGCAAATAGGTTCAGTCAAAATGCAGAGCTGTCAGTTCAATCAAGGAGTTCATATGGGAGTACATAATGTTTACAAGTGTCCTATTCACTTTGGTTATTATTTTTGCAGCATCAGCAGACTGTTCAGTCATTTTATATTCAGTTTGAGAAACCCCACAGGATACAGATGTTCCATCCACGGAGAGGTCTAATGGAAAACAGTTATACTTCAACTGCTTTAAATCTGAACTAGTGTAATGTGTTTTGAAGCAGGGATGAAACAACAAGCTACTCATTAAATAGGCTGATGGAGACAAGCCATAAACATGCTCCCAAGACAGTTTGAATTCATGCCTGAGGCGTGCTGTAGTATATCAGGGTCTTCGCTCAACTGTGACATATCTGCTTCTGAATTGTGGGAAGTCAAAGTGAGTGGCCGACATGGCTTAGGTGAGAGGCTTTAGAACAAAATTAAAAATGCCTGGGTCTCAGGACTGGGACTGAGAAGGTCCATTTTCTGTTTCCCAGCAGAGAGTGCGCTCAAAGAAATACACGGATCAGATACGAATGACTGGCAGAGTCTCATTTTTAATCCTCCTGTCATTGGCGACAGACCACTGGGTAACAACAGACTCAAAGGTCACCCGAGCCATCAAGACAGACCCTGCCTCTCTGTGCTTGTGGTTCTACTGACCAGAGTAAAACAACATAATCTTTTTTCCCACAGAAAATTATAAGGTAGTCTGAGATTTCAAAAGACTGAATGCCTGTCCGCAGCTGAAACAACTTCTAGCCCTGTAGCACAAAGCATGCATATAATAAAACAGAATAATATGTATTCTGATATATATAGGACATGCAATTTTCTATTTTTGTGTTTAAAAGTTTAAAAAGAAAACAGATGAAGGGAATGTTGGTTTTACTATGTCCATCAGTTTATGAAAGTAGAAATCCCAACAACCCCTCCCCACAATCCCTCAGGTGCTAGTCAGGAGACGCTCTCAATGCCTAGTTCCCTATTGGTTACTTCAGATTCAGGTAATGGCCAGTAAAAGAACAAAGACTGTATTTTCACTGTACAACAGGCAAGCGATTGAGACAGAGGCGCACTTTCTCTTTAAATGTGGGCAATCCAAAAATGTAAGTAATTCCGCATGTTCAAGAATTGTATGGCATAGATAAGTTGAGAGAGGGCTGGAAAGTAACAATTGCTGCCAATTTGTGTCAGCATGCCACAGCCATGATACTGGCTTTCAAGGTCACAGTTGATCATAATTCTGTTGTATTTTTAAATGTTTTTTTGTCTTCTCTATCTGCTCATGTTGTATGCTTATACTGATTGCTTTGACAATATTGTTATTATCGAAACAGTAATGCCAATAAAACATTTTAATCTAAATTTTGCCCACAGGTGGCACTAAAAAAGTCAATGTTTCAGTGTGGCCTGATTGTAACTCTACAAATGTATCCACAAAAAGTTTAATTCAATTTATGAGCTTTAGACATACACTGCTATTAAGATCCCCTCTCTCTGTTCTGCTTGAACTGCGTCTGTCAATACTTAGCTGTATTGATTGTGGGCTTCAAATATTTGCTTTTTTCCCCAGCATTGTTTTACTGGTTTTATTAGCACTCACTAGCTTTAAATTGATCATTCACAACACAAGACAAACAGATAGAAGGTAATGATTATGTTTTATTTTAAACATGGTAAATAAAAGCTATGCATAATGAAGAGTGTGTCTCCATTGTTTAAACACACATACATATTGCTTTGCATATTTTTTCATGGATATAGGGAAAAACAATCTGACCCTCATGAAATAAATAGTTGAAAAGCTCTGCAACACAAATAACAAGGAATCTTTCTGTACCATTTACATCTTTCATAGATGAAAGGTGAAATGCTCTCTAAACATAAAAAAAAAAAACATGTCCAACATGAACAGCTATGAGGCTTGATACCAGAATGATACCAGATTTGAAGGACATGTTATATCATTAAATATGAGCCATGCATATGTTCAAGGTGCATCAATCTACTGCTTATCATAGACGTCTTAATAGGATACCTGTTTGGCCTTATAGCAAATTCTGTAAATACAGTACCAGATAGCTGCCACAAGATGGCAGCAGATGACTACAATATTTTACAGTCTGTTACAGGTGTAATTTGATAGGCAGTAAAGTGCCAATTATAAAAATACATCTACATGTGTATACCCACATTCGTGTATACCATGCATTCCACAGCATGGTAAAAGTTGCAGTCGGTGAAATGCTTACCACTTACGAACATTGTGACAAGATTCTGATCTGTACAGTTTTTAGTGCAAGAATAACAGAGATCGGGCCATTGCCAATCTTTTTGAAATAATTTATCATTACACAGTTAGGCCAAGATCATTTATTATAGGTAATTCAATGCAGAGCACTGGCAAGCACATGAATGAAATACATTGACCCTGAGCATCAGGGATGGTATTTGTGGGAGGCTCCCGAGATCCCCAGTGGTAAGGCTCTCACCCTGAGTGCATGTTGAAATCCACATCCTAGACTCAGTTCCAGCCATGCCATCAGATGGTGACCAGGAGCCTGAGGTGGCAGGACAAACAGGCCTTGCTCTGTCGGGGATAAGGGTGGGTATCTCTGCAGGGGTTGCTTATCACTCTGCAGGCCACTGAATCATAAGGTGGACTCCCATGGAATTTACCCCAGTGATTTTTGGTCAAAATATTTAAATTAAATTATTTTGAAGTATACAAGTTCTGACCAATAAATCATTGCATGTAAATAAAAAAAGCTTTTAAATTGCCTCCAGCTTCAAATATTAACTTTTGGCAAAACAATGTTAAAAACCCAGGTGTCAATAATGCATTTAAATATTGAATATTTAAGATTGGTAAAAGGCTGTTTGCTGGTACTCAGAGTGCACGTTACCAAGGAAGTCATAGCGGCGGGGACTGACTCCAGGGGCAGAGGTGTCAGTGTGAGAGAGAGAGTAGCAGCCACAGACAGGCAGACATGACGCCCCTGAAGTTTCAGTGTTTCCCTCACTGTGGGACTTGGTTTATTATTTTAGTTTGCTTTTTTTCTGAGCCTGATTTAAATTCTTTTCATTTAAACAAGCAGACCATGATGACTGTCACTTCTGGTTTCCCATCTGATCCTCCCAGAGCCAGCACCCCTGTGGTGTTTGATGACTGTGTATTCAATTTAACATTTGCTTTTTTTATCTAAGGTTAGTATAACAAACTTGGTTTGTGTGGGAACTCTTTTCTTGGGGGGTGGAGTCTAGGAGTCCTTAAGCTGACCCACTGGTAAGAATTTATGCTTACTTGCACCACTAGATTTGCACTGCAACTGGCTTTCAGCAAAAGGAGACTAAATGAAACCGAAACGAATATATTAGCTGCAGTGAATCCTCAGATTGAAGTTGTTCTGAATAAAGCTCGATAAAGACAGCCGATGAAGTGGCAGTCCCTTGTAAAATGTGCACTACATTAACAGCTGTGGTGGGAAATCTCTGACTCCTCTTTGCAGGTACATTTCAGCCACTGACGATGAGTGAAAATGCATGGGGATCGACTGAGGATGACTCATTTATGGCCTGCAGATGCTGTGCAGTGGGCACAGACGTTGCTTACTGACAGCAGCACGCTGTCATATACAGCCCAGACAGGTGTAGGCCTTCAGCAGACATTGGATCTCTTGCAAATGCAATCTCAAAGCCCTCTGGATTTGCACATATTTAATACCATATTTGTAAAAATTTCTCCTAATAAAGGAACCCTGGGGTATTTACCTGTATATACCTGAGCCACCAAAAGACTGCATCCAGTTTCAATGTATGAGTTTCATCAGTTCTTCTTTAGCGAAGCACAAACTGTTTAATTAAAGCCAGGCTGAAGCATACAAAATGGCTGAGGCCCAACCACGTGAGATATACATTGAGATTAAAACCCCTATTTAAAGGCTTGGAAACCCAACTCCTTCAGCACTGCCACTGTCACTGTCCCTGTTGTCACTCACAATATACTATGCTGTACCCACGGAGAGTGTTCCCCTGGCCAATCTGCTCACCTCACATAGCCCCAGGGGTGCATCAGTGAGGTTCATAGGGCAGGAATCAAGCAGCGTGGGATGAGTGGATTAAGGGTGGAGTATTATACGATTCGTGTATTATTTACTTCTGTCTTTACACACTCTCCCCCACCCCCTGGTTCGGAGAAGTAGCCTTTCGACATCACCAAAGGTCGCACGCTGTTTGTTTTAGTGTTTAGCCTCTCGGTCAGGGCCACCGTGGAGAGGGGTCAATGGATTTCGACATTAAAGGTGGAAAACAAACCTCTGACTGAAGTTTGAATGGAGCTGCATGCAAATCTCGCCCGTCTTGTCTCTCTCTGTGGATTACTGTGCGGCGGACGAATGATGAATGCCTCTCCGATGCTAGCAGGGCTGCTGCTGTATGCCTGTCTCGCCTGCACAGGTGCGTCACAGGAATTACGGGGCCTGCGCGCCGGGACGGGGCCGTCGGATGAGGCGGGCGACCTTTCCGATCACTACGGTGACCTGGCCTTCAGCCTGTACCGCGGCCTGGTCGCCGACAGGCCCGAGGAGAATGTCCTCTTCTCACCGCTCGCTGTCTCTTCGGCCCTCGCCTTCCTGTCCGCCGGCGCCGGCTCGCGGACGCGTGAGGAGATCCTCTCCGTGCTCGGCTTCTCCAATGGCACCAAGGTAAACGTGACGAGAGTGATGGCGGCTCTGGCAGACGTCATCGCCGTGCTCTCCGGGGATAAAGGAGGGAGTAACCTGACCGCAGCAAGTTCCCTGCATGTGGAGAAGACCCTCAGTCTCCCTCACAAGCTCCGTAACCACTCCAGGGAGGGGTACGACAGGGCCGTTCGCCCTGTGGACTTTTCCAAACCCCTGCAAGCCCAGAAGGACATAAATGCCTTCATAAAACAGGAGACGGGAGGGAGAATCACTGACTTCCTCCAAAGTTTAAACAGTTCTGCCAAATCAGTCCTTGCAAGCTACATGTATTTTAAAGGTAAATGTTTTTTTCTACTTAGGCGTTAAGGCATTTCTATAGGACCCAGTCATGAAAGTTTCTTTGGTTGTTGCGGTTTATTGTTTTTAATACTGTGTGCTTTGTGTGTTTAGTACATTGTTGTGGAGGACATGCACAATATACACTATTGTTTTACCTTAGTCTCAAAATCAATGTGAGGAAATAAGAAACAACAGGTAAAATCAGTTGATAATTTAAATATGTTTTGTTAAATATTGTTTATTTCAAGCACACATAAAAGCACTTGAACTATGATCTCTCTTAGCACCAGTATACATCTCTAGTGAATAAAACACATCTGCCCCATATACAGTATATACCAAAACAGTGAGCATGCTAAAGATTCAGCTATGGCGATGTAGCATTCTTAAGTGTGTATGACAATCCTCTGACTGCAGGGAAGTGGCAGCGGCCGTTTTCACGCCGGCACACGGTGAACTGGCGCTTCCAGGTGAACGGCACGCTGGTGGTGGAGGTGCCCATGATGTTCCGGGACGACTCGGAGGAGCTGTGGATGCTCTACGACACCAACTGCTCAGCCACCGTGGTGCGGCTGCCCTATGCCGGGGGTCTGGCCATGCTGCTGCTGCTGCCCAGGGGAGACCTGGACCAGCTGGAGCCCCGCCCCTGTCTCTCTGCCGCCAGGATGAAGTTCTGGAGGACCAATCTCAGGCCTGGGTACTGCTGCAGCCTCAGAGGATGCTGTGTGTGTTTGTGTGTGTGTGTGTGTGTGTGTGTGTGTATGCACATAAGTGTGCACCTGAGCATGCGTGCGTGTGTGTTTGAAATACAGAGGCCGGCTCCCTTCTGCTTCTCCTTTACAGACGAGCAGAAATCCGTCTCCCGAAGTTTGTCCTGAGGAAGTCCTACCCGCTGCAGAGCGTTTTGGAGCAGACGGGTATCCGAACCCTCTTCACCGACTCCGCTGACCTGCCCGGCTTCACGGCCCGGAAAGGGCTGAGGATCCAGGTACGTGGGCTGAGGAACAGAGAACCGCCGGACAGACAGCCAATCAGAGTCCCCCACGTCCTCCTCCTTCATCCCTTTCAGCCATAGGAAAGCTCCCACGGCTGGCGAGGATGTAGAGAAATGCGATGCTGGCAGTTAGCAGGGAGCGGGAAGAAACTGCATGCACAAGGCAGGTGTCTGACAGTTCTTTGTCTCCAAAGAGAGAAAGACGTAGAGAACCGCGGAGGTGAGTCTGTCAGAGCTCCACTATGAGGCTGCTCACTCTTGGATGCCCACCCATGGCGCTCACTCTCTCAGACTGCAAGAGAGGAGCTCAGCGGCCAGATGGACGAGAGTGGGCAACACTGCATCTCTGCATGTGAGCTCTCTGACAGGTGGAGCTAATGAACAGCAAGGCGGAGGTGTCACCACGCACATGTTTCTTGCCTTAGGCTCTGCACGAGGCCATCCTGGAGGTGGACGAGACTGAGGCAGATGAGCGGGGAGGCCGAGGCGCCGGACTGGACTTCTCCGAACCCCAGCGAATCATTTTCGACCGACCCTTCATTTTCCTGGTCTACAATGAACCCACCGGGACCATCCTGCTAATAGGAAAAATTGTGAACCCCACAGAAAACTAAATGACTCCAGTTCCCTCTGTCATCCTGCAAAGAAGACATGAGAACAAATGCAAAAATCTCTCTTTCACTGTAATATATTTAACCATTCTTGTATAAAAAATAAATATGTATTTTTTCCTCTACATATTTGTCTTTGTCATGGAGTTATTTCATTAACATTCTCTTAAGATTTAAAATCCCTGGTTTGTTTTGCTTGTTTAGAATCATACATCTGCTCTCTAATATGTCCCCTTTCATAGGTTGGAAATGCTGTTAAGAATGAATATTAAAGATATGGTACTTGCCTTATTAAAATAAATGTGACAGCAAAGATGTACCTGGAGGGAACCAGGGGAGAGGAATCCACAGTTACCAAGAGGATGTTAAACACAGAACATTAGCGTGTAGCAAGGTCTTCAGTGGGAGCCCGTATTTGTAAATTCACACCTTCAGCATTGCCTCCTTCACTGTCAGTTTTTATTTTGCATGAGGTGGGTTTCCACTTCACATTATCAATAGATTTACCCACAGTGTGTTCATGTTCTACCTCCTGAATGGTAGAGTTAAAAGGATTGGGTTGGTTTGCCAGCCAGCTGCATTGGCTCATGGTGTTCACTTGGTCCCAGAGTGTTAGTGTTTTTACTTGTTCTGGCAGTTGATGGCAGTTGGCAGTGCAATTTTCGGCTTTAGTTATGCTTAAAGATATGATTTGTTCAGGGGACAACTTTTAAAACTGCATTCATGAAAGTGTTGAGGAAGCTGTTTGGCACCATTAAGTGCTGTTTTGAGCTTTATTTCTCTAATGTTTTGCTTTGTCTCTTCACTGGATGCACTCCAGAGCTGATGTACAACTCCACAGAAGAACACCTTCAATATCTCTTAAATGGCTTTTTTGAATCAGGTGTATTTACATATTACAGGGTCTGCTGTATCCTCCCTAGCCTCTCCTTTGATTGCAAGTTCATGTCACCCCATCATGTATCTAGTGTATTTTAGCTAAAAACTATTTCTTCCTAAATGTAACAATAACACATTACTGTCAGGAAGGAACATGAATGAAGGAAGTGAGTAGACCTGTGGAGGTAAAATCATCAGCTAGAATGTGTGTGCCCACGTTTGGCTTTGGTCCAATGATATTTATGTTCTGTTTTGCACAGTAATCAACCCTCTTTCAATATCTAAAACATTGCGTATCCAGAGGACACTGTAAAAGTACACAAATTATAACACTTAAAAAATATTGCCCCCCCATCGCTAAAGCCGGAATGAGTAATAAACATGCGTACGAATGTGGCTGTGCTCCCTCAGATCGTCTGTGCCTGCAAACCATGATGAGTTGAAGCTTTTGCATTATTCCTTTTAAACACAGGCAGCTGTTTGATCAGCATTTCCCTTCTACTGCAATGTTGCTAGCTAGCTGGACCACAAATACCTTCACAGGCACAAAGGACAAACACACAATTTATTGTGGATTATATTGTGGATTATAAATGTGACAATTATGCATATTCAGCTGTTTCCCTTAACAGCCCATCCAAATCACAATGGCAGCATTTAGACTCCTGGTATAAATACTCTATTGTTAACTAAATGAAGGTCTGAAAACTGCAGAAGTCCAGACATTGTGAGTGAACTCAAGTTCACTGCCTGTCAGATTTAATCAAAGAGAAAAGATCTGAAATGGAAAGGTGAAACAGATACTCCTTTCCTCTCTCATGTTTTATTGATATTGGAGGTTCATTGACAATCATTGCTATAATAAAATGATGTTTTGTTAAGTGGAAGTATGACAAGGTGAAGTTAGACAGGAATAATGATTTGTAATGCACATGATCTCACAAATGGGTGGTAAAATATGTATTTCCTGCTCTTCTCCAATTGATCCCTACAAATCTGTTGAAGTATTTTCTGCATCCAGCCTTTTATCAGAATCTTTCTTTTCTATTTAAAATATTCATCTTTGTTAATGATCAGAATGCAAAAGTTGTTCAGTGTTGTGTGGGCTTGTCCTGAATCTGAAAACCCTTTGAATGTCCTCATTCTGCTCTAGATACAGCATGAAGAATAATGTTGGTTTCTGGAGACCAATCATACAGAGTGAGAGATGCGGGAGTGCTCACAGCATTGGTTTCAGTGTTCCTCTGTATCTTCTCAGATTTCTATACATCTTCCTAGTTCACTGCATGTGAATGAGGCTCAATATATGGATGACCAATTGGAAGTTCTGTAATTTACCACCATGGAGTGGTTGAGATCAACACTGGGCCCCCCTGCTGGTGTGGTTATGCCACAACACTGGTGGGTTCATTCAGGCAACTGACATGCGAAAGAATTCTGAATGCAATCCCCAAGCACTGCATTGCCTTACGATAGTGTCACTGTCCATGGTCTGTTCAGATAAGTCAGAAAATTCAGAAAAAATGTAAACAGAGAATCGTGTTATAACAGTCGGCAGATTTATTACAAGCTACATGTTTGAAAACAAGTGGCCTGTTTTTTTCCTCATCTGGCCTTGGTTTCATTTTGACAGTTTGAATGATAGCAACATCATGTAATGAAACTCTAAAAGTAGAGCAGTGAACAGTAATTCCACTGAATGGGGAAATAAGCAAATATCCATTAAACACTGACAGTACTTTATACCCATGGTGTTCAATTCCAACAGATTTTTTTTCCTGAATAAAAAAATGCATTATCTTGTTTGACAACAAAATCACTTGGTGATTGGGATCCGGTGGGACCTGGTCTATAGTTTTGTCCTTATGATTTTATGATCCATAGAAATAGATGCAAAGAGAAATGGACTTTTGTCACTGAGAAGGGATCAGCAGCAGAGTTTCCATAGAGATTTTTTTGTGTAAGGCAGCCATTTTGTGGTACACCTCAATTTGTTCAGAAATGCTAGGTTAACATCCTGCCTGAACATGAACAGCTGCACGGCACAGAGTGCAACAGGGTCCTCTAGCTCCAGCAAGTTAAAACTTCACTCAATTGGGAGACTCCAACCAACCGCCTCTACCACCAACATGCACAGTGCAGGCAACCAGCCTGAAACCATCTCTGGTGGAATCCAGTTTGGAGTACAGTGTGTGATTGGGAGGACAGAATGTTATTTAATGCCTGAAAGGTGATTCAGAGTACAGGATGTGCCACATAGATGTGCAACAAGGAATGGACCGGTTGCCTTCACCCCCATGGAAACCCTGCCGTTGATACCGTGTGGTCTAGCTGGCTGTGGGGTTCACAACCTTGCCCATGAAGAGGATGCTTCTGGTGGACTCCTCTACAATGAGCAGCAGGAAGGGCCTGTCCAAGACAAACCTGTCAGGTAAAGATTCAGGAACAATTTCGATGGTGGTGGCAGCAGCGGCCTCAGTGCCCCTCTCATCCACGTTGAGCACAGCTTTGTGGGACACCTAAAAAACCAACCAGGTGAAATTTAAGGGGCACAGAGACACCAAACAAGTGAGGAAACCTAAACAGACAAGAGTCGCACAGTGCAGCGTGACAATGTGTCGTAGCAGTTAAGGAGCTGGACTGTCTGGAAATGCCCATCTGTGCAAATGGACAGTATGTTCAAATGTAAGATTTGTGACTTGCCCTATGTAAGTTCTTCTGTAACGCAAATATATTATGATGTAATCCTGTTTCAAGTGCTGTTTACATTCACACTGATTGTCTACCAACTTTCATAACATCAAATCTTCAAGAACAACCTCCGTCCACACACACAGGAAGCACATCCTCGTACCTTGGACACCTTCAGGCCAACCTCTTCAGAGATCCCTGACAGGTCAGCGGAGTCAGAGAATGCGGCAACCACACCCATCTCTGTCAGAACTTCCTTCAGGGAGTATGATCCAGATGCAGAGAACTTGGGCATGAATACATCCACCGAACTAACAGAGAGGAAGTCAACACATGCTTAGTCCAGGCATCTCGGGTAGCACACAGAGCTACAATATTCGTGGAATGTCAATGGCAGCAGTTGCAATTGGAATAGGGTTATACACGCCTATTACAGTGGGACAGTGAACAATCCAGGTCTATGTTCTTTTGACTTTTGATGATGGTGCCCCTTACCTTCCAAATAAAGATTTGTGCCAGTGTCTGATGTACTCCTTGCTAATGATTGATTCTACATGCTTAATCTTTCCCTTGCTTGGCAGGAGGATCATCATGGAGGCATTCCCCTGGTAGGGCAGCATCAACACCTCCGTGTGGTTGTTGCGGTCATAGTAGTACTCGAAAAGACCAGTCCTCATCATCATGTCCACCGTCACCTTGGTCGTGTCGTCGACGTGGAAGTCAGCCTTGTGCGTGTCTTTTGGATCAAAGGGTTTCTCCCATTTGCCTGAAAGAACACAGTGAAATTAGGGCGGCCCACATAACAAGACCGCACGATGCCTACAATACCTCCTCTGTCACAGTGGCCTATTCCTTCCAAGGCTGAAGTTAGAAAAGCAATAGGTTATCCATGACAGCTAAGCAGATGAGTGGAGATTGACCTACCTCTGAAGAAGATGTAGTTCAGCAGCACCAGGAGGGTGTCACTTTCCACACTTGTCATCACCTCAGGGATCTTGTCATGGGTCTTCTTGGCGATGTACTTGTTGATCTCTTGGATGGCTAAATCCTGTTTCTTGAAGTCGACGGTGAAGCCCTCGGCCTGGAAGTAGTGCTTGGCATCCTCCAGGTACTTCTGTGTGGGCTTGAAGCCCTCCTGCAGGACCAGGGTGCTGCCAGTGTCCAGCTGCAGCGCCCCCTGGCTGTGACCCAGCATGTGCTGCAGGTGCTCGTAGGCCTCGCTCACCTGGGCGCTGGTGAGATCGCTGTAGCCCAGCACCTGGAAGAGCTGCTTGTGGGTGTCGCCCTTGGCCCCCATTGACAGCAGGGATAGGGCGGTGGAGATGCCAAGCGGGGAGAAGAAGACGTTCTTGGACTCCGCTTCGGCCTTGGCGTTCAGGTGCTTGTAGAGGGCGAAGGCGAAGTCGGCGTTGGGCGAGGATAACTTGTGACAGATCTCCTCTACCTGGCTGTGGTCGGGGTGGGACTCGTCTTTGCCGTGGTGTAGGTGGTGGAAGTGTTCCTCGGTGTGACCCTCATGGTCTGCAACATGAGGGTGGGGGAGGGGCCTCGCCACAGAGAGGAGCAGGGAGGCGAGCAAGCAATACAGAAATCCCCGCATTTTCACCTGCCAGCAAAAGCCAAGGAAAAGTGAACGGTTTTCCAAGTAGAACATTCCTTACCTCATCTGGGCATCAACATTGCCAAAGCATTGTGTCTCTCTGTAATGGAACAGAACAGGGTGCCTATATGACGTGAATGCATGATATGTATTAATGAACAAACACATTATCATTTTCAAAATTACTGAATTTGAAAGTATTGAATAATGTAAGAGCTGGTGAGTGAATATTTCTGGGTTAATTATCAAAATATATACATGCTAAAAATACTGCCATTCTGCTTGTATCTCTGTTGTGGGATGACCGAGAGGCAATAAAAAAAAAAACAAAAAAACTGACGAGGTCAAAAGGTTTGATGAGGTGATGGTGGTTTATTTCACCCAAGCTGTGACTGGTGAAAGCAACAACAAATAATGATAATTTAACAATGATGAAAAAGGAAAAAAAACAAAGACTAACACAAACAAAAACCAAAATGTAAACAACAATGGCCTAAGTAGAGAACACAATTATACTGTGATTCTCACTACACTTTTGCCTACTTCACCCTTCTGACTGAGAGTTGCTCTTTTAAAGGCAACCCGCCATCTTGGAATAAACTAAACAGAACAACATAAATCAATTAACTCAACAACAGCCAGAATCCAATAAATACTGTCATACAAATATCACTCCATCACATCTAATATGTTTCATGGGTATTCTTGCTGTTTACAACCCAATGCCATTCAACTATAAAAGATCAACCAGCAACCACCGGAAACTCCCTCACAGTCACCTCCCATGTTGGTCAGCCCCCATTTGTCGCAAACCTACAAATCCCATCAGCCCCCAGCCCTCAGGTCCTTTGGCTAATGGAGTCTGTTCTGTTGGTGACCTTGGTTGCACAGGTAGGCCCTGTTCCCCCCAAACCACAAACATTTCTTTGAAAAAAAGAGGTGCAATTGACAAAAAAATTGTCCAAGATTAGAAATGCTTAAACATTCAGTTGGCCACCCTGCAGGTTAAGACATTCCACCTGACCTTCTTGATTTATAGAGTCAGTGGTTTGGGTGTGTTTGGGAGGAGGCAAACAAAGGAGCCAGTGAAATACAATGGGGATGGTAGATAGTACCGTGATATGTTTGCCCTTCTGCTTAGTTAACCTAAGTTCATGTAACGGACATGCGCTCCGTTACAATCTCTGTTTTCTGTATGCAGCTGATGATCATTTCATTTGTGTGTACTGCTAATATATTTTATATTAAAGAGAAAAAGACTGTCTTTGTCTTGCATCAATGAAAAATATTAATTAGTGAGAAGGAAAAAAATAGGAAAAAATGGAAAAAACTTCAAGAAAATATGTAAATTGTATGCAACAGAATCTTTCCTGCAACAGGAAAAAAAAAGAAATGCCTCTTGAATACAAATGCAATGGATGCCCCGTATAAATGTAAATGTTTGACATACATCGGTAAAGTTAACCAAATTCCTGGTGGGTACTGTTTTGTTCTTCAGAATTCTCTTTGGAAAGAAATAGTTTTGTTTATACAGGGAGCACAGATACTGCCCAAACATCACTGTCAGTAAAACATGATGTTCTTCACCAACATTTCAGATCACACATTCAAGTTACCCATACAGGACATAGGCATTTTAAGTAATAGGTACCAAAGGCAGACCAGCAACAGATGGTAAGCTACAAACTGGGACAGAACTTATTCGTTTTGAGTTTTTTTTACAATCACCCTCCACTGGTTCTTACTGTTTTGCATGAATAAAAAGGGTGTCAGTTTAAACACACATCTCTTTGCAGCAGATTCTCTTTCTTGATTGCATTGAATGTAATCGTGTTACCATTATATACTTTGTTACCATTATATATTTTTTTAACACCTAAAAAGAACAACTTTTTTAAGCTAAAATCAAATTCCAATCTCTGTCAGAGGCAATTTAGTTCATCTTTGTCATTAAGATTGTTTCATGTGAAGTTCACAAAGCTGCTAACACTACAGAAGAAGATGCAGATAAATTAACCACATCCCTTTAAATTCATATCTACAAACATTAAAACAATTAGTAACAAAAACTAAAAAAGGAATCAGCTACTGATGGATAATTTATTAATACATTTGTGGGCTTGCTAATCACAAAAATGACTATAATTATGAGAATACACAGTATGATAACCCTTGAAATGGAACACAATCCATTTAGAGCACCACTTTACGTTAATATGCCCATCCAGTTTTATGTTTTTTCTTTATTTTTGAAATGAAATATTATATTAGGTTATCTCAATCATTTTCCCTGTGACTAAAATTATAAAGCAGATTGTGCTTACCATGCAGACCTCTTCTCAGGCAGACAGTTTGATCTGTCAGTCTGAGCATTTATATTGTACAGAATGGGCAGAGCAGCAAACATTGGAATGACCCAGACCTCTGGACCTCAGTGTTGGTGACTTATCTCTCACCTCTATCAAAAGTATCAAACCTGACACTACAGGGCCGAAGAGCCAATCAGACCAGTTGAGCTAGATGTCCATACCTCAGTGGAATTTTCTTGCAATTCAAGGTAAACTGAAATGTTTAAAGAAAGGGTGTTTCTGTGTTTGCATGCATGTGTGTATGCTTGCGTGTGTGCATGCATGTATGCACACGTGTGCACACACATGTTCGTTCATACATAGGTGGGTATGTATGCATGTGTGTACATATGTGCATTCATCTGTGGGTGGGAATGTATGCGTGTGCATAGGTGTGCGTGCTTTGTCACTTAAGCATTTGGTGATGAACTTTGTGCAGATGGTCCTGAAGAGTTTGTGTAGTTCCTTGCATGGCCAAATTAATCTCAGTACGACCGCAGTCACCCAGCATAGAAAGACTGCGTGTCAGTAGATGTCTGGGTATCAGATATCAATAGTCTTGCCATGCTTACATGCAGAAAAAAAAAAAATTATTAAAATTTAGACAATACATAAGCAGATAAATTAAATCATAAACAAAAGAGAACATAATTCTCCTCATTATGGTTAATTCTGCTCTTCTATTGTCAGGCAAACTCTGCACTTTGGGATAAGGGGGTTGTTTCACTGACTAATGAATCATCGGCTGCACTAAAGCGAAATGGCTGTGACTGGCTTATTGGTCACCTATTATGTTTTTTTTTCTTATCGGAAACTCAATTTTTCAGTGCCAGCAGAAATTCAGCTGAAGGGTCAATCCCTGATCACAATACAATCTTTTTGTGCTGGGTGACTGCAGTTGTGCTCACATTTGGCCATGCAAGGAACAGCACAATCTCTTCAGTAATATCTACACAAAGGCCATCACCAAATGCTTAAGTGACAAAGTGACAAACACACACACACACACACACACACACACACACACACACACACACACTCTTTTTGTTTAAACATTTCAGTTTACCTTCAAAGGCAAAAGAATTCCAATAACGTATGGAAATCCAGCATGACAGGCCTGATTGGCTCCTTGGCTCTGTGGTGTCAGGTTTGATACATTCGTAGATAGAGGTGGGAGGTGAGTCACCGACCGAGGGGTCCAGAGGTTGGGGTCAGATCAATGTTTACCCAGAGGGCACTGCTCATTCTGTACAGTATAAATGCTCAGACTGATAGCTCAAACTTGTCTGCCTGAGAAGAGTTCTGTATGGTAAGCACAATCTGGTTTATACTGTAAGAGACAGGGAAAATGATTGGGATAGCAGAATAGAATACTTCATCTCAAAAGTAAAAAAAAAAAAAAAAACAAAAAAACTTAAAACTGGATGGGCATATTAATGTAAAGCAGTGCTCTAAATTGATTTCATTCCATCTCAAGGGTTATCCTACTTTTTAAGCTCTTAATTATAGTTGTTGTTTTTTTGTGACAAGCTCACAAATGTATTAAATTTAAAAAAGGATGGATAATTTTTCTTGCTTATAGTTTTATTGTGTGTACACATGAATTTAAAGGGACGCCGTTAATTTATCTGCATGTTCTTCTGTAGTGTTAGCAGCTTTGTGAACTTCAGATGAAACATTTTTAACAATGACAAAGATGAACTAAATTGCCTCTGACAGAGATTGGAATTTGATTTTAGCTTAAAGTTGTTTTTTGTTACAAATAAAATTTCTTCCCTGGGCAGTATACAAAGGTAACACTATAACATTCGATGCAATCAAGAAAGACGAAATCTGCTGCAAAAAGATGCTTATTTAAACTGACACCCTTTTTAATCATGCAAAACGGTATGAACCAGTGGATCACAAAAATTTGTGAATCTTTATCAAAATTAATGTAAGTGTTGCCCCTGTTTGTAGCTGACCAGCTGCTGCTTGTCTCTGAGTCTGAGGTTTTTTATTTGTCCTGTTTGTCCATTCTTTGTGGTAGCTGTTACTGAAAATGCATGTGCCCTTTATGGGAAACTTAAATCTATGATCTGGAATGTTGGTGAGGAACCTCACCATAAGCTATAAGCTTATAAGCTATCCTTTTGTACAAGCTAACCCATTTCATCCCAAGGAGAGAATTTGTAAAGAAAAAAATACCCACCAGGGATTTGGTTAACTTTACTGATCTATGTCAGACATTTATAGGAAGCATCTGTTACATTTATATTGAAGAGGCATTTCTGACATTTTTCTGCATTCAGTTTGTGCTCTTTTTCCTGACAAATTAATAGTTTTCACTGATGCAAGACAAATAGTCTTTTTCTCTTTGATATAAAAGTACATAAGCAGTACACACAGCTGAAATGATTGTCGGGTTCATCCAGAAAAGTGACAAGATAGAAGCAGGAGGACTATTTTAGGGTGCATATTTTTTGACAATTAACACAGAGGTATCCACTTATTATCCACACCTTATTCAATACTTTCAAATTCAGTCATTTTGAAAATGATAATGTGTTCATTCATAAATATATATCATGCATTCACGTCATATAGGCACCCTGTTCTGTTCCATTACAGAGACACAATGCAATGTTGATGCCCAGATGAGGTAAGGAATGTACTACTTGGAAAACCGTTCACTTTTCCTTGGCTTTTGCTGGCAGGTGAAAATGCGGGGATTTCTGTATTGCTTGCTCGCCTCCCTGCTCCTCTCTGTGGCGAGGCCCCTCCCCCACCATCATGTAACAGACCATGACGGTCACACCGAGGAACACTTCCACCACCTACACCACGGCAAAGACGAGTCCCACCCTGACCACAGCCAGGTAGAGGAGATCTGTCACAAGTTATCCTCGCCCAACGCCGACTTCGCCTTCGCCCTCTACAAGCACCTGAACGCCAAGGCCGAAGCGGAGTCCAAGAACGTCTTCTTCTCCCCGCTTGGCATCTCCACCGCCCTATCCTTGCTGTCAATGGGGGCCAAGGGCGACACCCACAAGCAGCTCTTCCAGGTGCTGGGCTACAGCGATCTCACCAGCGCCCAGGTGAGCGAGGCCTACGAGCACCTGCAGCACATGCTGGGTCACAGCCAGGGGGCGCTGCAGCTGGACACTGGCAGCACCCTGGTCCTGCAGGAGGGCTTCAAGCCCACACAGAAGTACCTGGAGGACGCCAAGCACTACTTCCAGGCCGAGGGCTTCACCGTCGACTTCAAGAAACAGGATTTAGCCATCCAAGAGATCAACAAGTACATCGCCAAGAAGACCCATGACAAGATCCCTGAGGTGATGACAAGTGTGGAAAGTGACACCCTCCTGGTGCTGCTGAACTACCTCTTCTTCAGAGGTAGGTCAATCTCCACTCATCTGCTTAGCTGTCATGGATAACCTATTGCTTTTCTAACTTCAGCATTGGAAGGAATAGGCCATTGTGACAGAGGAGGTATTGTAGGCACTGTGCGGTCTTGTTATGTGGGCCGCCCTAATTTCATTGTGTTCTTTCAGGCAAATGGGAGAAACCCTTTGATCCAAAAGACACGCAGAAGGCTGACTTCCACGTCGACGACACGACCAAGGTGACGGTGGACATGATGAAGAGGACTGGCAGGTACGAGTACTACTATGACCGCGACAACCACACGGCGGCGTTGATGCTGCCCTACCAGGGGAACGCCTCCATGATGATCCTCCTGCCAAGCAAGGACAAGATGAAGCATGTAGAATCGATCCTCAGCAAGGAGTACATCAGACACTTGCATGACTCCCTGTTCAGAAGGTAAGGGCCAACATCATCAAAAGTCAAAAGAACATAGCCCTGGATTGTTCACTGTCCCACTGTAATAGGCGTGTATAACCCTATTCCAATTGCAACTGCTGCCATTGACATTCCACGAATATTGTAGCTCTGTGTGCTACCCGAGATGCCTGGACTAAGCATGTGTTGACTTCCTCTCTGTTAGTTCGGTGGATGTATTCATGCCCAAGTTCTCTGCATCTGGATCATACTCCCTGAAGGAAGTTCTGACAGAGATGGGTGTGGTTGCTGCATTCTCTGACTCCGCTGACCTGTCAGGGATCTCTGAAGAGGTTGGCCTGAAGGTGTCCAAGGTACGAGGATGTGCTTCCTGTGTGTGTGTGTGTTTGGTGATATGATTATGTAATGAAAGCTGTTAAACAGATTGAATGTAATCACAATTTGAGATGGGATTACATCACATTACATATTTGCACACATACATACATATGCATCAAAGAAGAACTTACATGGGGTGTGTTACATAGCCTACATTTGAACATTCTTTCCATTTATAGAGACGGGTATTTACAGGGAGTGTCCCACCTAGGAAATTAACCTGCACGTGCTGGATAACAAGACTAGCTTCCTAACTGCTACAACACAGTGTCACCCTGCAGTGTGGGGCTCTTGTTTGTTTGGGTTTCCTCACTTGTTTGGTGTCTCTGTGCCCCTTAAATTTCACCTGGTTGGTTTTTAGGTGTCCCACAAAGCTGTGCTCAACGTGGATGAGAAGGGCACCGAGGCCGCCGCTGCCACCACCATCGAAATCATGCCCATGTCCCTTCCGGACACGTTCGTCTTGGACCGGCCCTTCCTGCTGCTCATTGTAGAGGAGTCCACCAGAAGCATCCTCTTCATGGGCAAGGTTGTGAACCCCACAGCCAGCTAGACCACACGGTATCAACGGCAGGGTTTCCATGGGGAGGGTGCTGAGGGCAGCCAACTTGTTCCTTCCTGCACATTTACGAGGCACATCCTATAATCTGAATCACCCTTCATACACTAAATAACATTCTGTCCTCCAAATCACACATTGTACTCCAAAATTGATTCCACCAGGCTGGTTGCTCGCATTATGAATGTTGGTGGGAGTGAAGCTTTAACTTGCTGGAGCTATAGGATCCACTCTCTTTGTGCTGTGGAACTATTTGTGTCATGCAGGTCTTTAACCCGGCATTTGTGAGCAAATATATCAAAGTTTGTAATGAAATGGCTGCCTTAGACAAAAAAAAAAAAAAAAATCTCTCCTCTCTGGAGACTCTCCTGCTGATCCCTTCTTAGTTACAAAAGCCCATTTCTCTATGCATCTATTTCTATGGATCATAAAATAACCATAAGGACATAACTATCGGCCAGGTCCCACAAGATCCCAAGCTTGCTTTTGTTCTCAAACAAGATTTTTTTTCATTCAGGGGAAAAAAAAATCTGTTGGAATTGAACACCCATGGGTATGAAGTACTGTCAGTGTTTAATGGATATTTGTTTCTATGCTTCTGAACTCAAATATTTCTTTCTGTAAAGAAACAATAAAACAAACGTATATTGACTTTTGATTTGCTTATTTCCCCATTCAGTGGAATTTCTGTTCACTGCTCTACTTTTAGAGTTTCATTACATGATGTTGCTGTCATTCAAAATGTCAAAATGAAATCAAGGCCAGATGAGGGAAAAAAAAACAAGCCACTTGTTTTCAAACATGTAGTTTATAATATAACTGCCAACTGTTATAACACGATTCTCATTTTACATTTTTCAGAATATTCTGACCTATCTGATCAGACCATGGACAGTGATGCTATCTTAGAGATGCAATGTTTGAGAATTGCATTCAGAATTCTTTTTCATGTTAGTTGCCTGAATGAATCCATCAATGTTGTGGCATAACCACACCAGCAGGGGGCCTCAGTGTTGACATCAACCACTCCATGGTGGTAAATTGCAGGACTTGTAATCATCCACGTAGGGCCTCATTCATACTGCAGTGAACTAGGAAGAGGTATGGAGAAAATTTGACTGAAAATAGTGAGCACTCCTGCATCTCTACTCTGTGTGATTGGTCTCTAGAAGTCACCATTATTCTTTATACTGTGTTTAGAGCAGAATGAAGACATCCAAAAGGGTTTCCAGATTCAGGATGAGCCACCCAACACAGAGCAACTGTTATAATTTACTGGCAACAATTTAGCTGTTAAAAAGGATACACTTCTATGAATAACCACCTTGCATTCTGATCGTGAACAAAGATGAATATTTCAAATAAAGAGCCTGATAAAACAGCCAGATGCAGAAACCACTCCAACAGATTTGTAGGGATCAATCGGAGAAAAAGCAGGAAATGCATATTTTACCACCCATTGCTGGAGATCATGAGATCATGTGCATTGCAATTCATTATTCATGTCTAACTTCGCCATGTCATACTTCCACTTAACAAAACATCATTTTAATATAGCAATGATTGTCAATGAACCTCCAATTTCAATAAAACATGAGAGAGGAAAGGAGTATCTGTCATCTTTCCATTTCAGATCTTTTCTCTTTGATTAAATCTGACAGGCAGTGAACTTGAGTTCACTCACAATGTCTGGACTTCTGCAGTTAGACCTTCATTTAGTTAACAATAAAGTATTTATAGCCAGAGTCTTTATGCTGCCATTGTGATTTGGATGGGCTGTTAAGGGCAAGAACTGAAGATTTATAATTATAACATTTATCATCCACATTTTGTTCATTTTACATTCAGTTCAAATGCAGATCATTTTCTGCATGACTTTAAAATTTATAGTACCAATGCAAGGTTAGACCTTTGAAAATAAAATAAAAAATAATAGAGCACTCTGCTTATAAATATTACTGATATAACACTCATCACATATACTGAGACATAATCAGTCCTATGCTAACACTGTTCAATTACTCCACTTACAAGAATCCAGTAGTGTGCTTATAATAACAGAAATAAATGTAATATGCTCAATCAATTTCAGTGGCAAGTAAAATGTTGTGTGAAAGCTATAATACAGTCCTTTTTTCATTTGTATCTTCTGCTAATTAGTGAAGTGCAACATTTTGAGAAGAGTTTTACCCCTAATTCCCAGGATGTGCCTTTCAAAGTGTTGTGTTTAGGTAGGTGCCTGGATGCTGGTAGAGATATCTTGCAGAACAAAGGAAAATAAATGCAATCAAGGACGTCACCTTTGTAGCCTACTGATTATCACTGAGGCACTCAAAATTAAGGTTACTACATATTATGTTATTTTATGTTAGCTCATGACTAATTGTGCTGAGGAATTATAGACCACATAACACTAACAATTCGCATGGTAACATTTGAAATGATCAACGTTTTTTAAATGAACACTTATTTAATGAAGAATTGTATAAAAAAGAAAAACACTAAATGCACACACTTTTTGTTATATATTCGAAACACTTAAGCATTGTTGGATGCATTAAAGTCAATTTTCTCCATTCATTTGTAACTCTATTTTTAAGGATCAACCGCTTATGAGAATCAAATCCTCTCCACTGTAATAATGATAATTGAAAAAATGGACGGCTTGCAGTTAGAGACAATGGTCTGGAAAATTATTGAATTGACACACAGGCATACTTGAATGAAGGACAGCAAACATTTACAAACTGGTCCATGGGTTTGTCACTTTACCCTTTGGACAGTGGGGGTTGTATCGAGCGGTTTTAACCTAAAGGTTATCAACCCCAGCTGCCTCTTTGACCTTTGGCCTCTAGGCAGAAAAAAAAGCTGAGTCAACGCTTTCCTTCATTGGATGGTTTGAGAACTTCCCGGCCTAACTTCTTCAGCTGCATCTGCATCTTTACATGCACGGGAAGAACGGTGAGGACTTTGTTTGTGCAACGCTTCACACTTTTTTCAAGATGGGAGAACATTCTGGTCAGTTTGCCTGAGGGGCATTTTGGAGGTCTGCTCTGGGGAGCAAGCCTGTGTTTGGAAAAGGTAAATGATCAATGTGTGTTCTTGGTTGGAGGGGAGGAGCATGAGCTTTCAACCAAGCCCATTTTTTATTTCAATAACAAGAATATAATAAATGAATAAATACAATTAATAATAAAAATCCCCATAAAACTAAATATATATAATTTGTGACAGAACCTTCAGATTTATGTTCTTTCATACAACGTTGCAATACACCCAAAAAAAAAAAAAAAAAAAAAACACTAAACGTAAGTTGCACATCCTTATATTACTCCCTGGAAGTCTCAAGGCTGCTTAGCTGGGTGAATTGTGCTCATATCTGAGCTTATTATTGCCATGAGTGAAATGCTTGGCTTTTTTGAGGACATATTTTCGATGCCTTCAAAAACGATACAGTATAGTATCACTTCCACAGCTTCTGCAGTACTCTGCTTTCCGTGAAATATCCATTACTTGTATTATTTAGTCCCCTGAACTCAAACCAGATCAAATCATTTGACATTTTCAAGGGGTATTTACCTTGTTTAAACCTGAGCAAATTTCATCTCTATGGTGGTTTTTTCATTACTGAGAAATGATATAATATCAGCATAGTTACAGTGCAAGGTTATCTTATCAAACTGGGGCTCTGCAAAATCGTTAAATTGGACCACCTGTGTGTGTGTGTGTGTGTGTGTGTGTGTGTGCACATGAGAGAGAGAGAAAGAAAAAGAATGAGAGCAGAGGAAGGCTATAGGAGAGAGATTTGTTTTACTATTTTTATCTCAAAGTCACATTTATTTTACATTCTAATTATCATTTTTTACTGAATTTACAGTCCTTATGAACTTGTTAATTGATAATAAAACCTTTATCTGAATCCTCTCAGTCCTTTGAGAGAAAAACTTCATCGCCTTTTACAAACATAATGAAAGGGACTGATGCTACGGTACGGTTGTATTTAGCCCCTTACTTAGCGCACTTCTGTAAATCTGAGGAAAGGTTTGCGGTGCCTGGAGGTTACTGAGAGCGCCTGCGGGGTGAGGCGGAGGGCAGAGCCCCGGGCACAGAACGCTCCGTATCAGCCGATGGCGGTGCGCCGCTCTCGCACACCCGCGCCGTTCGCCGGCGAACGTGTCGGTGGCGGCGCCGCCGGGCCCTGTGATGTGCAGTGAAGTGGGCGTCCGCAGCCGCGCAAGACTAGAGACGAAATCAGGCCTTTTTTAATCCGTCTCTCACGGATCATTAGAGGAGAAATGCCCTCATCTTTTCGGCGGGATCAAAGCGGCGGCGGCAGAACGTCTCCCGCGACGGCCGCGAATCCGCAGATGAAAAGTGAGATGAAAGCCGAGTCAGCGGATGTGTCTCTCTCGCTCTCTTTTTTTTCCCCCGGATTCGTTCAATTAAAACTCGCGCATAACTCGTGAAAATGGCACAGGGCGCCGCTTTCATTTCGCGCCCCCTGTCGCTGTGTTCCGATTTGTGACGTCTTCCTCTAAAGTCCCCCTTGTCCCCTGCTCCCTTCCCTCCCTGACCCCTGACCCCCCAAAAGCAGTCCCGTCCGTCCGACCTTTCCTGCTGACAGATCCCTCCACGCACGGCAGTGACATCAAAGATGCCTCCAGTACCTTTCATCCGTGGAGTGACACCAAGATGCTTGCCTCTCTGTCCATTTTTTATGAGGCCAGTGTCAGAATCCTACATCCCTAACGCAGTGTACAGGGAGAATACACACAAATCCGAGAGGCTTTACAGAGGACTGAGCTACTGAGGCCTCGTTCCGGCTTTGTTCATTCAGTGTGTTGGAACTCATCTCTGAAGTGATGCAAACTGTGTTCCTACAGCTTAGTTTCGAGTTGTCCCTTCAACAGATATAAATGGTGATTAACACTCAGGTGATTAACACTCTTTCTAATCAGTAGATCCAAACCAACATAAAAAGATGGCTCAGGGGACCAGAAGTGGAAACTTGTTTGAAGTCAGAAACTGTAACTTGGACACTATTGAGCACATAAATTGTTCAGAAGTTCTCTTCAAAACTGTAAGGGCAGCACTGGGAGCAGCAGTCCACCAGCATCACTCCTATCATTAAAACTGAGCATTACATTTACTGTGATTCATCTAGCAGATGTAGTTATCCAGAGGAAAGTACAAAGCAAAGCTACAAAAGTGCACATAAGGCCACATGGACAGCAGGTTCATACAGAAAAGGTCAGACCATCTCCGAGCATGTGTCAGTAAGTCACAGTGCTACAGTAAGTGCCGCAATAATCAAAAGTTTAACGGCAAGTGTCAATGTACAAGACGGCGCAATGGTAGAAATAACTGCCATAAAGTGCTGAAGGCAAGGCTTAAGTGCTTCAATTAGACAGGAGAGCCAAGGTGCGATCTAACGCGGTGGGTTGTCGGAGGACAGCCAGGGACTCCGCTGTCCTCATGCCAATGTGTGGGGGCCTAGAACAGGCATGTAACCCCACAGGCACGAGACAGCCTGTCTCCCAGGGGTCATGAGGTGGACTGTCCGATAAGTCATGTCTGATGTTCACTGGAATATACAGAGGAGCTGCTCCCCTCCCTGTCCGATGGGATAACACCGATGCTGAGAAATGGAGATCGGGATAGGTCAGGCACAAGAATGAGAACGCTTAGCCGAGCAGCAGCTCTCTGGAAGGACTGCAAGGGTTCTGACGTTACCGGTCAGGACAGCAGCGGACAGGGAGGCTGCCGTTGCCCAGGTGAGAGTGGGGCATAGCCTGGAACAGGAGCCAAGAAGGAGTCGGTGAATTCTAATGGGTGGAGTATGTTGGGGGACAGCAGTGTGGTGTAGTGGTAAGGAGCTGGGCTCCTAACCAAAAGATGGCTAGTTTGATTCCCACTAGGGCACAGCTGTTGTACCCTGGTGCAAGGTACTTAACCCACAATTGCCGGTAAATATCTGGCTGTATAAATGGATAAAATTGTAAGCTACTGTAAGTTCTCTCAGGATAAGAGCATCTGCTAAATGACAATAATTTAATGTAATATATGGAGTAAGTGCCTTGCTCGCTGTGAACGGAGACCAGTAAAACCAATGAAATGTTGCAGATATGCATGAAACCTTGTATGTGACTGTGGCAACTATGGCATTCGGGGGAGATACAGGGAGAGGGGAAGAGGGGTTGAGAGAGAACGAGGGAGGGAGGGAGGGAGACAGAGAGAGAGAAAGACATTCGGTTGATCTGCGGGGGCCTCTGGAGGCCAAGCGAGCAGGTTCATTTGAATGGCGCACCGACGTCTAAAAATACAACCCACTTGTACAGACCGCCAATAAATAATTGAACAAAACAAAACTGAAGAAAATCTCACCTAAAAAAAAATCAGGGCTACGGAATCACGCGAAAGGCCTCTCTGAGGATCGCCCACAGGGAGCAGCATGCCTCCTCTTCATCAGCTGATTAAACTAATCAGCAGCGCATGTACAATAACTCCAAATACACATTGCCTGGGGGCCTCTCAACCAGACGGGTCCCGCGCGTGAGAGGAACTGTGGGCCTAACTTAGGTAAGGCTGAGATGATCAGAGCCCGATCGGCCTCTGTTTACCCCGTGTTTCACTGTGCGTAGCCTACACCAAATGCTTCTCGACATCCTGGACAGTCTACAGTGCGCGCTATTTGCTCTTCATTACCAGCATAAGAAATGGCATGCTGCGTGTAGGAGTGTTGCTGTAGGCAGGGCAATGCAATATACTTGCTGAAACATGGAATTTGAAAATATGAGCACCTTTATCTCTTTATCTGAGTTGCACGCACACATCCACATGCACATGCGGCACACATGCACACAAACACACACCCACACAGGAACACACAGTCTTGCACGCATACACTCATGCAAGCATGCAGACGCACAGGTTTTGTGTTGTTGGTTGCACGCATGTTCTTATCTCATCTGACCAACAGATGGCACTGTTGTGCTGGACTTCCACAGTGACTTTGACACGAGCTCTGCGAAGTCTCTCATAACAAGCACGCTGCTCCCACATCAGCTCGCCAAGCCTTAATCCTAACCCCCAATCATTAGGTGAAAAGCAGTTTCAGCTGATCCAGGGTCAGTGTTTGAGGGCAGAATACCTGACTGCAAACAACCGAGGGGCGCAACCTACCAGCCTTTCGACAAAACAAAGACAGGACTAATCCTGTCAGCCTCTGACAGTTCTAGAATGTTCACCCAAGCGAGCCCAGTCTGGGCCAGAGTTTTAATGCAATGTGAAAATAAAGAAACGCATGCATACCAATGTGAGAAGGCAATAAATACATGTTTTTATATGACAATTATAATGACCTGGGGGGAACGAGGCCCAGTGTCAGTCAGAGCTAAGGCACACTTAAACGTGCACCTGCTCTTCCCATGTTCACTAAATCTCCTTCCCGCTGATCACTTGCTGATTCCTTGCGGACAGCTTTATTATGTCATCAGACCCGCGGTCTCTTTCGTCCCGATCTCAAGGTTGAAAATGTCCGTGGGCGGACGTGCCGCCAGCAGCCCTTAAACTTTAAGATGCGATATTTAAAACACAGCCTGCCTCAAAAACCGGCGGGTGTGAAAGAGAAGGAGTGTCTGAATGTTGGAAGCCTGTGTGTGAGTGTGTGTGTGTGTGTGTGTGTGTGTGTGTGTGTGTGTGTGCGCACTGCTCTGCTGTGATTAATGACAGCCACGCTTAGAACGCTAACGATGTGATCGATAATGTTACTGTGTGATCGGAACTCTAAACATCTTGAAAGAGAGAAAGCATTTTTTTTGTGGTTTTCGAATCGAGTATCTCCCCTGGAGAAACCCGTGGATTGTGTAATTAAATGGTTCATGAACATGTGGTGGGGATGTTCGCCGGGTGCGGTGACAGATCTCACGCTCATGGGGTGGGGGGGCTGGGGGTCGTTAAGATTGTAATCACATGGCCGCAGCGTGGCACTAATTATGTGCCACGCGATGTGCCCCCAGTGTGCCAGCAGCACCCCAAGGCAAGTTGGGAATTTCACAGCAGGATTGACGGGCAAATTTACACAAACCAGGCCGACTTAAAGATGTAGCTGAAGCAACAGCAAACACAAATGCGAGACTGTAATGAATGAATACTACTACTTCTACTACTACCGCTACTACTACTAGCACTACTACTACTAATAATAATAATAAATGTTGCTTAACAGCATTGTACAGAGCAAATTTGGACCGTTCAAAAATAGTGAAACAGAAAACAGAAAACATCAGGATCACATTTATTCACAGCTTTAACTGACTGTAAATCATAAACAAAATCCAATCAAACAAATCTATGTCAATGTTCTGCTTTTTGGAAGTGCTTACTGGAAGCTTCAGGAACTATGCAGAGGCATCCAAAGGCTTCCTGTTTCCCTGTGGTGTAAAGGGAGGTAACACACAGAGGAGACTCTGAGAGAGAGTTCAATAGCATGCCTTATTATGGTCAGAGAGGTCTCTGAAGACTACAGGTAAAAGGTAATTGACCTCCACAAGTTTAAAGAAAGCTACACAGGAATTTGGAAAAGGAAGCTGTAGTGTCCATAACTAAGGGATTTAAAGCTACTGGTACAGTGGTAACACTGCCAGGAAGAGGATCCATGCCTATCTTGCTGTTATCAACTTTGAGACAAGCAGTTCAGGAGGTTGGAATCCAAACACAACAGTTGGAGATCTTCCAAACAAACTGGTGTCTCCACATTGCATTGTGGTAAAAGGACCTAGACAAAGTTAGATGCATGAATGTTGCACTCATTCCTGTCTCGCAAGGCAGTCTCTGTTGCAGGCAAGCAGCAAAAAGAGGGAACTTGAATTTGCCAAACTACATCTGAATGTCTCAAGGTCAGATGGAATGAGTAACGAGATTTGTAGACATGCTCATCAGTTTTATGACAGCATAGAGGGATAAAGCATATGCCCACTGTGTTGGAGGGGTTGTTTTGGGATTGTTTTGCATCTAAGGGCCCTGAATCCATTGTTAAGACTGAGGGAATAACAAACTCCAAAATGTACGGAGACCTGGTTGCCAAGAAACACAAACTTGGCTGAGGACGGGCATGACAATGATTCATTTCCAAACATACCGAGAAATGATTCAGTGAGTGCAAAACAAAAGCTCTCAGCTGATCGTCTCAGTTTCCAGACCTCAGTGCAGTTGAAACTTTGATGCAAAGTTTTGGTTCAATAAAGTATTTCATAAAGAAAACCAAAAGATCTGAAGTACCTAGAGCAGTTCTGCCAGACCGTGCCAGACAGAATGGTCAAAAATCCTACTCATAAGTGCCAGAACACCAGGACACACAGGAAAAAAGGAGACAGCAAGTGTAATCCATGCTATAAGAAGATTTTACAATTGTATCTTTAAAATTTTACAAATTTTACAATTTTTTTACTCCGTGCTGTAAAAATATCAGATGTGTATATTTATAATATTTAATAGTATGTTTTTGTTCCTAATTAATCAGGACTTTTTTAAATATGGAGGAAACCATATAATAAAGTATAACCTCAAAAAAGTAGAGTATTTATTTGTGCTGGTGTTATTTGCATGTTTGTAACATGAGTTAAAAACATTTGGAAAGACTGAATGCAAACCGTTTTCATCTGCATGTTCTGAATTAAGGCTATGCCAGGACAACACCTTATTCATACTCCCAGTGACCACAGTGCTGCCTCTCTGCGCTCAAACGCATTGGTTACAGGGTTCAAGCAGCGCGGGACCACAAGGACAAGTGGAGAAAAGGCACTCTACTCCTGTTCTGTGAAGCAGTCTGGATGTTAACGGACGTGCGCATGTCCCCCTGTCCCCCCCGACCGACTCATCTCGATGAGAATAGAGCGCTGTCATCAGGACTGCCACTCATTTACAATCATCCATATTTCAGCGTGATGAAACGAATGCATCTCCACTTCAAGAGGAAGGGCCTTGGCAGCGTGCACACGCCGTTTGCGGCAGGCTCGTCCGCCTAATTTTCAGACGCGTTTGTTTCAACAGGCCCAGTGCAAAGCTGTGCTAACACAAAAAAAAGACCTTGTAGGACGAAGCACTGTTCCCTCCTAATAAGTCGCTTGGGAGCATCTGAACAGTGTAAAAGCTGAAGTGTTCCTTTTTTCGGCTTCTGTTACTTTGTTTTACCCTGCAACACTATTTAAAATTGGTATGATTTCCTGTATTTCTGCTGCTCTCTAATATCTAGCCTATCCTCTGCACAGCTTCAGGGGATTTGAACACAGAAATCTATTCTTGTTGGTGTCAGGTCAGAGTAAACTGACGCTCACTGAGAGAACCCTATGGCGTGCAAGCTATTAGTCGGGGGACATCCAGCGATTCTGTACTGAGGGCGCGTGGAATTGTTCGCATCAGTGCCTTTTCATTTGCGTTGACTTGCTGACAGATTAATTGCTTATAATTACTTTCGCTGCGAGAAGCGTTTGGTCAATGGCTTCCTATTAATCGCACCCAAACAGTTTAACGGGAAACGGCTCTACGCGGGAATCCCAAACACTGCCAGTGACAACTCTGGCAAATGTTCAGGCCTCGGAGAAAAAGGCCTCATTTGTTTATTCCCGGATTATTTCACGTTCCACAGCCTCAGTTTTGTTGCTAAGGGCATCGCGTCGGTGACACTGCAAATCCCTGACAACGGCTCGCAAGTCTCAACTCGGTAATCCCTCATTAATCAGGAAAAAAAAAACAGCCATGCAACCATAATAGAATCTCCCCAGATCTTATCGTTAAAACATAAACAAATAAATAATAAACAAAACCAAACAAAAAACCTGAAATACTATTTACAATTACCAAAATCCATCTAGAGGGCATTTAAATGTTTCCACTCCACTGGATCTCTGTGTGCACTGAATTCATCTGAGCCATTCCTCCAAACCAACAAACTCAGGGAACGGTGGGGTATTTTTTAAGTTATCCCCTTTCCCGGTGCCCGGACACCTGCCATGTTCCAGACAGGTTGCCTCTGAGAGTGACACCGAGGGCAAAAAATATAATAAAGGTTCATTGAGTGTGAGCTCTCCAGTAAATGAATACACGGCAATTCCCATAGTCCCTGACTGTGTACAACTCCAAAATAACACTTCACAGTGTACCGCTGTTGACTGGTGTAATAAATGGGGCGGCATGAAACATTTGCCACTGCACCCGCTGCCCGGGAACACACATCACAATGCATTTCTGCTCGTTCACTTTTTAGCAAAATTAACACAAAGGAAAATACAAAGCCGGAGCTGAGTCTCTGGGCGGCGGAAGCAGATGCTTATAGACCAAACGTGCCTCTCAGCGCCGGGGTTCCTGAAATTGGGGGCGGCACACGCCGTCGTGTCCGACGACACGGGCGCGGGCTGACGTGACTATGATAAATGGCCGATACTTACCTGATCCTTATGGGTTCAAACTGGATGTAATCAAGATGAATGTTGCCCGCAGGACCAATAACATCCGCAGGTTCCCTCTGTTCCCGGTGCCTCGGCCTGGCCGCCGTGGGGTCGATACCTTATTTGTTATGTTTTCTCCCAGATCTTAAAACCTCCAGATGTTCCTTTGGAAACGACCTCTCCCCTGGTGGCGGCGGAATCGCAGAGCTGACATTTAATTATTTTTCTGATAAGTGCACTCGGGGTTGGTGGGGTGGGGGGAGGCTGCACTGAAAGCAGAAACATTTCTTTACAAGGCTTCTGAAATTGGAAATGAAAACGCTGATGTATTTATGGATTAGTATCAAATCCCACCCTGTCGGAGGTCCGTGACCAATCAGCCCCGGTTCAGCTCGGAGGGTGTGTAACCTTGTGTGTGTGTGTGTGTGTGTGTTTGTGTCTGTGTGTGGTTGTACAGGTGTATCACCCTGTATGTGTGCATGTGCGTGTGGTTTCGGCAGGTGTGTGGGCGTGTGTTCATATAGGTATAGATGTGTGTCGGTATAGATTTCTGTGGAGTGTGTTCATACCAGTGTACATATGTGTGTGTGTGTGTGTGTCTGTGTCTATGTGTGTGTTATTCCACACCACACTGCCAACCCAGGACTGCTGATATAAGATGCACAGAACCCTGGAGAGGTGGAGGGGGTCACGGTGCACAGGAGCTCATACTGTAATAGGACAGGTTACTGAGCACAGACCAGCATTAGCGCTCCACGCCATGATCCCGGAGCAGGGCTCACATGTGGCCTCCTCTGTCCCCCCTCGCGCCCTGAGCCCCCTGTGCCGGGATCAGCGCCGACATGATGGATTTGCCGGGGTTCCATCCCGAGATGGCTTTTCCCTGTTCCTCTAATGATGCCATTTGTCACCCGGCTCATTTGCATTTTTCAGAGCCCTCTCAGCCGGGCTCTCGACGAAATGAAAAACAGACAAGCTTAATGCACTTCGGCGCCCTTGTGGTCACCGTGATCGATACGCGGAGGGCTGCAGAGGGCCGCCGGGTTCAGCCGCTCCCGCTGAACGGGACGGGGCTTTGAACCCCCCCCCCCATGCTCCGGATTCCCCTCTGAGGTGCGGGTGACAGCGCTCGATGAGCAGTGAGGCCTGTCACACAGGAGAGATGGCTTTGATACATGTGGCAGATTAATGGCAATGCGAAAATCCCACGATGAATGGAATCTGGCTCATCCGTTATTACCAGTTTCCGCTGTAATTGCGGCACCTTATGTACACATCATTTCAATGTCATGTTTCCATGGATCCGAGGTGGGTTTGAAGTGTCTTTGCCTCAGAAGCATATCTTTGCTTCACTGTAGATGGCAAATGTATTATTAAGATATTCATCGTGCATATGTTATGTGCTCTAGTGTAAGAGGGCATGTTCTCTGCATAGTTCATTTGGTTCTCTGAGTCTGAGTTCTCTGTTTTTCTGCAATGGTTGCCGGATTGTTTAATGACACCATTTCAGTCCCCAGTTATACTTAACAATGTTTAAGCTCGACGACTTTTAGGGTAATTTTCTTGACACAGGCCTGCACTGCAATTACGGCAGTCAATTTAACAATAACAGCAGCTCTGGAGGTTATCAATCTGCTCTGTGATGTTATGATGTCTCCACAGGCCTGCCCGAGGAGTTATGGCCGTCGATTAGCACTAATGAGCTGAGGTATAAAATAAAAAAGGCTGTTACACACTGTTATTAACACTCATTAATATTATTAAACTTTTACAGGCTAGAAGCGGTTTGCGACCATTAAAGTTTAACAGTAAAAATGATCAGTGTATGAGCAGAATGTAATATTACATCTGTAGGTACTCGCAGCAGATAGAAAGGGACAGCACACTAATTACAGTGATGAAGAACAACACTTACAGTGGTAGAACACAGCGCATATAGAGCTGAAGCACAATAGATACAGGGGTACAGCCGAGCACATACAGTAAGGGCAGCACAGCACATATAGAGGTCAAGCACAGTAGATACTGGGGTACAACACAGCAGATACAGAGGTAAAGCACAGCGCGTAGAGGCAAAACACAGCAGATACAGAAGGACAGCACAGCAAATGTAGAGATGAAGCACAGCAGATACAGAGGGACACCACAGCACGTACAGAGACGAGGTGGATCAGATGAAAATGTACAGCCTGGCAGACGCACAGGTGAGCACAGTGAATGCAGAGGTGCATGGCTAACCCAAGGGGCTGGGTGCGGGAAAAACAAAGATGTCAGTGACACCTGTAATAAAACATTTCTTCTCCGCTAACAACATGAAATATTCATCGAGGTTGTCAGTATTACTTCTGTCTGAAAGTTCCTAAAACATTTAAGTCCTTACTCTCAGTAATATTTCATGAAAGTCAGCCGTTCCATTGCAATTTCTGTATTAAAAATATATGAATATTTCTGCCACGAAACAGAGACTCTTCACAATGCCCTGCTGTGCCACTAATCTACTGTAGGTCATACATAAAACATGTGTCAGAAGGATAGCGGGCACATGCATGGAAGTAAGCATCAGGGCACCCAAATAATCTGATTTCTGAAAAGGCCTGCGGATCTCAGTGTGAAGAGGCGACATGCACCAGCTCAGAGCCCGAACACGGCTCCTGGACACGAGGGGCTGAAATGGCTGTGGCGGCTCAAACACTTTGGGCTGAACCCAGGAGGCGGACGAGCACCTCTCGTGCATCATGACGAGGAGTTTGATCGTCGAAGCGAGCGACGCACCACACAACCGCTGGGATTAGGCTGAAATGAAGGGATGTGACTGTGTCATTTCTCATCATCGGCACTGTCGTTGGCATTTTTGCAACAATTTCTGTCTTACCTGGTGCACCTGTCTCTGGAGCCAGACCACAGGTCTTACAGTCAAACTGGGTGTGGAGGGTAGCTCTTGGGTATAGGACTTTTCTGGTGGTAAGAACAGCATTTTTTGTTGCATTTCTTTTGAATTTGCCCTGTGTTTGTAACAGATTCCTGCTCTAAACTGGGCAGGACGGCCTTGAATCACCTTCACGGCCATGACTCCTAACCTATCTGCTTTTCTCTTTTTTGTACGCTGCCCTAGTTCATCCTTGCTGAAGCTACAAAGCATCACACTGCTCTTTTACATACTGGGCCCAATGTGCCTGGCCAGCTTATCCATCCCTCTTTCTTTGTCTCTCGTTCTTTCTCTCTTGCTCTGTCCTTCCTGTCATCTAAGCTTCAATTGCTCCTGCAGCCCTGCTCGCTGTTGTTCAGCATTTACCCAGCTTCAACGGACAAGATGCCTTGCCCAACACTGCACAGGAAAACATCTCTTCCCTGGCTACCGATGGAAGGCCCACCTTTCCCCACTGTGCCATCCTTATGGACACCTTACAATTTCTGGATTTGAACTGATGTAACAAGCTGATGGATCATTCATACCATTCCACTGTGCATTGTTTGTTAAAGTCCCACAGCTTTACAGCAGTCTCACAACTGCCTTCTCCCAGGGTTGGGAAATATTTTTTTCCGGTGTTTTCCAGTTAGCTTTTTGTTTCTGGTGTTTCAATTCCCCCTGACAGCACTTGTTCACTATGTTCACAACACGACATTCAGCTGCTCCGGCAATTCAACTGTAAAAATGTGCTATACCAAACAAACTAATTGATGTCACACACTGCGATGTCATAATATGTGATGCCTTACAATGCATTGGAATATGACAAACATGTAAAATTAAAAAATCGAATGGACATTAGAAAGCAAGGAAAATGCAAATCAAATGTGGAGGCTTTTCGGGAGCCTTGGGCAGCTGGATAAGGTTTGGAATGAGCAGTGCTGTAGGAAGAAGAGTCTTTTGGCTATGAAAGCCTACAGGGTTTTGGAGGGCATTTTTGACCTCAGCTCTACATGTTCCCGGAGGCGTCAGTGCGTATGTGAGCACATACATAAATGTATATGTGGCAAAGGCCCACTCCCCCATTCTTTTTTGAATAACCTGGTATGTTCAAGAACATGCAGTCCCTTCTCTATCCCTCTCTATCTGGGAGCAGATACTGCCTCTCTGTCAGCAAAGCTCTGGTGAGGTGCACAACAATGTGGTGTAGACTTTTGGCCTTGTATCCCGGGTTTGTAATCATGACCTGTTGCTCAGTATGTCTGTTGACAGGCTGGATGTTCAGCTTTCTCCAGTCACCACACAATCAGAACCTTAGAACGTATGCAATTACTGAGGGTGGGATATTACTAACTGTTAGTCCCAATTTTTTTACAGACTTGTGGAAAGCAGAACCAATGACAATAACTTGTGTGGTTGCACTGTGTAACATTATTGAAGTAGTTCTAACATCATAAGCAGTTCACATCTTGAAATATTCCATGTAACTTACAAAGTAGCTCTTGAAAATGCAGAGCATCAGATCAGCTCCTGAATATGTTGTTTGGATTCAGTCTAAAGCAGTAAGCGGCTCCAGCTGTCATTCATTTTGATTGATCTGTGTGCGTAAACAATGCTAGCCTTTATCTGACTAGACACATTTCCCCGAGAAGAGGATCAAAGTCATGGATTGGTAGTGCACAGAGGCATGAATGATGCCCTGTCGTTTGTGAAAAAACACGACTCTGCCGCTCTGAAAGTCCTCCACAGTCGTAATCACGGACAGAGTTCAAACGCTTTGTGTGCGCTCTGGAACACAGAGATTACCGAAAATCACCTGCAATCATGGGTGTGCGACAGAATTCAAGCGCTTTGCGCTCTTTCTGGAAAAGAGGCGGCTGAAAATCATCTTAAGTCGTAATCGCAGCCCAAATTCAAGCGCATTGTGAGTGTTCTCGGAAAGAGGCGGGCCTTTTTTCTCCCGCTGTTGACCCAGCTTTTCGGGGTGTAGAGTCCTTTGTGCGCAAACCTCTCACGCAGTAGAGATTTTTCTCTCACTGCTAGGCAACTGATTTAAAAAGAGCTGAAGAATGAAATCTCTGCAGTCTTCCCCCACATCATCACCATTGGGAAATATAATCAGGGTTGAAAAGAATTCTGTTTTGCCATCTGACAGCTATGTCTTCTGCGGCAAGAGAAATGTAGTGACAAGCCCATTGCTATCACACCCTACATGCTTAACATAGATCAATAGTTGAGAGGCACTAATGCACTGCACGGTGATGCAAGTGATGGAGGGATCATGGATTCAATTGAAAATGGACCTCAGTTTAGGCGTGACCTTCAGCCATTATTGATTAGGTAATGCCTGAATGTATCTCCTTTAGGAGAATAAAAAAGCAACAGTCCTTTGGGATTCAACTTTGAACAGAAAATCATTAGTTTTGAATATTTGCCATCTGTAATGACAGTGTAGGCTTATTGTTGACTGTGCACGGTACGCACCTGCTCCTGCTTTCATTTGCAGCTGTAAGAAATCAAATCAATACAAAAATTATTTTTGGAGACATTTTTCATTCCGAGATCAAAGACGTCAGTTCTGACAGCGCTACATCATTAAATGGTTTTCTCATGGAACAGATGAGTCTGTAGGTGCTAATGGAAAGAAATAAATTGACATCTCGTCAACTCCTGATAAAGCCTAATGCTTAGGTCAGTTATGACACTATGTGCTTATCCAGAGTATGCATATAACAGGAGTAAATAAAATACATGGAAATCAAATGTGACCACCTGCGAACTACAATAAATTGAGTGTGCATTTGTCCAGTATGCAGTTATAGGGAGTTGACTGCATATAATTTGCTGATGGTTGTGCGGACATATAGTGCAGTTGTTACTCTACTCCATTCTTGACCCACACTGATGGCCACAATTTAATTTGGTTTGGCCCTGAAGAGACCGTGCGTGTCTCTCTGAGGGTAAGGCCTCCAGGGGCCTTACCCTCAGCCGCCAATCAGTGGGCAGCACCTGGTCATCCTTGTTGTGGCCTTGTGCTTGGGAAACACTGATGTACTCAGTGCAATAAGGAGGAAAATGACTCTGATGGAATTTGCCCAAAAAACATGCACAGACTTGTGAAAAACACCTCAGTGAAAGACTACTTTTCAGAAACATTCGTACCACAGGGGAATGGGGTGTCGCACACAAGTACAATGATGAGCATTTTATCTGAATTTAGCTTAAAACACACGAAGCCCTGTCAGAATTATCCACCTTAATCCATCTGGAATATTGTGATATGGTTCTCATTAGAGTAGATTATGTAATTAAATCCTGTGATGAAAGACAGCAGTACTCCATACTGAAGTTCATTACGTGAAAAATCTTGAGAGGATACATTTGTTGGTGGTTTAACCACTTTTCACTGGGAGAGACATGAGATCTGAGAAAAGTGCAGGCAATTATCTGCCTAACGAGGCACAGGAAATCTCCCTGGGATTCCACATAAAGATAATTAGTTACTGTTGTAAAAGCATGTTTCCTTTTTTCACTTTGTACAAAGAGGATGAGAAAAGCAAACCTCAGAGAGCTTCGAGTCCAATGGCATTATCATCACCGTGCTGTAGAAATGGAAATGTTGCTATATGCACTTTTTTATCCTCAGCTTTTTAACTTCTTAAAAAGTATAATGTGTGGAGTGTGAGGCACTGCCTGTGTGTGTGTGCATGTGTGTGTGTCTTTGTGCATGCCCATGCTTGCACATGTGTTGCCACATATGAGCAGCATATAGATTCAATATGTACATATAGAATACATTTACAAGCTAGCATTAATACTGAAAAGCACCCCAGTTTAGACCCTGCCCACAACTGTGTTTTATAACTATTACAGTCCTGCGTCCTGTCTTGGATCAGGTTCCCACAGTGGTCCACGGGAGACCCACATGTGCAGCAGTCTGCAGGTGGAGAGTTAAAATCTGGTCCAAGATTGGCTGGTGGTCCAAGTTTGAAATTGCAGTCGAAGTTGTGGTCCAAAGCAAACACGTGGCAGGTCAGGTTATGTATCTGATCAACTGAAATAGTAATACCCGAGTTTAGTTTTAGTAGCATAAATCCCCGTGGCATTCTGCAAGCTAACTCTGAGCAAATTAATGATTAGTGAACATTTAGGGATTAGGGATAGTGTTCTTTAGGGAATAAAGAGATATTATTCTTTGATTTTTGCTGGCACAGAAGCCTAAGGAGGGACAGTTATGTTATTTAAATAGTAAACAATAGAGTATGGCAACGGACAAAGTGACAGTTAATATTGCCAGTGGTGAATTCCCCATAATGGACAATAATTCAAAAGTAAAGTTCCATGTAAAGTGCATGGTACCATTCAGCATTATTTTTAATGACAATAACAAACATGTTGAGGGGTACTCTGCCAGCAAGAAATGAGGAACTTATGAGTTTATGTCAAATTGATTGAGAGGTTGGCTAATTTATATTAATCATCACTGTAAACTCATTATAATGTATTGTTGTCTGTTATTGATTGTGCCGCAGTTTGCATTTATTATAAGGACAGTCATTATGTTTAAATTTGTTGCATCATTGCACATCATAGCCTACAAAAGAAGTCATTTTTTTCCCAATGGATCTGCATAAATATAGCTACCTTTTACTTTTCCTCCTTTTTCAATTGATCAAAGACAGCTTTGTATATTTTATATTTTTTATACTATATGTAGGCATGGCAGCGCTTGTAGGCCTATTTTTCAAAAATAAATAACAACTGTTTCAAATGGCACATGGGAAACGTTTTCTGTCACCATATTGTCATTATTTATGAAGTGCTACACTATGGAATACATTAAGATTAAGGGAATTGGAGTGGGCTGGCTTGCTGGCAGCATTATCTCATTCTAATCTTAATTGAAATTTTAAATGGCAGCGGTTTTGGGTCGGTTCCTGGTTCCTGTCCAGGCAGCTCGGTTCGGGTTGTGGAACCAATATGCTGTGACAGCAAGTTACTGTGCAATTACGTTTTGTTGGGGCAAGTGCGGTATGGGTGTGGGTTGTGAAAAAGAGATCCACGCAGGTTCCCCACCAGAGTTAGCACGGTTCATGACCCTGACCTTGTGTGGAACAACTATACCTAAAGGACCTGTTTTGCCCAGGAGCACTGTGGGATAGGGTTCTTTGAAAGCTTTAGAACAGCTAAACCCTGTTATTTTACATTACAATCAGCTATTTGTGTTCTCAGTAAGACAGCTTTGTCTTCCATCTTTGTTTCTGCAATTTTAAGTCCCGTCTGAAGTCAGCGCTTTTAGATTAGATTAGATTAGATTCAACTTTATTGTCATTGTGCAGAGTACAGGTACAAAGCCAATGAAATGCAGTTAGCATCTAACCAGAAGTGCAAAAACAAGTATTATTTACAGAAAGTATAGGAAATGTTATATTTTACAGTATGTACAGTGTTAACAGATAATAAATATGTATAATATATTATTGTGTTGACATAGGGGGTGAAATGGACCAGTATTGACAGATATTTACAGATGGTTGGAAGTGCAAACTAAAATACCTCAAAGCAATGACCTGTGTGTGGAGTTCAGCAGGGTCACAGCCCAGGAAGCACTGTGGCCTGATGGAAGGAGAGGGTAAAAAGTCCCTGGTTAGGGTGGGATGCATCCTTGATAATGCTTTTGCCCTAGCGTTTATTGTAAATGTTCTCAATGGTGGGCAGCGGTGATAAACCCTGTTATTTTATCTGATTACAATCACACTGAGATGCAGTTTGTGTTCTCAGTAAGACAGTGGAGGAGCTTTGTCTTCCATCTTTGATGTTCTGCAATTTTAAGTCCCGTCTGAAGTCAGCGCGTGGCCAGGTGCTTCTGACAAATCAGGCCTACCTCTGCAAACTTGATTATTTGTTAATTATTTTCTTCAGCCTTTGGCACGCCGGTGTTGGCTAACCTAACAGACTGAGTCTGTTGTATTCAAGCTGGCTAAGCTTGTAGTGAACACAGTGTTGAATGCTGAGCTGAAGTCAATGAACAGCATTCTGACGTAGGAGTTGGGACTGTCCAGTGCCGTGGAGATTGCGTCCTCTGTCAAATCTCTCAGTTTTTAATTATTTTCTTCACTTTAGTGGCTGATATGTATTCTGGTTGTGTGATAAGCCCTCGTGCTGAGGGAGAAGAAGACTTCATTTAACTAGGCTAGGAAAAAACCCCCACACACACACACACACACACACACACACACACACACACACACACACACACACACACACACACAATATTAATAACAAATAAAAGGCAGCATAATTTCCATCAACATGGATACTGGTCCTGTTTCCAAATCAGCAAAGGGGATCAAAGCAAGAGTTTTTCAGAGGTGGGCATATTGGAGGTTGCATAATGAATGATTAGCAAAACAAATTTCAAAATGGTCAAGTTTCTCACAACATACAGCTTCACAGACCTTCATAGCTTGTAACCCAACATAGCTTCAAAAGTCCTCCATCTTGTTCAATCGAAAGTAAACAAAACACAATCCATATGCATTTTTACAGTGTATATAGCTGGTGATTTAGGTTTATGTGAACTTTATTGCATGTATAATTAATACAGCAGATACATAATTGCTAAGCTGGGGTGATTATGAGGAGAGCCGGTATAGGATCATGCTCTTTCTGGATGATAATTAAGCAATTGGGGAGTAAATGTCTGGGCCATTCAGACAGAATTAACAGAACATCCACTTCCCTCAAGTGAAACATATTGCTTGTTATTTCCATCAGAAACGTTTACTTTAGTGTGTGTGTGTGTGTGTGTGTGTGTGTGTGTGGGTGTTCTGATGGGGGTTCTGTTTTGCTTTCACTGAAGTGATTTGGAGAAAAGGTCTAAAGGTGTCCCGTTTGGAGATTTACCCCTCCCATCTCTATTTTAAGGAAATGGCACCATGTCTCATAGGTCACATCCATCCATTCATCATTACGCAATGAGAACAGATCAACAGGTTGCTCTTTGTCTGCCCATGAGGGCAAGTGCCGTGTTCATCAGGAACGCCCCTGTTTATTCACCCAAAAGCGACTCGGAAACCTTCACAAAAGAACGCTGGTCGATCCATTGCCGGCCGTGCTGCAGTGTCTGGCTCGCAGCGAGGTTGGGGGTTCAGCAGATGCGGAAATCAAAGCGTCGAGAATAAAAAGCGCCTCATTGCGTTCCCGTCGTAATAAAAAAAAAGTCCACCATCGCCCGCTTTCACTGTGAATAACCCGCAGCCCGGGAAATGGCTTCCTCGGAGAAATGAGGCTCGGTTGATCAATAGCTCCCAGAAATGCGTGAACTTTTCTCCCGCGCTCCCAGGACTGGGGGTGCCTTTATTTCTCGCCCGACGGCACCTCTTCACACGGCGCGTTTGTAAAGCCGGGCCTCGTGGTGCTCTTTACCGCGGCCGCCATAAAGGTCAGCGCTTTAAACGCTTATAAAAAAGCACAGTCAGTGAATCAGGAGGAAGTGTTTCTATTCTCCTCCTCTCTCTCTCTCTCTCTCTCTCTCTCTCTCTCTTTCTCCCTCCCTCTCTCTGTCTCCCTCTCCCTCACTCTGGGCTCTGGGCGAGCAGTCAATGGTGGCCTCTAATCTACGGGTTTATCTTCCCTCGGCTTCGCTCCGCTATGGAGTCTTCGATTACAGCCTTTCTCCTCACCTGCCTGCTCACATCACCTCTTTCTGCCGAGCTGCCCCCGGGCTCGACTCCCGCCGATGACAAAGCGCTCTCCCGGCTCATATATCACCGACGACTTTGCATTTCTGCCGCAGCCCAGTGATTGCACATTATGTGTGTTCTCAGGCGATCTTGATTTAAAACAATGATTCGCCAGACACACCTCCCTGCAGAAATAAAAACCTCCCTTCTTCTGTAAGGGGGACTCACAAAAGATTAAGGGCCTGGCTGTGTTGCGTGGGTAAGGCTCCTCCCGTGGAGATCAGGAGGCAGGCTCAGCCGACCGTCAGAAACCCAATATTACAGTAATAAATGATTGATGGTCTTTAGTGCATCTCTCGGAACACCTTAACAATTAACTCGAGAGCAATTAAAGCCCGTCGGCACAGTGAACCGGCTCATAAAACCGCTGGGTTTTTACGCCCCCGAATGAAGAACATCGCACGTCTGGCGTGAACTACTGCGTGGCAGTTTCATCTGCAATGAAACAAAGTGATTAAAGCAGTCCCGGCGTTCCCGCTGCCCCTGAAATTAAAGTGCCCTTGACGTTTACAAAGAGGACTGTAATCAAAGACACAATAACATGACCTCCTGAGGAATGCAGTCTCCCCCTCACACCCCGCACAGGTGCTGCAGCACTGCGGGCACTACTTATCTGACTATTGACATGGAATATGCAGTTAACCGAAAGAGATAATTGTCGTGACCAAATGAGTGTAGTCATTTTCGGATCACCATCTTATTGAACAGTGTTGGAATTACTTGTCAAGAAGCCCAAGTTTCAAAAAAGACATTCATCATTCACAGGGTGCAGCTCCATCCGAAATAACAGCTTAATGACATTAAATGACAGACAAAAATGGTACAGCGGGTTCTCAGAGTTTCTCAGTGAAGATAGGACACCTTACTGAAGCATTAAAGCGATAGCAAACACCAGACAGGAAGTACATATTTCTGTTACCCGGAACAGGAAATGACTGTATCTTATACATTAGAGGAAAATGAATTTCTCTCATACTTTACCTGTCCCAGGCCTGAGAGATCAACTGTCTCTCAGGCCTAGGACAGGTAATGACTTCCTCTTGTACCTTAGATAGGTAATGATAATCTCTCACAGTTGGGAGAGTATGTATACACCTCCAAATCCTTGTAGCTCCCTCTAAGTTTTTGGCCAGGTCATTACTGTTAATGAATATTTATCCTCAGTTAACTTGCCTGGTTAAAGATTAGGTAAATAAGTAAATAAATGAACAAATAATTACAGAACCTTGATGGAGATCAATTGACTTGATGAAGAGGTTCTTACTAGCCCATCCTGTGAGTTTCTGTGTTTATATGTGTTTCTCTCAAGAATATAACCCAGAATATAGTAATTTTCAGTATTAGTACTGGATGCAAGAATTGTACAGACACTGGGACAATGTATTCAGTTATCACAATCGCATTTTATTTTTCTGCTGATGTGCTTCTCATATGCGGACCAAAGTACAAGGGGAGCTTTAAAAAGTGGAGATGAATCTGGAAAGTGGCACAGCAAGAATATGTTTATCAGGACAGCCGACAGGACTTAAATATGATTTATGATCTTACACACCAGTGATAAAACTGGCTTTGGGACCACGCTAAAAGGGTTATCCGGAGTGATCGCGGCGCACGTGCGAGGACGCTCCGAGCAGAAGATGACGCTCGTTTCGGCTGATTTACGATCGTGATATTGTTCAATGAAGCACCGTGCATGTGGGTAAACCTGAGGGAAGGCCCGCTCAGGAGAAGAGACGCATGCGCTCGGGGAGAAGCTCAGCATGGCACCAGCTTGTGGCTGTCATGGTGGAGCCCGTGTTCATTTCTGAATAACAATGTACAATAGTGGGCCTAGAGGCTGTACCCAGCTCTGGTAGCAACACTTTAGCTTAGCTTAGCAAAAGCTATGCGCTACAGACATGGGTGTACATTACATTATTAGTATTTTACAGACATTCTTACCCAGAGTTACTTATGTAGGTTACAATTTTTACATATTACCCATTTTTATAGGTGGGTATTTCTGGGTTAAGTACCTTGCCAAGGCTACAGCAGAGGTGTGCTGGCAGAGAATCGAACCAGCAACTTTTCCATCACAAGCCCTGCTCCTTAACCACTATGCTACACTGCCGCACTCCTGGTGTACCCTAGGGCTGTGTGTTAGCCCCATTGCTCTGTATGCTGCTTATAGGAATGGCACAAATTTGCGGATGACACTGCTCTGGAAGCAACCACATGAGCACCACATGAACTATGGGCTACAAACACAAGATGCTGTCTGAAAGTGGACAGAACTGATGGTTCACTCATGATAAGAGAAAGCACAAAGATGCTGGATGTTGGACCCTGAGTAACAGCAAACAGATGACAATCTCAAAATTGCGGGTGCTGCAGACTAATAATGGGTAAGTCTGTGGGTCCAGCAGTGACCACAGTCCGATAATGACCTCCAGCACCCGTGTCCCATAGTGACCACAGGCCAACGATGGCCATGTGTGCAGGTCTGATGTCACCACAGGCAAAGGACAGTCATGGGTGCACGTGTCTGTCAGTGACAGACTGCTGATGGTCAAGCCTGCAGGTCTCGCGGTAATTGTCTCCGCACCCTTCCTCATTTAAGTAGCCCCTGTGTCACTCCTGAAGAGTGCGGGGAACCTCTGCTTCCTCTAATGTGATGTTAAGCGCTGGCTCTTCAAATCAGAGATCTATACTTGAGCCAGACAGAATTTAACACCATTTCATTTGTGCTTGTTAATGACGGACTGTCTCGCATGTTAAGCAAGCAGAGCCCATCACCTTCTCACATTTAAATGAGTGTGTGTCTGGCATGCCCTGTTCCTGCTGGAAACACTTCAAAATACAAGTTATCCTGGAGAAATACATTATTAAAGTGTTTTTGATGATGTACGATGCAACTATTATTGCCTTATTAAGCAGTTATAACAGGATCATACCCATTTAGATCTTTGTCACTGTGTGCCGGTGCAGTGCTCCAGTGTTCAGCTGAAGGGACAGGCAGTGTGGAAATTTGTCTGTCACTTGTCGAGAGCTGTATTTCCACGGATTAACCACACAGAGAGGTGACACTGAGTAAGATGTTTTCCCATGTATTTATTCAATGGGGGGAGAGGACAAACCACAATGGGGTATTTTTTTCCCTTCGATAGCTCTGCAAGTGAAGTTTAGGAACTCTTTCAGCGCAATATGCATGCAGATTGGTTTTTGGCTTCTCAGAATTTTTTTTTGAAATTCAAAGCGCTTTCCTGGCACAGGGAAATAAAAGCATTTTGATGTGACTATGAGTAGCCATTACAAAAGAAAAGAGAAATACTTCAAATAGGAAAAAAAGAAAAACCCCACTGACAAAAACAAGTCCTTAGGTCCAAGTCCTTCTATTCTGGGCTTAAAGCATGACTAATGCCAATCGCCTGTAGAGTGTCCTGAATGCACAAAGACAGGCATATCTTCAGCAGTAAGACACGAATGCAGAGTAGTGGTGCTGACTGATATATGAACATTTTATACAGGATGAATGGCTTGCAGTATCACTGCAATTCAGGGGGATACAAGTATGAGACAATAAAACATTTTTATTGTAAAATAAAAATATTATTTACAAAATATTTGTTTAACTCGATTTATGGGATGGGCAGACGGGGTCGAGGATGGAAGGGTGGGTCGTTTGACGGGGTCGCGTTTAAATCTTGTCAGTATTGGCATGTGAGAGAGGTCACTCTAGGGAAAAAGCCACCACACGTTTTGGCTGGTCTTTAGGGAGAACCATCAGCTTAAAGCTGCCGTGTTTAAATTAAAATGTGAACCAAACGGCCATGTACGTTGATGTTTTTTTCCTGCGCGTCACGTGTGACTTTTCTGCAAGCCTGAACGAAAATGAACTCATCTGCAGACACCTCGATCAAGGTTCTCTGTCCTGGCTTTGAGGCTGCGGGATCAAAACCTCGCTGGTGACCTTCAACAGGGAAAAGAAAAAAGACAGAGCAAGGTTAATTACCAGTGTGAGAACAGCAGAAACCAAAGCAACTCCACGGCACTTAAAAATAAACAAATAAACACACATAAAGCATAACCGGTGCTGTATAGTTACTGTAAAATTTATGAATGCATTTGTCCTGTATTTAACCAGGAAAATTCACATTGACTCTTTTGCAAGGGGGGGGGCTGACAAAAATAGAGTTACACATGATTACAAAAGACCACAAACATGAGACATACACAGAGACAGATAATGAGATGATAAAAAAAAGGTAGTCAAGATTAAAAACAGGACCAGACTTCAGTTACTGTGTTGTGAATTATGCGTTTAATATCAGAAAATTAAATAAGAGTGTCCAAAACACTCCGGTGTCACAGAACGCACATGCACGGTTCGAGCTAAGTGAGACTTCTGTGCTCTCTGTCGCATTATTCCTGCATCTGACAGTGTAGCAGGATCAACTGTGGAGTCTAATTACCTGACAACCTGCCTTAATTGGTTGTCAGTTCACCTCAGCTAAATCACTCTTCAAAATGCCAAGGATGGAAACCTCAGCGTGATAATTAACACCTCTTTAGCCTATCCCCCACCGCACACACACACACAAACACGCACGCACCCCTAACCATCTGTGTTTCTTAGGGCCTCGGGTGCCTCACTTTCCTGTTGAGCTGTTTAGCACACAGCACAGCAACATTATGGGAACATCACAGTGACATCATAGCACCATGCCTCCGCCGCCCCCGCAGGTCCTGCTTTTTGTGGAACACCACACCGTGCTTAGGGTTTGGAGCAGGAGCACTACACACAGTCACCAACAGGGGGCAGTAGGTGCCAATGTATAAGGTAGAGCCACTGAGGATCTGAGGATCTGAGGATAGGTTTTAGACGATGAGATGTGCACTCACATGTACATACATATTTTATCCACACCCAAATATATATAGCTATTCGCAGAGCACTCTGTGATGACATTTTATATTTGTGACATAAGCGTACAGGTGACTCATTCTTGTGTGCAAAAAGAATGAAATGCACCAAAGGCTATGCTGCTTCTACTGAATCTGTGCCCAATATACACTATATACCTGTATTTGACATTAAATAACCTCTGATCTACATCATGTTGGCATGGTGGTTGTTGTTTGGTTCATGTGTTGCTTGGTTCAGAGTTCAGATCATGTTCCCTTGGAGAAGAACGCAGTGAAACCCCAGAGTCGCGTGAGATATGAGTGCGGAGTTGTGTGGCAGACCACAGAACTGTGATGGAAACACCAAACACGCACACACACACGCACACACACACACACACACACACACACACACGCATGTGTGTGCGTGCGCCTGTGTGGGTGTTTCCATCATTTTCAATAACTCATCCTAAATCGATACCACAGTGGGCTCATGCATTATGAAAGTGGCTTCCGCAGAAATGCCGGGTGTGTTGGGCCGGCCTGCTGGAAGTGAGCACCCCGCAGCTGAAATGAGCAGTGAGACGGATTTCTACCCCTCGCCGCCACCCCCCATACCCCCCCCCCCCAACCCCCCAGGAGATGGAGACAGTTCTTTACAAAGGAATTCACAACACGGCCTTTGGCTGTGTTTTCTTTTTCTTCCAACAGTCATTATTAAACACAAAACCACTCTTGGTCACACAGCGGGGTCTATGCGGTGCGCAGGGTGGCGGTCGCAGCGAAACCGGCACACCTCAGCTGCGCGTTAACTGCGCCTCTGCAATAAACGCCAGGTAAAAGGCAGAGGCACCAAGAGATTATCTCCATCTTTGGGGGCCACTGCTCACATGTGGAAGGTTACCAACAGAGGCGTGACGCAGGCGTGCTATCCAAAATCGGCTTGTGCATTCACGAGAGCCACCACACACACCGCGAAAGCACAGTTGACCTATCCGAAAAAATGGCACAGAACAAAGACAGCTTTTCAATTCCTGGATCGTGCAGGGGATTGTGGGATAGCTAGAGTTATAGGAGGCCTTGACAGAGCTCAGGGCCTCTCTAATGCTGCAGCCTGTGTCCGCTGGGTATACAGACCTGTCTCCAAATAGCCTGCTGCCCGCTAACATCACCCCATAGCTGTCAGAAATAAATCTGTGAAATTAGGTCCCGGGTTCCACTGGTAGGAGACGCCTTAAATCCTCAAATCTGCCCCCGCATCACACACACACACACACACACACCCACACATACACACACACATGCACACACACCCACATATACACACACACATACACACACACAGACACATGTGGCCTGTGGAGGGAGAGAATTTCAGAGAAAGAGGGCTGGGGAAAAAAAGAGAGAGAGAGAGAAAGAGAGAGAGAGAGAGAGAGAGAGAGAGAGAGAGAGAGAGAGAGAGAGAGGTCATTAGTAGGCAATTAAAGCATCAATTGTTATTGTTGCCATAATTGTTATTATTTTTATTATTACTGTTGTTAAAAAAATTTATATTGTTGCCAATATTTTATTATTCTGTTTTCCCCTCCTATTGACTATAATTATAGATATACACACATAAACACAATGTAAATACATTTTTGCTTTTTTAAAAGTTGTTTTTAGCATTTCCATTATCAACCATAATTAGTTATAACTATTCTTCTTTTTCCTTCTCCTTTTCTCCTTGCTGTTGTTGCCGCTGTTGTTCTGCTTCGACAGCATTGTCTTTATGTATGGCCATGCCAATAGAGCTCGCTTTCAGGAGGGCCTCATTACCTCAGGGCCGACCCGATCTCCATTTAACAGATTTACATGACACCAGAAGCAATGCCCGGCTCTGATGCACTGTGAGATGGCAAGCCTTAATGAGCTTCCGAGATGGGTGATGCACAATTGGCTGGATAAACAACAAATTAAAGCAATCTGAGGACAAATAAAGGCTATATCAAGGTTTCTTTGTGTAGGGATTTTAATTACCAATAAATTTTTCACCTGCAGATTCAAAATACTGCATATTTTATCAAGTCATGATATTATCCCTATATTATACCTATACCTACACACACACACACACATATGTATATATAGTACCTACATATACATATATATGTTTTGTACATGATTTCGACATTCTGAATAAGAATGACACCAGCTCACCTTCATGCAGTTGCGATACAGAATGTTATAATTCAGGGACAATGCAGTGTTTAGCGGTTGGAAAATATAATTTGTACATTGTCGACATCCAAATTTATTCTATCTGCCAAATTCCAGTAAGTTTGATGGTTACAACACACTACTGGAAAGGACAGTGTGGGATTTTATAATTATCAAGACTGCTACAGAGGAGGAAACCTGGGGTTGGATAGTACTGGCACACTGCTGGAGAAGAGAAAGCCTGGAGTTTGATAGCTTCAATACACTGTTGGAGAGTAGAGGGCCAGGGGCTTGATAAAAAGGTCCTAGGACCTATGAAATGTGTTCCAGCCACTTGTCTCTCTGGTCACACAGGGCCGGGGCTGTCTCCCACATCCCCACATTAAGTGACTTCGCCCGTCGTCCGGGCCCACCTGACAGAAATCCATTAATTCACAGATTGAAATGCAGTTTCCATGATCTGGAGAGCAGAACTTATTACTCAAAGCAGATGCTTGCTATAGATTCGGCTTAACCTTAGCGGCTTTAGCATTCCGCCCGTCCCGCGGCTAAAGATTTTTTAAAATGAAAAACGGAGGTTGGGGAGGCAGTGTCTCAGTGGCTTTGCGGTGCCAAGTTCAACGCTGACACAACCTTTCTGTCGCCGCCTCGCTGCTACAGGTCCTGAACTGTGAGGCCTTTTTTTTTCCCTCCCCTCCGCTACATGGCAGATGTGGTCCGCTGATGCTCCCAAGGGTGTTATGATGTCCGTGATTGACAAACGGAGTCGGGTGGTGGGGCGGTGGGGTGGGTGGGTGTCCCCCACCCCCTTCCCCGTGCCTTCTTGGAAACACATCGCCCGCCATCTAATCTAACGTGGACCGAGGGAGGGGGGTGGTGTCGTGGCGGGAGCCAGCGCCGGTCTCACCCGTCCATCAATTCGCGACCCCCTCCTCCATAAGAGCATTACACGTCTCAGTGACCCCGGCATCATTCGGATTAAAAAGACTTTTGGCGCTGCTATTGATCAATCTATTATACCACTGTCAGGGGCTGCATTGCAGGAACGTCAATGAAAGCTATCAGAGCTGAAGCAAATGCCTTCCATTTGCTCAGAGACAGGGCAGTTATTATATATGATGGTCTGACACATACACACACACACACACACACACTCACACACACACACACGTAATTTTATTCCACTGTAATTTTATTCCTCTGTGAATATGTTCAATAATCCCCTCAGAGGGTTAAATGGCATTCCTGTCGTGCTTTGATTCACTGACTGAGGACTGTCAATGGTCTCGCTTTAACCTGCACTTCCCCTGATCACGGCACACCGGCTGAATTTTTAGGACTCTGCCGTTAAACGTGATGTTGGCGGTGTATCGAGCGGGCACAGCTCCAAGCCGTGTGTGCCCAGAGGCTTCTGCCGGCTCATTACGGCCCCCCGCTAGGTCACAAGGAGCGGTCGATAGCATCTGCGGACGGAGACGTCAATCGCAGGGCAGAGCGCACTGTCCCCTTGCCCCCCGCGCCGACACGGCACTTGTTGAGCGCCACGTCCGACGGCCAGGGGGGAGAGATCTGCCTGAAAATACATTAATGCGGTGTGGAGAGGGAGTGGGATCTGCTTTAAATAGTAAAAAAAAAAAAAAAATGATCGCGGCACAATTTGTCAGCGTTGGCACGGTGAGACGGAGCGCGGGTGTGGCCGGGCGTCATTAAGCGGAGGAGCGGAGAAATCGCTCTGCGGCCCTTCATTATTCTCCGGCTGGTCCGAGCAGATGATCGCCAATAACGCTGAGCGCTCGGGCGGCCCGGATTCAAAACTGCAAATCCACAGAGCAGGCCTGAGCGACAGAGGGCCATCTTTGGAGAAAAAAAAAAAAACCCCACGGCTCTTTGCCATGGCCACGCCCTCTTCATCAGGCTTTTCATCGTCTCTGTCTTGTCATGTCCCCCTCAGCAGGAAAGTGTGTGAATAATGCTGAACAAATGGGTGATCTCATTCACACCCCTCTGCCACAAAAAAGACATGCAAAATCATGTGGACCAGATGGGATACATAGTTAATACACTGTTGAGATGTGATACGTACAGTATTTCAATTGGGATAGTTCATCTGTGATATGCCACTCGAGTGGGATATGTACAGCAATTAATCTGTGATATGTAGTTTATTTGGGACATGTAAGTAATAGGTTTACACTAGGGCTTGGAAGTCATTTTCTGATACACTGATACTACATGGTTTATGTTATTATGACCAACAAAATGCATGAGGGATGATTACCCAGTTGTTTCCAGAGGGTGCATTCTTAAATCCCTAATTTGGTGCTAATGTCTCTCTTAGAGCTCATCCCTTAGTTCCTACAGCATGGAAGTCTCACGTTTCCAGTCAGAGAAACAAGGGCTTTACTTTTTAAAAAAAATTTGCACCCAAATGTGTGAACACAAGAAAATGGCGTTGTGATGGATGATGCAAATGGAATCATTACTCTGGTAACGACCACAAAGCTTCCTGCAGTGGATTGTCAGGACAAATTACACTTATAGTTATTCCTAAAGAGTCTGCAGGCAACTCAGAGGTAAAACCAATAAATGCGCCAGAGCCTGGCTGTGCATTAGAAGGCACGCGGCTCAAACCAAGTGCTCGTTAGACACATCCTCCGTTGCACAATTTTCCCTGTCCCCCGCTCTTCTGTGAGCACAGTCTAATTGACTTTGGTCTTACTCATTGAGTACATTATGAGAAGGAGTGCCAGGAATTCTATAAGCAAACACTAGCTCGTGCAGTTTTGTGCTTTGTATGTTTAATTCAGAATTTTCCGCAGATGGCCAGGACCATCCGATCTTGAAGTCGCGCACCGGAGCAGAGTATTGATTCCCCCGAGGGGACAGCGTGACCGATGTTGTGGGGAAACCGCCGGGGACTTGGCCGCTAATGAGTCCGGGGGACCTGGCGCTGCCCTGCCCAGAGGTGTGGATGTCGAAGCCCTGTCATCTGAGGATGGGGCGGGGTCAGGAATTCAAGAACCCGGCAACTTGTTCAGCTCGTGACGGAACGTGGGCAGAATTCAAAACCTAGCGACCGGTAAGCCAATCTCAACCTGCGCTCTGAGGTGATAGGGTGAGGTGGAGCAGTGGGTGTGGCTTCTCTCAAGGTGAGAAAATAACAAGATTTTCTTTTAAAAAGTGAAGAGGGAACACACGACAGGGTACCTGCGATCGCAGGGAGCTGCCAGACGGCTCTGGGCCCATGTTTTTGTGTGTGTGAGTAGGTTAGAAATATAATCATTGCTTCGGTGTTATTGAAGTCCGTCTCATTACGCTCTAAGCGCACTGCAGTTGTGATAACACTAATTGTGCCATCATTACAGAAGCTAATCTCTCAGGGAGCAAGAATATTGCTTGCTTACTTGGAGTGCGGTCTTAAACGATGACTATATCACACCAGCGGCATGTCAGTTCTGAGTATTACACATAGAGCGGAGCGATCTTTTATCTTGAGCAATTGAAATTTGACAGCGGTGATTGGCGGTTGCGTTCATCCATGACGGCGTTTGCAAGGCTTCCGTGACTGTTTCCACACAGCGCTGACACACACCCACAGTTCTGTCTGCTTTCTTACACATTCCCTTTCCCTCAAATCCCACTCTAAAAAGCACTAACTACACGCATCAGGAAATTGCTAAATCATTACCGCTTTAATGCGGCCAGAGGCAAATGCACCATGGGAACACACCGTGACTGAGTCCATGCTCTTCTGCATTCGTGCTCTTAGGAGCATAAAGAAGGTTCCGGAAGAGCGTTTAACCCCTCTTATATATGAGGGCTGTCATTTGCTGTCTTGCCACGGGTGCTCACATTGGTTAGTTACTGGAAATTAGCATGCGCTGATAAGTGACACCAGGTGAAAAGCATTTTATTAAGCACTCTGAGATGTGGGGGAGTATTAGCGGAGCAGTGGTCAGAAAGGTCCTTCTGAGTGGATGTACACTTGTTTTTCTCTCTTCAGCCATTGATTCTTGTTCACATTCAGGACTTTGAAAGTCCTTCGGAACATTGAGTGCTGACACAAAGCATGCACAGCTGTGAGGCTGAAGCAAGAAATAAAAAGTCAATTAGTTCCAAGTCAGAGGGGGATGTAGCAGCACGGTTCTCTGCAAAATAGCTTCTGTTTTCAGCCTTTTAGAAGCATCTGTGAACGTAATATGTAAGCCTTTATGTTATGTGCAATGCCCCCAAACAGGACACTAATGACCCCTTAAGGAGGCTTTGACATCACCTTCCATAACAGGCCAAAAATCACATCATCCAATCACGTCATTGTTACCACGACACTTCGCTTGCACGTTTGCATGCATGTCAGTACTCAGTTACTCATAACAAAAGCGCAAACAAGGATCCGTAAATGAATATGCAGGAGGGTAGGACCTGACCTAGGTGCTGTAAATTTGCTGCTTCACACTTCACACAGAGAAATTATGCCAACCGGAAAAAAAGTATTATAAGCGAGAAATTTATTCCGAGCGACGCACTGTAGTCAAATCATTTTTCAGCCGCCGCGCTAACAGGTCTTGTACTCCACTGTTTAGGACATAATTAATGTGTCTCGCAGTTTTGGGACGGCAAGGTTCGGTAATGGATGGGTCTATTCCGCACGATTTATTCCGAGCGCACGGGTACCCCTTTAAGCACTGAGAGATTTATGGGAGAACAATACAGCGAAGCAAGTCTCATCCCGAAGGCATTTACGCTGGCAATAATCAGCGTTTACAGCTCCTAATCTGCGAAAGATCATTGCCTTCCATTAAGGCCCTGATAACATCCTTCCCATAGCATGATTTGCCTGTTACACATGCAGTTTGTTTTGTGTTTCATGATTTATTATCTTCAGAATACTGAGCGAAAGACATCTGTCCATCTGTTCCTCCACGAGTGAGTGCGTCCCTTTCCTTGCAATGTTTACTGTACCATATTCAACGCATTTTGCTCTGTTGCATAATTTTGTATATATCTTGCAATATTTTATGTGTTGTACCAAATCTTTAATTACTGTTCTCTGGATTGAACAACCATTTGTCCTTAACTTTGACATTACATTACTGGCTGTAGCGGAGCGAGCGGGGGGGCAGAGGGTGCAGCTGCCCCGCGCCCACGGTTCTTCCAGTTACAAAGGGGCCCACCTTGGGCCCGATCTGCCTGACTGAACATGCATTTTTGTTGTTTAGTTGACTATATTGAATAAGGTTTGTTTATGTGTCTTGATTGCGGCAAAAAATAAAAAGTCAGACTGAGGGCGTAATGGTTTCAACCGACCCTTAGCTAAATTTCTCGCCACAATATTTATTTTGAATGAGCAGAGACACAATAGAATTAAATAAAACTTTATTCGCTGCCCAGTATCCTTGTGTAAGTGTACAAACAGAAAATTTATGCCCTCTGTTCGAGTCCCAAAGTAGGAACTAGGCGATCGCCCGCTGTCTTGTTTTATTTCCCATCTCCGTCACTGCTGACGGACCCGTGGTATTTAAAAATGGTCTCATGTGCTGAAATAGCACACATCATTGTAATCCACATTTCTCTCCATTCCGCCCTTCTGTCTCCGTAAGTTTCCCCTTGGATCTGTTTTGCATCTCCATACAGCCTATAATAGGCTGTATAAGGGCCCACTACAGGTCTTTCCCCCCCTGCAATAAGCCACCGGGCCTGATTACTGGTATTTAGCAGACACTCTTATCCAGAGCAAATTACATCAGTTAGTTATTATATGTTATCCATTTATACAGCTGGATATTTACTGAGGCAATTCTGAATCAAGTACCTTGCCCAACAGTACAACAGCAGTGCCCCACTGGGGAATCAAGCTGGCAACCTTTCGATTACAAGTCCTGGTCTTTACCACTGTGCTGCACTGTTGCCCCTGTAAGGAAATAGTGCAATTAAAAACACACCCTTTGGCAGCGGTGGGATTCGAACCCACGCCCCCAGAGAGACTGGAGCCTAAATCCAGCGCCTTAGACCACTCAGCCACACTACCATTCCATATGAACTAATCCAATACGTTTCGATAAAAACACATTTTTTAGTCATTGCCAGACTTGCTGAACCATATTCATGACAAATGTTCCCAAACAGGCCACAAGTTTTGATTGGTCAGGTGTTGGTCTGTTCGCTTCTTTCAAATTAAATTCTAATCTCTGTTTGTTGTCAATTGTGTGTTGAGTACAACCTCAGACACAAAGTGAAAAAATCAGTTATGTTACAGTCTGCATACTGACAAAAAGTAAGTCAGAGCATTATGTTTCAGATATGTGTGTGTGTGTGTGTGTGTGTGTGTGTGTGTGTGTGTGTGTGTGTGTGTGTGTGTGTGGGGGGGGGGGGGGGGGGGGCACACTGTCATGCCTCAATCACAGAGTAATACACTTCCACGTTTGGCACATAATTTCGTTGAACTCCGGTGTGTCACAATAGCGTGTGTGCCGTTATTGCAACAGACAGTAATAACTCCAAATTCATATTACAGAATAAAATAAGAATAAGCAGATTGCGTGCTCGCCTCATTTTGTTGCTGTAATGAAGAACATTGTGACAGGATAATTTGATGGAAATAGAATTCCGGAGTGCAGTCTCGTGGTGACGGTCGCGTCGAGCCTCAGTAATTACTCTGCCTGCGTTGATTTACCGAAGCCTCGCTCCAGACGGCAAATTAGCAGCAGATCCGAATCTACAGTGCAATCTGCTGAGCTGTGCGCTACAGTGGGCGCTGGGCACGTGTTTATTCCCTCGCCCTGGCCGCACGTGAGCTGCTGACACCATGACGACCGCAGTGTCCCTGAGACCTGCAAGCGAAGATCAAACCCGCTGGTGCCTTGCGTTAAGGCCTGAGGGCGTTTTTTTTTTGCAGCGTTGTGTGATTCGATCAGAAGTACGTGTGTGTTCGTGGCTTGTGCTTTGGTAGCGGGTACTTCAAAGTCATTGCTTGCTAAACATGAAAATGCCATGTGTTTAAAATGCACAGGGCTTTTGAGTAAGTCAGCCGTGAGAAAGAGCCAGTCGTAATAGCTGTCAAATGGGCCAAAGTGGTTAAACGTGCTGCTAGGTCTGATCTTTGCCCTCATGGATGCGAGAGAGAGAGACAGAGAAAGAGAAGAGAGAGAGAGAGAGAGAGAGAGAGAGAGAGAGATCACCCTCAATGAGAGGGTTCTCTTTAAAGGCTAACAGCAAGCTAAACATTTTATCATTTCCGTTTCGTATTTAAGTGTTTTGTGTATGAATGTTGGTTTTGCACTGGCAGAGAGAGAGGGATTGAGGTATTGGTGGGGTAGGATGTCTCTGCATTCAGACGATCTCCAAATGCAGAGCTTGCACTCCCCATTAAATTAGGCAGACCCATTAAAAAGTAACCCAAAGTCTCCATTTTCCCGAACATTAGATGCCACGGCCAGATAAATAATGTAGCCCACCTGCTAAATAATGGTGAAAGGACTAAATAAGTGATAATTGCTTAGGTTAGGATTTCTTGCGGCGCTCTTTTTTTTCCCCTTAGAAGAACGGGTTTCGCCATAGAGACGGTTGCTGTGTGATCCGGCAGCTCTGGAAGCTGCTGGAAAGCACACGCGAGGCTGGACACGGGGGTAGCAGAGGGCCCGCTCGGATCGATTATTAATATTTCATTACCGCTCAGATGAATGGCTCTGGGAGACAGCCATATGAAACCCGAGCGCGGGGCTGCAGCCTGAGCGCAGGGCTGCAGAGGGCTGTGGCCTGCTCCTCTTCCTCCGTTTTCCCCGGGAGCCTGCCTCGCCGTGCCAGTTCAGGGCTAATCTGAAACATCGCAAAACAGCGGCGCGGGCGCTAATCTGCTTACAGCCGAGCGGAGATGCATCGGAGGGGGGATTTCTTTGGAACGCCTCCAGGTGATTTGGCTAACAATGCAGTTTCTGCGTATTCGCGGCAACAATATAGGCCGATATATATTTTTTCAGACTTATAAATAACATCCTGATTGGTAAATCCGCACTCTGATTCTGGCAAGCTTACTGCGCCCTACGGTTTTGAGCAGTTCTTCCTCTCTGCGGAGATCATGGGAATCGTCTCTAATGAGTGACGAGGCCCTTTAATCATCTCCAGAGCTTCCTCAAAAAGACCCGCCCCTCTCGTCCTATCAGAGGAGTACACAGTTTTTTTTCTGGAATCTTCTTTATGCTCATGAGGGAATGCGCGAAGAGGAATATGAACTCAGATTTGCTGTGTATGTTTCCCAAGTGTGTGTTGTGATTTCCCAATGCATGTAGATACAGCTTAATGATGTGATTCGCAGAAGGGGAAACAGGAAATTGTCTCCTTACAGACTCCTGTGTGTTTATGTTGCCTTTTTTTCCCCCACACGCAAATCCTCCCTCTCCCTCTAACAACCCGACAACAACTCCAACAGAACAAGATCATTTTCATGGGGAAAAAAAAAGAAATCAACAAAAACAAAATATAATTTGTATTCATTTTGCATCCTGGCGGCGTACAGCAGGGTAGCTGTGCGGTGAAATGTAACAGAAATTTTAATATGCTAAATCCCTCACGTGACACTGCTTTGCAAAGAGATGCCACCTTTCTGTGGGGTGGAAGTCTGGTCAGCAGAACTCGGCTTTTATAATAAATGGAATAATTGGTGTTTAGCTCCCGAGTCAGACTGTGTGGGAGTCTGTATAGGGGAGGGAGGCTGGTATTGCTTTCCTCTCTGTGATTAATCAGTGCGGGTGCAGCCCTCAAAATACACATTATACAGGAGCTGACGAGGGGGGATATCTGTGCTGCTTGCGTTACTGATGCCGCTCTCTCAGGGGGGACAAAACGAGCCTTTCCCCAAAGGGGGGAGTGGAGGGGGGTACTCAAAGTGACCCTCGATGCGGCTGCTGGAATTTTACTGCAGAGAGCACTGCTGTCTGTTCCCCTGCCCCCAGAGATCACACGCGCTAGCACTCGAGTGGAGGGAGAGAGATGCAGGTGCTCATTATACATAAGCGGCTCCTTATTAAACCATCCAAGGCTTTGTGCCTGAATCCTTTCCGAACGGCAGCTCCATTCCGGATGAGGTAATTTTCCACTTGCGTTCAAAATCCAGACCAGCTTCACCCGACGCATACTGCGGATAATTTGAGCAATTTCCTTCAGGTTCCAAATTTAAATTAATAAACTAATTAATTACTGTTGTTACAGTTGGACAGCTCCTTTTGACATTTATATTATACGTTTCTTTCGCTCTCAAGGGTGCCAGCGTTGTTTGTGTCAGCTACGGAGGGGGGTCTACATAATTACAAGAACAGATGCGCAAACATATTCACCCGGGTGCCTGGAAATACCGGCAATCACGTGTGTCTCACCTTTTGAGTGTGATACGCGCGTTAATCTGGCAAGGGTGAAGATTCAAAAGCGCCAAACATCGAGGCGCATGCCACACAGCTGCGAGAACGTGACAGTTAGCTAGGTAACCATGGAGAGGGATACTGCAAACGCATCCTGTAGCGGGAGGATGCGTTTGAGTAAAAGTCGTGGTGGCCCTGCGTTCAGACGCCCGTTACGTGATTATGGTGTGTGTAGAGGACGTGTATTTATTTTATCCAATCACGTGCAGCGATCAATGATTGCGGTGCTCCCCTACTTGCTTTGTCCAGAGATCACTAAGCTGTGTGCAGCTTCAAAGGGAAAAGAGCACAGATACACTGCATTTCTGTGAGTGTGTGCGTGATCACTGCTCTCTCTGTGAGAGAAGTACACAGAGACACGGAGCTTCTGTCAGTGTTCCCCAGCTCTCTGTGAGAGAACAGAGACACTGGCGTCTGTCTGAGAGGGAGGAACAGCTTGACTAGACTTCACATCGGGGCACCAGTAGGAAGCCTTCATCTGACGTCCATCATTCACTGACACGGGAGCTTCAGAGAACTGTTTTGCATGAAAGTCTAGATTCTGTTCTATTTAACAAAACATATTCCATCTTTCCTATCAGCATCAGACTACAGAGAGGGTTCAGAGAAAAAAGAGAGGAAAAATCAAATATGAAATTCAGAGTGGCCCAGTTTTAAAATCCTACCGAAGGTCGCTTTGAAATATTATCCACAACTAATTGAATTACCGTCTGCTGTAATTATTTTGAAACTACCACTGCTTGTGATAAGATAACATGGCTGTAAAAATGGAGCATTTGAACATCAAGGAGAGCACAGATCATCGCAGACCAGTGTGTGTGTATGTGTGTGTGTATGTGTGTCAGAGAGAGAGCGAGAGACTGTGTGAGTGTTGTTAGTGTTGGGTATGCTGTGCGAGTCTGTTTGTGTGTGTTTATATGTGTATGTGTGTGAGTATGTGTGCATATGCACCCATGCATGCATGTGTTTTTCACGTTCAGACACACCAAGGGTCGGTGGATTCAGGACAGTGTCATTCGGGAGCCCTGTCACAGAGAGTGAAGCAGAGCTTCTGCACGCAACGCGTACCAGCCTGTCACGACAGGGAAGGATGGGGGAGGTGCGAATTAATGTCTTTTATTTCTTTTTTACCGAAAGGGCGGAGGAACAGACCCAGCTGTGACTGTGTCCCTCTTCAGCCTGGCGACGGGCCCAAAGCCGCTGGCTCAGGAAGCCACTCCCAGACAGACGCGTCACTGATAGTTTAGAAAAGATCTTATGATGTTTTTTAGGCCCCCATCCCACTGCGGGGGATGACACCTCTCATTAGGGCTCGTTGGCTTTAAACGGAGTGCTTCATCGCATCTCTTTAACTCTGCTTAATGGCGTGTGAGTTACAAGGTGCTGTCAGTTCAGAGGAACAAGACTTTTTTTTTTTCTTTTTACGCTGCAGATCATTGAGGCACTGAAATCAGAGATGACTCCCTGTCGCTCCGAACACCAACCTCCATCTCGGGCCTACTGCTGTTGCTCTGAGCACACAGACATCTATATTGGTCCTAATGCCCAATTCCCTCTTCCAGAGCTCTGACCTCCTCATTGGACCTGTGGCTGTCTCTATATCCCAGCGCACAGAGCTCAAGGCCGGGATAATCATAAGATGGCACCCGCCACTGAAAACGCACAGACATCGACAAAGCAGCGAATTCGTTATGAAACGCTGTGAGCCCGTCATCTGCGCAATCAACGAGAAAGTCCTTATCAGCCGAGGAACAGATTGCATATCCTGGTTTCATAAGACAAAGAGATACCAATCAGATCTTTTGGGCGAGATTCACTGACAGCTTAGATTAAAACACACACATAAAAAAACCACGGGCTTTGAGATGGATTTGAGATTCCCATGTGTCTGTAGCTACAGCCCAGTGTTTTGTATTTCACTCAGTGGATAAAGCTGGTGTGAAGCCAGCTTTAACAGTGCCTTTTGTTCTGTTTTGAGTGCACATTCTTCACTTTATTTATTTCCAGAGCAGAATGCCTGTAGTAAAAGCAAATCTGCTTTGTCAAAACTCCCTTCGAACTGAGTTTATTATTTTTTTCACCGTGCGTGCTGAACTGTTTCAAGCCTTTTTTCTGTATTCCAAGGTAATAACAGAAAATACTAACATTAATATTGTAACATGGCCGCTGAAGAGGCTGCACTTCATTTTTCAGGTTACAATCGGGTACCGCCAACATTATAGGCCAATGCTACCAAAAAAAACAAAAAAACAAATAAAATGTGCACACGAGACATCTTCACGGCGCAGAAATTAGTTCCTCGATTTTATTCATTTATTTTCCTCAAAGAGGCAATTTAACGGTTGGCTTAATCCACCTTTGTGATGTCGCCTAAACACGGCTGCCCTGGTGGAGGCGCGGGCGCTCTCAGAATGAGAAATAAATACCCAGGGTGAGGAAGAGGGGGCTGGGCATCGCAGATGCGGCACGTCGAAATCCTCAACGCACCCCCAACACACACACACACACACACACACACACACACACACACACACACACACACACACACACACACACACACACACCTTCTGATGACCTGCAGTGCTCTTGCTCTGACCGCGTCCCTGTAATGAGAAAATCTAACTGGGTCTCAGAAATCCATAGCGGACCCCTTTATGAGCGCTCGACCCGGGCCCGGATGGTTCACGACGAGTCCCTGAGTCAATCAGAGAGCGATTACAGCCCCAGAGAAAGAGAGCGGGAGAGACGGAGACAGAGTGAAAAATGGAGAGGGCGAGAGGGAGAGGGAAAGAGAAAGAGTGTCAGCAGCTGAGAGAGAAAGGGAGAGGAGAAGAAAGAAATACCAAGATACACAGTGAGTGCTCTGTGCTGCAGAGGATGGAAGCTCATGACCATTTGTATTAAATCTTTTGATTAAATGTCTTGTTTGTGACATGCAATCATCTTTCAATCATACTCCCTTTTCCAATATGTAATTGCTGGTTAATTGCTTCTTATCAGTTTACCTTTTTCATGCATATATACACATATATAGTATATGTATATGTCTATTACCTTGCATATATTCCTGCATATGCTGTGTGCGAATGTGTGTTTTTTTTGTGCTACATAGTTGCATTTAATATTTAAGCTTTTGTTTGTCCTGGCAATAAAGCACGGTTGAACTTGAATTGAGACTGAGGGAGTGAGCAAGATGGAGAGAGAGAGAGAGAGAGAGAGAGGAGAGAGAGAGAGAGAGAGAGAGAGAGAGAGAGAGAGAGATCACTACATGCCCAAGAGACTGAATGTCTGTGTTTGCAAGTGTAAAGAAAGTGGAATTGCATTTGTAATGAAATAACATGGTATCGTTCCCCCCAAAGCAAGAACATGAAGAGGAGGCACTGTATCCAGCCATTACTAAAGATCAGCGGAGCAATGGTGCGTTTGATGCTCCCCTCGGGTCTGGATGACTGGTCTTAAGGGAGGCCCTTCTGTGAGCGCCGTCTGAACATCCCCATGAATGGTAAATAAACTATAAGCAACCCTGCTGTAGATAACAGACCTGTGGCTCTCTCAGATCCCTTTAATATGATATATAGAAAAATTTCAGCACTAAGGTGACCCCATTATGCTCACAGAGAGAGCAGGCCCTGTCAAATCTCTAATCACAATGTGGTTTGATGCACATTAAAAAAAAGCTCTTTGCATGAGAGCCTCATTATATTTCCATGGCTGTTTTTCTCCTCTTTCATTTTAAATTTGCCGTATGCTCTTCATTAGATAGATGCAGTGTGTTTGTGTTGTATATGTCTGCCGAGGCCGGCTATGCAAAAACAGGCACCCGGGGGGTGGGGGACAGAAGTGAACGACCCAGCCTCAAAATACAGACCAGCCACAGAAATAACATTTCACAAAGTGCACAACACTGAAACAGTAAGGGCTGTTGTGGGGTTTTTTTCAAACCAGAGTGCATCCAGAACGCACATTATGCGGTTTAGCTCATCTGTGCTCACATAAGGTGTAAAGATTGATGTAGGCAGTTTATATCAGTGGGCATGAAAATAAGCCCTGGAAAAAATAACCCCAGTCGATCGGCGATGTGGTTTCACCCGATTCAGGGCGCCGGGGCCTTTCAGAGCCGAGACGTATCGAATGCTCTCGGTCCCGGGCTCTGACGTGCGGCGGACTGGCGATGGCGAAGCACCGAACAAGAGAGAAGGACACACTCGCGCGGCCCTGGAGTCCAAAGACAGCGTGAGGAGGAAATTCATTACAAGCTTCAATTCACAGGAAAGGACCACAGTCTGTCACATTATCCTCCTCCCCGCCCCCCCTCCCAGAAGCAATCCTACTGCTCAGAAAGGCACTCCTCGAACCTGGAGCGCTTGGAACTCTCCTCACAGGAGCAATAGATGTGAAGAATGCGTGCCGATTCCGCCACGTGGTCTGGCTGCGCGGCAGCTTGCTGTAATGAAGCAATAAAGGACATCAATTTTGGGAGGGAGGAGGGGTGGAAAAAAAAAAACACATCTCATTTAGTTTGAATTGTGTATTCTCTCGCCGTCTCCAAGGAGACACGCCAGGCGTTGAGAATCACACTTTTTTTTTCGTGTGTGTGTGTGTGTGTGTGTGTGTGTTCTTTTTCTGTATGATCTTGCCGTTGGGCCACAGCCGGGAAACGTCGTATCTCAGCATGATGGAGGGGCAGAGGGCGTCAGATTTCAGCCAGGGACAGATTCAAAGCACAGCATTATTGAAGCCCCATATTTTCAGATGCTCTAAATCCTATGTCCCTCTGATATATGGAACTATTGAATGGAATGTTACATTTATTTCTGAATTGATTCTCAAAGACAGAATGATAGAATTATGGTCCTTGAGGGGCAATGTTGTACTTAGGGTTCAAGCCAAGGTCTATAGATTTTATGACCTAACATTATTTATTTGCTTAACGGACAGTCTTATCGGGGACGGCTCTTAAAGCTTACGTTTTTACGCGGCACCTGTTTACACAGATGGCTGTTTAAGGTTAAGGGCCCTCTGAGGAACTGAACCTACAACCCCCTGGTCACAAATCCAGTTCGCTAACCTTTACGCGCGGTTCCTCCCGTCTGAGCCGCAGCTGTGAGATCCAGAGTTTAAAAGGCAGTATTTCACATCTTTTCCCTAGGACACGTCCACACTGACAAGCTGCAAGTCTGCTCTGGAAAGCCGAGCGCAGTCTACCCACCTACACAATGACAGACTCTCAATCTGGCTTGCTGGAAGAGAGAATGGGGTGGGGGGGGTGTGGGGGCACACAAAGTTGGTCTGTCTAAGCCTTTAATAACACAAAATAAAAATGTCGGCATGGGACAAAGAGTACGGCGTATGCTGTACGTTTCCAAATCACATGTAGCAGGGATGGGAACCCGCGCTGAATTGTTGTTCTGTCTCAATGTCGCTGTTGTTCCCGGAGCTTTGACAGTCTGCCTGCGAATCCACCTCTTTTCAGGGCCCCGCGGCGTTCTCTCTGGGGAAACGACGCACGCGCTGTTAAAATAAATGTGGATATTAGGTGTGCAGCTTTATGTGCAACTGCTTGGAGAATTTGTCAAGCTCATCACCGTGCATTAAAGCACAAACTGCAGATGCGCGGCGAGAGCGGAAGGCACAAAAGCGCAGAGGCGCGCACCGAAAAAGCCTCCTCGCGGCACTTTCACGGTGGCAGTGTTCCAAAAAAAAGGGAAAAGGAGCGACCGAACGCGGGGCTCGCGGGAAAGAACGACCGGGTTTCGCTTATGAGCGGCGAGCGACGAGGGTGAGAGGGAGACAGAAAGAGAGAGAGAAAGAGGAGGAGAGAGAGAGAGAGAGAGAGAGAGGGGGAGAGAGAGAGCACGAACGGCTCCACGATGTGACAGCCCGCCCGGAGGTTGTCGAGCTCCGTGCCTCCGCGCCCGTCCCGGTAATAAGGAGCCGGCGAGTGGGGCCCGGTCTCTCCACTCTCTTCCTTTGGGTCTGTGCCTGAATTTAGCCGGACGTTTTTTCCTCCTAATGGAAAGTACTGGGGCAGAGTGTGCGTGCGGCTCCGGGCTGGAGTGGCTGCAGATGGAGGCGTTGCGATGCGGCAGCTGTCCTCTCCTCTCTGCCGCACAACGGTTATGACGTGCGCTTTGAAGGCTGATTCAGTCCGAGCCGGAAGGGTGACAATAGGTGTGGGGGTATTGGGTGGCGCGTGGCGTAGACCGGGGGCCAACCTGCTACACCCTCCAGCACGGCCCCCCAGGCTTTCACCCCCTTTCCCCAAAAACCTGAGCGCACAGCCAGGGAAAGCAGAGAGACGTATCCACTCATGGCTCTGAAAGCACGCAAATTGAATGCCCTGAATGAGATATAATTGCATTAAATTGTTTACTGAGCAACTGGCCCAACCCTGACAGCTTCCACATTACCGGTATTTAAAGCTCTGTGCTATTATTATCATTTTTTTTTCTGAAAGCACTTGGCTCACAGATAGCCTGTCATGTGTGCGATTCAAACCAGCAAACCCTAAATAGACCTCTTCTCCACCTACCCATATATAATGCAAATGTAGGACGAGTCTGGCGGATTGGGGGAGGCTGGATGACCAGGTGGCTCTATGCAGCTGAGCAAACAACGAGTGAGCAATGCCCTATACATATAGGTACAGATTTATATTTAGACACACCATATGTATTTTACTGTTATGAGAGGGATCCTTTATCCACCCTTAACATACTGTAATTAATATGTAATACATAATGCACATGCATTTAAAAAAGCGGAGATCATCTCCATGTTCAAGCAATCATTTACTACTTAGTGTGAGTTTAAATAGGCAGTTGCAGTAATACTCAAGAGTAAGGAAACAAACCCGTCATTGTCTTTGCTCTGCCTGCACCAGCAAATATGTTACGGTTGCACCCAAGCAAGACCGTGTGCATGACTGGTTTCTCCTTCATGCTGCCATAGACAATAATGCAACATGCATGTGCCTTGACCCAATCCGATGCGCACTTAGAATCAGCCTAAAGGCTTTCGAATGAGGGCCAGGAATGAGAGAAAAGGTTAATGAGAGACACGGTGAAACACTTCAGCCAGGGGTCTCCAGAGAATTAAAGCCCAACCTGCCTGTCCCGTCTCATATTAATGTGTCTTATTAGGAGTGTCTTTCTCTAATTAAAAAAACGCGCTGCCTGACAATATCTCAGTCTGTGATTGGCCAGTTTGGGCCGAGTATTGATTCGATCTTGGTCGGGGGCAGCCTTCAGCTCCCTGAGACACAATAGAAGGTACAAAAACAGCCGGACCAGACTAATAGATGAATGGAAGGGGATGTCAGTCGTTTAATTTTACTTGCCTTTTTTCCCCATATTAATTGACCTAACTTAATTAAATGATTAATCAAGGCACTTTTAATAATACAGCAACGGGGTATAAATGATGGGGCCGATAAAGGCTCATGGTTTAACAGAATTTCCTCTGGGTTTCTCAGACAGGTTTTTAGGCCTAGATTCGATCAACATTTTTGTCCTTAAATTTGAGGTAAGAGTTACTTTCACTCCTCAGGAACACAGTTTGAAAAGTTCTGTAATCACCAAAATGAATGAAAAGAATTCTGTTTGTATTGTTAAACAAGCTAGCACTATTACGATAACAGTGACTCTTCTATTGGACAGTACAGGGTGGAAGGGACTGTTGATTCTCATTGTCAGACATTATTTCATTACAATAATTCCACTTATAGAAAAAAGATGAGAGTGTGATTTACATCATCCAAAGCCTAAGACAATATGACTATAATTCATTTGCCTCTATGTGCTAAAATGCAGGCGTACAAAGATTTAGAAAGAGAATGAGAAATCTGACATTCTATTCTTATAGGTGCTTCTGTGTTAATTTAATTATCGGTCACACTGAGATACATTTAAATACATTATTAGCGTTGCGGTTTTTGAATTGTATCACTGAAGCTTGAAGGAAACATTCCTGGCGATTGCAAACACTTTTCTAATCACACAGTGCATTAACCATGGGAGCTCAAGTACATAAGATGAGATTAGTCAAAGAAGAAAAAAATGGGTTCTGTGTCCTTTTGTCACAGAGAGAAAAATTCTTAAAATAATGAGTGTTGCACTGAAACAGAATGCTGGCAGTTAAAGCTACATTTATTCAGTGACTCAACTCAATACCTTTTGGTATTTGAATTACCATGTTCATCAGCCTCTGTGTATGGTGAATATGCAACCCTTTGAACATTAACAGCACCCTATTTTCTCCACTGATAGACATAACAACTCCCTGTTTCCTTCATTGGTAATTATAAAAAATTGGCATCAGTATTGTAGGAACACTCAGGCCTTACATAGCATACATGTTGACATATTTGCCATTTATACAGGATATGTATACAGAATATTAGATGGATATTTATTGGGGCAACTAGGGTTAAGTACCTTTCCCAAGGGCATGACCGTGGCCCATTGAGGAATCAAACCAGCAAACTCTGGGTTAAGAGCCCTGGGCCTTACCACTATGCCCCACTGCTGTCAGGACTGAGGTGTTACACTGAGGTATTGTGGGCAATCAGCTGAAATTCAGCACATTGGTATTACATCACAAAAGAAACTTTCAGCATGCCAAGTCTATACTTCAGTGTGTTGGTAAATATAAATGATTCACCAGCAGATATTGTTTTACATTATCTGATATTGTGGATAAAACCATTTTGTGCTTATGGGCCCCTTTTATGAATGTTTTATCATTACTGACACTTTTCAGATTTCGCCCAGATCTGACTTAGATTAGGATGTTATCTGTGCAACGTGTGTTGGCTGAATTCTCATTTCTGGGATTCAATCCACTTGGAGGGATTTGAAAAGAACAGCGAAAAGGGCAAAAGTCAAGCAGCGTTCAACACGAAGGGTGTTACCGATGTCACGCATGAGCCGAGAGAGGAGGAGAAATGCATATTCATCTAGGATATGATCCTATTAATCTCTATATTCACTGATGACCGCAGTTCTCTATATTGTATGGAATCACAGCGGGGAATCCTGACAAATCCCTCTGCCTTCAAAGGCATGTTAACAGCTCCACTGAGAGCCGTACGCTTCCAATCAAAAAAGTATCAAACAGATGTTATTTTGTTTGATGTTCGAATGAAAAGAATAGTCCCACATAATCTTCGTAACTTCATTATGAATGTACTGCTGTCAAGAGAGCCAGTTACCGACACTGTTATTTGAAGACCCGGTTAGAGGCGCCAACCAAGCTATTCAAATCTCACCACCCCGGGCCTGTAATCAGATTAAAACCAATCACTGAGGTTTCTTTTTCCTCCTCTCGTTTTTCCTCTGTTGTAAATGGGCGTGAAGTAGCAACGCTGCAATGCAGTTTTCCCGCGCAGAGCAGGAAATTGGGAATGCAGTGCGCCGAGACGACGTCGGAACAGCGAAATGTGTGTTTCACACACCGTCATGATGCACGGAAGCTGTTTCAGGTCAGAACGGAGAGGGAAATCACGGAGCAACGTGCGCTCTCTCCCAATGCACAGCAGTTCGCCGTTGCGTTGTGATAAACTTCTTTAGAGTGCGGTCCAAAGACCGTGCGCAGAGCAACAGCCCTACTTTTCCCTGGTCCCCTGTCACACCTCCCACCCCCTGCTACCTCCTCCCCTCCGCAACAACCCCCCAGCCCCCAGCCCCCAGCCTCCGCCCCTCAACCCCCGCATGACATCTCTACAGCTGAATGAGAACCCTTGTTCTCTTTCCAATCCGTGTCAGAGAATACCGTTATATAATAAACAGCCATCTACTTTCATCTCCAAATGAGAACACTTGAGGTGGACTATATTAAACTCCCAGTGGCTGTTTGACGCAAGGGGACACCAGACTTCCTCGGCAAAGCCCTGCTTCACAGTCAAGCAGGAGGCTTTATCAGAAACCTTCTAGAAATCCTTTCCTATATATATAGAAAGAGAATGAGAACAAGAATGAGCAGGAGAGAGAGAGAGAGGTCTTGATAGACCCAGGAGTCGAATTAATTCGGCATCTTATGTGAAGTCAGTCTGTTCTGGAATTAGACATAAGCATGCAAAGGCAGAGGTGAGAGACATGGTTTAAGATTAATAAGCACTCATGTATAGACATAGAGAACAGGCTATTAATTCATCGCTTTCCTGTTGCACTGAAACCAAATATTTTAATGTATGAGTATCCAGGAAATCACCCGAGGTTCTAGTGTAACAACACCCCCCCGCCAAAAAAAAAAAAAAATCAAACTGATTGTTAAAGGGAAATCTATCTTTTGAATTTAATTATGATCGGAGCCCTCATTTTCCACACCTATGAAGAGGAACGGCGTAGTTCTTATTTCCTCTGAAAGGGCCTCAGAGGCTGAAAGAGGCTGGCCCCATGGTGGGAGGCTTCCCTTTGATCGCAGGCTCCGGCCGGGAATTCTCCCCGATTCCGCGCTTCCCACAACTCACCAGCAGCGAGTGTTTTTCATCCTTCTCACTTTATGGTCCATATTTCATTTTCCTGCCCTCCGGGCTCCTCCCATTCATCTTTACCCCCCGACCCCCTAAGCCCCCTCACTGTCTCTGTTATATTCCTGCCAGGGCATGGGGTGGGGGTGGGGGTGGGGGGGAACCAGTGGTGTATATCTCATCACATCTCTCCTCCATCTCTGGCTACAGAATCCCCCCTCTAAAAGCTTCTCTGTCTTTTGAGCCCCCCATGCAACAGTAAGGCAGTTCACCACAAAAGACTCACGGCAGGAGTCCCGGGCAGTGCTGCTCTGTGCTCTCAGGTGGGTGGGCTTGCGAGAGGCTGTTCAGAGCATCCACGAATCGCAGCCCTCTAAACAGCGATCTGCCTCTGCGAGGGACCGACAGAGGGGCGCACTAAGAGGGCCTTCCGGAGACTGGGGTGCATGAACGGTGGACTGCCAGAAAACATGGGTCGGGTAATGGGCCTTTACAGAAACGGGGGGCACGTTAATGGCCTGTTGCCAAATATAAGGGTACACTAATGGCCTCTCACAGAAACAGGGGTCCGCTAATGCTTCTTGCAGGAAGAGCTCCATTAACAGGCCCTTGAAGAGCAGAGGGGATGCCTGTCTCTGACCGCAGGTTTGGAGGTAGAAAGAGGGGAAGTGTGCGAGGTCTCAAGATTCCCTCAAGGAAACAGCACAGCAGGTCAAGTGAACTGCACAACCTGCGCACTCTCCATCCACGCGGAAACACACACGCACGCACACACACACACACACACACACACACACACACACACACACACACACACACACACATACACATAAACACACACGAGCTTTCTTTTATACTCTTTATGTTGAACACAATGAAACCCACTCAAAGTTGGGCGGATGTCTGTTTCACTCAGTACCGACACATGCGAAAAAGGGAATAACGCACTCAGTCATAGACCTAACGATGAGTACCACTGGTCTGGTACAGCTAACAAGCTGAGTCAGTCTCTAAAGGAATGATTCACCCATTGCAATGGGTCGACAAGCCCTGCTCTGCTGAGTAAAGAGAGGTCACTTGATTTATTAACAAGGAACCCAAACCCCAGGAATCAACTTATCTAGTATTAACCAAGAGAATGCACATGAATTCAGCTGCAGCCCAAATGCTGCTCCACTCTTCACTCTTACTGCCACCATTATTTCCCCTGCTTTCGTAGACCAGTTAAATAATTGCTGCAGTCCACATCCTTTCGCGATTGGATACCACAGGGGTCTTCTCATCAGCATCCAGATTTAACCTGCTCTGGTTGCTCATCAATGTTAACAATATAGCACATGGTGTGTGTGTAGCAACTGGCAACAGCCAGATCATTACAAAAGGCCTCTCCCTGTCATCTGAGGTGGCACATTGCGATTCAGGTGACATTGCGGAGCCAACGGCCCCTTTTTTTCCTTATCCCTAAAGGCCCACCAGCCACAAGGTGGCAGTATCCATACTTCATTTCTTTTTCCCCCCTTTTACCTTTGCGCCTTGCTTTCCAGATGCATCACCACCCGACGGGTTTCTTGTCACGCTGAATTTAATTTGGACTATGTTTGTCCATTTGCACGAGAGGAAGCAGCGGTCAAATGGCCTGATTTGCCTAGGGGGGCCCTGCTCCTCTGCTGGGAGCCCAGACGCAAAGTGGTTTTCTCGCTGGTTCCGCAGTGTTGGGCAGATACAGGGTTAAATCCAAGCCCGCCGGTGCCCAGACTTGGCCCGCTTTCGCATTTTCTCGCACGTTATTTGGACATCCTGCGGGGGGGGATGATGAAGTGATACACGCACGCGTCAGCCCGCTAAATGAGGACGCGTGCCTGCTTTAGCCGTCCGAGGTCATCGACGCTTCCTCTCTGCCGGTTCCTCGCGGTCTCCCGCTTGATAAATATGGTCACATTTCCTGAGCTGTACACACACACACACACACACGCAGACACACGCAGACAAAAAAACAGCAGAAACATTGTCCCGTGACTCACCGTCACAGCACCAGGTTCATCTCCGGTGACCTGGTCGGGGACGGAGACGGATCGATCTGCCTCGCACCCGCCAGTGCTAAAGCCCCTTTATGTTAGCCTCGGCCCTGATAAATCTGCACAGGGTTTACAGATGGCGGGCGAGTTCTGCTGGAGCCTGAGTGCTCTGGCATGCGGTGATTATTAAACCCCCTTCCAAGACCGAGTCTCTGATGGAGCTTTTAACACGGGGGCCGTGGAAGCCGGGGACACAGAGTCACAGAAGCTGCATCAGTCACACTCGGACACAGAGCGCGTTTGTGATGGATTTTCTATTAAAAAGCCGACTCATATGGTTCGAACCTTTGTGTGCCCATCAGCTCTGGCAATACTTTCCCAGGCATTCGAACAGTGAGCAGCACAGACCTCGCATCTGTGGACGAGATGCTTCCATCCACAAAAATAATGTCTGTAAGTGCTCCAGATTCCAGTCCTCTGGCATGGAGAAATCCGTTTGCAAACAGACTGGATCAGCCCTGCTTGTCTGGCTAGAGAATGTTTGTACATCTAACTGTTGAGGGCTGTAGAAGTTTCATTCAAAAGTTATTGTAAAGCATATGTTTCCGTTTGACATGCAGTGTTTAGGTGTACTTACCTTTTCCAGAGGAGTTATTTTGTGCAAGTCGTGAATTCAAGGTGATGTACATTCATTTACAGAATCTGACTAGCTTTGATTCTGCGCCTGCTATTGTGCAATTTAAAATAAGGATACTTATTCAGTCCTTTCACGTCCATGTCCACCTTCTCTTTGGTGACGCATGTGTCTGCATTTCAGTTTCTGCGTCTACGTTTGCATGTGATTGTCTGTGTCTGGGTGTGTGTGTGCATTTGAGTGACACATTCAATTACTGTTGCATCACACTGACCTGATTAGCTGTCAAATACATGTTTATGCTTATCAGCATGGGCGCTTGTATTACAATTATACCAGTGGGGCGTTTACAGGACTACAACCTGTTCCTTAATCTCTGTGAGAGAAACTGTTTATAATGGCAAAATCACCACTGGGTGGAAATCTGTCTGCTCTCAAAACATTCACCTACATAATTCCAATCCAACTGGATCTTTTTAATCTGACTACAACCCATAGAACGGTTCCACCCTTAGAACATTTTTACTACATTCCAATCCAACTGAAGTCCTTAGAACATGTTTACTACATTCCAATTCACAGCCTTCAAAATACCTCTTCCCACATTCTAGCATCACTACAGCCCTTAGAACCCACAGTCCAATCCTACTGCAGCCATAAAGAATGTCCTCTCAGGCATTCCAATCCCACTGCAGCCTTTAAAACATTCCCACTGCACCCTGTAGAACATTCCCATAGTGTTAAGATCCCACTGCAGCCCTTAGAACATTTAATACATTCCAATCCCACTGCACACACTGCCCGCCCCCCTCTCCACAGTATAACCTCGATGTAGTCCTCAAAACATTCCCCACGTTCCAATCCCAATGCAGCCTTCAGAAGAATCACCCTGCATTCCAATCCAAATTTATACCAGGCAAGAGCAAATACTAAAGCAATCAACTCTCAAAGAAGACGGATTACACTTGAGAAAAAAAATCCATCTAAAAGAACAAGAAAATATCCAATACATAAACCCTTAGGTGTGTCACCAGCCAGTGCCGAGCACCGTGACCTCCGGCTCTGACTGGATAATTACACTGAGCTGAAATACGCTCCTGCCAAGTGTCTTCCTCTGGCTGAGGAAACCGGACATGCTTAAAATGCCGATGGCAGAATAAATTTATCACATTTTAATAGAGCAGCACCTTGTGCGGAGAGGGAACAATGAAAGCCTCCAATCACAGTGGCCGGGCCTTATGGAGATCTGTCAGCTCTGAAACAAAGGCCCACTGTGCCTAAAGGGCAACGCTGAGCAAGGCTTCTGGACTTGCCACAAATTTGAAACCCTGGGCTCCCTCCGATCCTCTCCTGCCTGCTTTCCTTTGATGACTTGGTCATTTCTAGCACAAACGGCGTGCCTGAGGGAGGGAGAGAACGTGGTCGCTGTTGTTATAAGGCTGCACTTTTCCCTGGCCTAGCTGCGTGTTGGCCGGTGACCGAGCTGCACGTCGACCGCAGACTGAACTCTGTGTCGACAATGACAGTGCACGTCAGCCGCAGACTGAATTCCACGTCGACCGCAAACCACAATGCATGTCGACCGCAGAGTGAGAAATTTGCACGTGCCTCGACCGGGATTGTCTCAGCGGCCCCTGTGGCTGATCCCGGACCTGTGAGACCCGCCGGCAGTGGCTAGGCCGAGGGGGGGGTCAGGAAGGACCCCCCTTACTATGATTGCCTGTTGATGATACCGCCCAGGTATTTATCCCTGTGGCTCCAATCAAAGCTGTGATTCCCACGGAGCTGCGGAACTGCAGCATTAACGGATGCGCATAAACTGAAAATTCAGCAATTGGCGGCCTCATTTATTTTAACAGTGTTGGTTTCTGGGAAGGCGGGGGCAGAGGGTTTGAACACCCCCCCCCCTCACCCCCGGCATTAGCATGACAATGGAGCGGCGCTCTCATCAGCATGGATCATCCATCCCGGCGTGTCTCTGGCAGAGCCGCTCTCCCGAGCATGGAGGGGGAAAATAAATCGATCGGCAGGGTCAGGCGGGCGAACCCGCACGGCGAACGCGTGCCTTCCTCTTAACGATATTTACTGCTAAATGACCCCTTCCATTTATCCTCCCACTGACTCCCCGTGCCCCGACATCAATCATAACTGCCGCGTTCGCCGGCTGACAGCTTTACGCCCGGCTCCCAGAGTTCCCCGCGCCGCCGAAGAGAAAGGGCCATCGTCCGTCCGCGCGGCGCGATAACTCATTTTGGATCGAACCCCCCGAGAATCGATAAAAACCGAACTGTTAAAGCCCCTTTGAGGGCAAAAAAAGGTGTTCGAGGATCAATGGAAAACATCCAGATTCAGATCTGCTTGCGGTTTCGATACGGCTTTTCAGGCAACAAAAGTGATATGATATTTAAAAAAATGGGTTTTTTATTCACGACATAACTCCCTTTAGCTGGTAAAAGGGAAAGCCGGGAAAACACACACTGGAATGAGCTACCAGAGGTAGATCAGCAAAAAAATGACTCAGCTGTGCAAATGGTACTTTCAGGGCTGTGGAAAGTTCCATCCCCCTCTGTGTAATAAGATGGGATAAAAAACATAATGTAACATAATACGTACAACATCTGCAGTGGAAAAGAACAGCCTGATATATAAAACATAGTCTATAATAGATGAGTATAGTTGGCCAAGTCTTGCCTGAAGGACTGGCGTTCCAGGAGGGTGAATCTTCTTTCTGCCATTCATACCTTCCATTCTCTGCCATTTCATTTGAAGCTGAGTCTAAAGAACAGAAGCTAAGGTCACTAAGGTTAATACATGTTGGTTTTTTCCCTTTAACAATTGCTCTGAGAGGCAAAGGAATGGAGCAGTTATGGACTGTTGGACATGACCTTGCACCTGCATTGTAAGCCCAAGATATTAACTTGAGTTATGGTCTGCATCATTTGAAATAAAAACATCGAAATGTGCGTCTTTAATTCACTTTAGCCTGAACTCTGCCAAGATAATAACTGTGCTTTCACTATTAGCGATTTACAACAGGTAATTAGGTAAACATATCGTATTGTGAGCCCTCAATCAAATATGAATCCAGGCAGTGTTGTTGCGCAATACCCATAGTAATTACAGTCATTTAATCATTACATAGCCTCTAAGGAGAGACAGGAGGACTTTGTTTAAATGATTAGTGTCAATATTTTGAGATAATCGACAGGGACAGCAATCTGCATGTGATTCTGTCGGCCTTCTGACATAAGTAAATTTTGATATATGTCATATATTTACATGACATATATAGAAATGGAGCAATGGAGTCTAGGTTTGCTATCTCTGACTGAACAGCAATTAAATTCACATGTTTATTTGCAGAACCATAGAGACAGACATTAGCTGTAATGCCAAATTAATTAAGAAATTATGTTTTATGGAACTGAATGTGAAAGTTATACAGTGACACTCTGGGCATTACTGGAATAACGTGTTGAAAGAAAATAGATATTGTTAAACCAATCACTTCAATAATAATGAAAGCAGAGATAATGATTATTCAAATCAAATGTTGCTCCTTCCACTCATTTTTTAACATTCTGGAAGAATTCAAAATGAAAAAAAGAGAAGTAAATATCAGTGAATAAAATATCATTGTCTTTCTATAGAAAACACACAGTTCCATTTAGTTACATACATCTAGTAAAGCTTCTTCTACAGCATCATTCAAAGAGACCCTACCATATCAACTTCATACTGATGAATAGCTTTTTATATTACATGGAACACTGATGCATTGAAAAATGCAAATAATACAACATGGCTGTCTATTTTCTGTGATTCAATAATTGTATTGGACGTATGGAAAAAAGTAATTCACTTGTCTAAATTGAATTTCTTCTAATGAATGAATTGATTATGGTCTGTGAAGCGGTGATATTTTGCTGATTCAAACCCAGGAGTTACCGCCTCAGCGTGGAGAAACCCATAATGTTATTTTGTTACGCCTGAGTCCAGTTATGTATTTGGACTAATGTTTATGCTTGATTATGCATCCACACCCAGTGTTTTGTAGACTGGTATGTAGGTGGCCCAATTGCTTTTAGCTCATTATGCACTACAACCTAATGTTTATGGTGAACTTTTGGTTGCTTAAGTGTGTCTACCTAATTAATCATCATACTTCTCCACCAATTAGTGGCACACCCTGGTGTCTAACGGTTGTTTTGTTTGTTCATGAGTGTTTGCGAGTTTTACAAGTACACAAATAGGAGTACATGCAGAGTGTGAATTTAGCCTCATTGGAATACTTTGTGACAGGCGTAAAACAGAGACCAAATGTCATCCATGAGCATAGCAATCTGGACAGGTGGACCTGTCTTACCTGTTGGGTCACACTGATCTCAGATCTGTTCTGCGGGGCGTTTGTGTACACGTTGTGAATGCTAAATGTTGGTGGGCCATAGCGTTAATGTATTCATCTTAACACTACTAACGTCATAAGATTGGTTCAGGCTCAGCGATTCTTCTCCAAGCCCACGGCAATGTACTGAAGTAAGGGCTGGCTCCTTATATTGAAGCATTGCTATATACACAGATTAAACACACGTAATATTAATATTAAATGCATTCATGCATCTCTGGGGAGAGATGCCATTACCTTAAGGGAAGCAAACTGTGTCCATCAATTGGTATTATTACATTTCCTTTTTCCCAGGACAATGATCGGATACTGAAACTCTGAAAATAATGCCTTTATACATCTGAATTACAACAGTCATGTTTGTGGAACCTAATAAAGCCTCTCTAACCACATAAACCTAATTTATCTCCATAGCTGGAGACTACAGCCACTGCAAATCCCACAATGCTAGTAGAGTGCAACCAGGTACAATCTGTCATCTTTGATCTCCTTGATAATTTTAACGTTCTCAATGAAAGAGCAAAATTGAATAAACTGTAATGGGGAAGAGGCCTATCCAGTGTGCACGCCAATAGGTCTGAATCCAGCCGGGTGAAAACAGAAAAGAACAAAATGACGAAACAGTCCCCTTGGAGTGAATGGTTGGCCAATCAGATTAATTAGAACAAAAGCCTTCCTGTATGTTTATTGGGAATAAAGATGTGCAGTCAACACTGTCTTTCCAAATAATTTGCCTGGCATTTGAAATGTTTAGTCTGTGACATTGTACTCTCTGTTGCTTTGTCTAAAGTTTCTCATATCTCAAAGATGACAGACCCATGGAATATAAATAAACCCTTTTCCCACATGGTTACAATACAGTAGGAAATAGGACAGCATCCTATTTGCCCTGCAATTAATCACAATTGTGTTTGCAGCACAGCTGGATGATTTAAGGAGGCTATTCAGGTTAAATATCTGGCCCAAGGGTACAACAACAGTGCCTCACCTGGGAATTGAACCAGCAATCTCAGGGTTATGGGCGCTGCTCCTTATCACCACACCACATTGGTGCTGAGCAACCAACTTGGAAGTGGGTTTCCGTGTTATATTTGTCCTTTTACATAACATGCAAATATGAATTTCAGTGAAAGTGTACTAATTTTATTACTGAATTAATTTTGTACAGACATGATAATCATTTTACAAGAGACTAGAACATGAATATCAAATGCCTATTTAGGCAAATGCAAAGACTAATTTATTGAGATAAGGTCTGTTCATGACCCTTACAAGGATGTAGAGGTGAAAAGATTTATGACAAATTACCTGCATAATGACAAAAAAAAAAAAAAAAAAACTCATTCCTTGTAGTGCTTATAGTGCTCCAAGTTTTTAGTATTGGTTGATTTTGTACAAACAAATCTAAATACACAAATCAAGGGTAGTCTTGACAAGACATTTTGAAAATGACTCTGCTGTTAGGCATGCTTCCTTTTCAGTTCCATTTCAATAGATATTAATTTAGGGACCTTTCAGCATTTTTAATACAAACACAATCCCGATTTGGCGTTTTGAGGTTACTCACCATTTTCTAGCTCCATATTTAAGCTCTCTGGGGACATCTGAATTCAAACAGCTTTGTAGGACAGACAGTGGTATGACATTATGCATAATCCGTTTCTACTGCACTTGGCAGCAAACTGGACGGAAATTTTGTCTTTTCTTGATAATTTGCAACCTCCAGCTAGCTACATTTCATTAATGGTGATTAAAAAGGAAAGGTTGTCGGCTATCTTACATTCTTTAAGGGCTGATTCCTTATTCCAGCGCTCACAGTCAAAAGCTGACATTGAGAGTCATAAGCTCCAAATGGGTATGGGCAGAAATGTTTACTAATCATGTGATTCCATGCCCATGTGTCTCCTATGTCTCCCTATAAAATATAAAGCTTGCTGTTTTATGAGAAATACAATCCAAGGCATATCCTCAATATAGGTTTAGCCTCCTAGACCTTTAAGATAGAACACATACACGACTAATTTGGTATGCCCCTGTGATGGAGTGCCGTCACAACGGTTGAGTATGTGCTCTGACTGCCATACCAACGAGCCTGGCTCTTTGGCGTCGTGGTCAAAGTCGCATGTTTGGTACCCTGTAGACCTGGGTTCGAGGCCAGGTGGGGTGACTGCTCTTTCCCTTTGCTACAGCCCCTGTGACATCACACTGACCTCACACACCCCTCATGACATCATACTGACCCTACATGCTCCTCCTAATATCTTGCAGATAGCAGATAGAAAGTGAATGCCAAGTCATTGCAGATTTCTGTTGAAAATGGCATGCACACTGTGCCATTTGGAAAAATTATTTCCTGAACTTTGATATGAACATTCAGTAAACAAGTTTATTTTTCATACATTTTCATGTAAAATGACCTCATCATCCATACACCAAGCTTGAACAAAACTAGCCTAAACTCTGTGAGTAGAGGTAATGAAACTGTGCATAATTACTGAGCAGTCATTTGCACTTCTGCTGTACCTATGAGTTATAACTGAACATGCATTGTAATTACACAAATTTTATGACTCATTAATATTAATTATAAAATGTGTAAATATTTCCACACTTACTCTTTATGAATTTCTCTATTTATGCACCTGTATTCTTCTCTGGAAAGTACAAAACATATGAGGGATCTTGCTTTGCTCTGAAGCTCAAAGTCATGAACCTCTGGCCATGCATTTTTCTGATGTCTCTTGTACTCTCTACTTGTGAGTGATGGGAGTAAAATGAAATGTGATGCTTTCACAGAAGACCGTTGATACAGAAACTGTACAGGCTCAATGAGGAAAACCTGAGTGTCAGAATAAAAGTCCCAAGTGATCTCACAGCCATAGAAACACAGGAGACAGCTGACCTGACTGGGACACTAAAATTAGAGCCATACTTCATGTTAGCTGCACCGAATTCTCCTCCATTCACATCAACCACTGGGGACCTGACTGCCCTCACAACTGCGGGTCAAGGTGGGAAAGGTCAGAATGAACTTTCCATCTGACATTAGAGTGAAGTTGGTGCATTTTGAACATTAAGCACCAGGAGAGACTACTAGCCATGTGGGTGGGGATGGGGATCAGGATTTCAGTAAGGCTCCACTTACACTAGGCAACTCTACTACCATCATCAGCCACCAGCTTGCTGTAAAAGTGAGCTGGTGGCTAATGACGGTTTAATAAAAACAGGTGGGCTATCCACCCGAGGCAAGAACGTAAAAAGAGAAAAAAGTGAAAGATCTTTCCTTTATAAGTTCTCGCAAAACAGTGTCAATGCTTGCTCTGGAAAATAAATAAAGAAATAAAAAGTACTACTGTGGTAGTCCCGGAAGAGAGGATCCAATAAAGACTTTACAAAATAATAAATCACTACCTCTCTGGCGTCTAGTGCATAAGTGCAGAAGGTTCTTCAGGATTTGCTAGGATTGATTAACTCCCAACTGGAAGTCCTTGCTCATTTGTGCAGAGAGAACTCTGGCATGTTGTGGCAGTGACTCGTTATCTTGCAAGCTTTTCAAACCAAAGGAAAAGAAAAAAGAAAGAAAAAAGGACGAGCTGTGCTTATGCCGCACCGCTTGTGTTTTGGGGACATTAGTTATGCGTCGGCGACAAAGTCACGCCCGCCTGTCTTTACCCCCCCCCCCCGAGTGCTGGATCCGCTTAAATGTTCTCACCTCCGGGGAAAATGAGCGGCGCGTTTTGTTGTTTTTTTTTTTGGTTGCTTCTCGCCGAGGGCCACCCCTGGGCGATCTATCAGCTGGGTCCTTGTCTCCGTGTAATTTATTGCCGGCGCCTTTGTCTTCTTCCAGGGAACAAGGTGCGAACGCAGCATGCGCCGGAGCCGCAACAGCTGATGGAACGCGCTGATATTGCGCCGCTACATCCCCGGGAGGGCCGCCGCGCGTCCGAGATAACTCATCCTCCGCGGGGCCGGCGAGTCTCCCGCGCTCTCCAATCAAGGTGAAATACGGGCCGGGCCGGAGAAGCTCTCTCCTGAGTAGCGCTGCGGCTTCCCGCGTAAAGTAAATGCCATCTCTCAGGGATGGGGGGAGGAAAAGGAGGCTCCGGCGGCTTCTGACGCCAGTGTAATTAGCTTGACCCCTGATCGACAGAAGGCCCCCAGACTAATCGAGCGCCGGCCGCGTGCACAGCAAAACGCTGCCCCACTCCTTCATGTGCAGTGGTTTTGCACATTTAAAGCCTTCCCCATTCCTTACCCCTATCCTAATGGACTTTAAAAGGCACTGTCTGAGCTTTTGTCATTATGCAATTAGCCACTGGCGACTGAAATTTAATAAACATCTCGGTGAGCCGGTGAGAGTGCTGTAGGTGACCTTCAGGTCCCGGTCTGTAGCCACCACCATGACGTCACGTTCTTCCACAGTCAACGTGCTCAAACATGCCTCGGTTCATATGTTACTGTACTGTAAAACAACACATCAGCTCATAGGTGCTTTGTGGTACTGTGAGATTGCTAGATACATTATGGTATTGTAAAATGAGCATCAGTTCACAGACATGTTGTGGTATTGTGCAACGGCTTATAGATAGCTTAGAGTATTGTAAAATGTACATGTGTTTATATATACTTTACGGTATTGTAAGAAGGGCATCCATTCACTAATATTCTAAGATTTTGTACAATATACTATAAATCCATTCATAAATACATTACTGTATCATATGTGCCTTTTTAAATAAGGTAAGTAGAAGCTTCACACATGCTTCTATTCATTCTTCATTCATTGTATCTACTTTTGTTCTATCATGAAAAAATAGATACTTAAATATTGCACTGGTGGCAATTGAGAGGAAAAACAAGTGAACTGTAGTATTTTAAAATGTGGAAACAGATAAGCTGTACAGCAGAGACGTTTTTATCCAGCGCGATGTACAAGAGGGGAGAACATCTAATGTTACATTGACATTTAGCTGTATGCTCCTATCAAGAGTGACGTACAAGACATGAATACATCTAACATTACATTTACATTTTCAACACCCATCAAATGCTCTTATCCAGAGTGACTCCAGAAGAACAGCACAAAGTGCCTCTGACAAATTGACATGAAATGTTACACAAACAAGGAAGACACGATCCACACATGAACAAGTGTCAGTGAGAAACACAAGGCTGAAACCACAAGTGAGCATCCAGCCCAACACACACAATGTACCCTATAGAACATGTACCCAATATGAAGACTAACATTCCAGCACAAGTACCACCCCACACCCTGAAGTAAAACTTCCACATATAATGGACAGGAGTAGATGCACATGGTTAATTAGCAATCAAGATATGGGCTAGTGATGTGACAGAGCATCCCCCAGTGGCCTTCCTTGATGGACTCCTGCAGATAGACTCCCTTGTCTTTGTACTATCAAGCCTTCATACAACAAGTCTGTGAAACAAGACTGCTGCCTCAGTGTAAAGGCACCCAATAAATGCTTTTCTCAGTTAACGAGCAGTCGAGCAGCCAACTAAGAGGGGAAAGCTTAAACTACCGACTAATTAGATTAGCAGTTAAAATGCACTTGCGAATCCATCCAAGGCAAAAAACCAGCAAGAAACACTCACACGATTGCATCACAATACTACATGATTCCTCACAGTGATAAGACTCCTCTTCAGCTTTGCTTTCATTGGTCTTTGTTTTTTAAACAAGGTATATTACTATATTGTATTTGATCATTACCTTAGCTCTGGCTAATCTGATTGTAACAGTTAAGCCTTTCAAAAATATAGAGCTATTTTCCCCTTTGAAACACCCTCTACTATTACAGGCAAATAATATAGACGTTTGGTGCAGTTTACATGTCGGCATGAGGTACCAGAAAAAAAAAAACCCTAGAACAAGGAAAGAGAGAATCCACACTTAAATCTAAAGCCTACATTTCACAGACGTTACAGGTTCATCCATGAAACTGAGTTATCACTTCCTGTGAGAGTTTGACTTGGTTCTGCGGCTAATGAGGTGGATGTCCGTACACAACATACGGGATCAAGTGACAATGCAGATGTTCCCAAGGACAAAATACGCCCAGCACGATGTTTAGCAGGCTACCTCTGTCAGTGTGCCAATGTGGGAGGCAGTGAATACGGTAAGACCAGGCACAAATTGAGACAATCTACTGCACATGTCTATATATAGCAGGACTGCCAGCTGCCAGGAGTGAACGACAATTTCATTTTGACAGAGTGCCGTTATGCCACCCATGTGAGCCGATTGACCATGATTTGGAGCCACACATTATCAGCTACCTGTGTGCTCTAACTGCAAGCCAACCCTGGTGGAAAAATTCGAGGGCAGTGCAATTTGGTTAAAATAATACAAAAAAATGAGTCACTTGTAATGGACCTGAGATGGTCTGAGATGTCTTTTTTTGGGAATCATTTTCTCACCTTACATGCTCTCAGCATTGTTACAAGACCAGATGACTGGCAGTGGAAAAAAGATTTATTTATGACTCTGGCCGGCATGAAGATCAAGACAGCGACCGTGTGCATTTCTGCCTTGCTTTTTTGGAATCCGATTCTGGGCCTGCTGTTTTGATGTTAAACGGCTCATATATTTCTCAGGCCCGCATCTGAAGATAAAGTGCTTGTGAAACCAAACTCTGTGGAAAATCTGGTCGTACATCTATAGCTGCATTCACAGCCAAGCAGAATTAATTGCGTGCAACAGAGCCACCAAGATGTCAGGCCAGAATGTAAATGCATAACGAGAGTGCGGGCCCCGCGTAGCGCTCTAGTCAGAATTGGGCCCATTAATAGTCTGCGTGAGCCATGATCCGGGTCCAAGTCACCGGCCTCAGAACCGCCTCGACCGCCTGCCTTTTTAATTGGCCCTGACACAGACACCTCTGCTTTTTCATTGGTGCCTGCTGTGAGGAAATGGGACTTGGGATGTAGTGTCCAAAACAGGGAATTAGCTCTGTCCTAAATGAGATGTTTAAAGCCCTCCTCGCTCACCGGGGCCGGGGCGATCACACGAGGCCAGCCGTGTCAGGGTACACCTTTGCAGAGCCGCTTTTTCTTGAACCGAGTGATTGATGCAGACCTCAAAGCGAAGCTTTGCTGTGTATTTATTTAACGCTTTAAAAAAAGGCCCTCGGTTCCCTCTCATGTATCTCCGCTCCTGGAGAACAGAGGCAGGCGAGGTGTGAGAGAGGCCTTAATTTTGTCTCGCCGGTGCGGGAGGAAGTGGTGTCTGCAGTGGTGCCTGTGTGTAGGGCCTCCGCCGTCCACGATCCCGCGGTGCCCCCAGACTACCTCATACATCGGAGACGCCGAACGGATGGCGGTCAGAAGACAAGAACGTCCCTTTCTGCCCCCTTCCAGACATCACAGGGTAATTTAGGGACTTCTCCAGACACCTCTTTTGAACTGATTTATTCATCTATTTTGTGTTTTATTTTTCCATCAGATGATTAGCCGAGGCCGCCATTGTCTAAGCAGAGAGGGCAACACAAAGAGACGGGATTTGTCACAGCAGGAAGAAAGCCGTCTTTCAAAAATCATATAGTCAAGACAATGGGGGGATTATATTGTGTTCTTGAAGGCTCCATCATTCAAGCGCACTCATATAATTAAACAAGGCGTCGCGTTGGAATAAGCGGACGCTTTGTTGAATCGCATTTAGAGGGTGACGCTGGTGACAGTTCGTCTGCCAGGGCTTGAGAGACACATATCCCGCATGAATGGAGACACCTAATTAGCTGCAACCTTCCATGGGTTTATCAAGGGCCCGCAGCTGTGCATCTGAGCGTCTATACGTCCTCTGCCCAGCGCATACGCAGGGTAAGTACAGTTTACTTCACTTTGCGTTACTATATTACGACAGGGTTTCCACCCGGCAGTGGGAGTTGAATTTCTTTTATTTCTGGCATCAAACAAATTGTCTGGCAACTGTGCAAGCTTTTCATAAGTTCAGGGCTTGACTAAATCCAGCAGTTACCCAAGCTCCATCAGTGAGGAGTTTCTCTGCAGTGAACTATGAAAACAAGACAACTATAAACAGATACAGTCGTAGATCTGACTCTGTCATTCAATATGCTTATTTCGGTTGGAGACTAGTGATTCGAGTCCATGTAAATGAGACTGCCAATTGCCTGAAACATATTTAAATTTATTTACGACAGTGTTGATGACAGTGTCTTTGTGGATAGACCGAACCAGGGCTGCTTTACACTTAGTTAAGGAAATAAATAAACATACATACATACATACTTACTTACATACATACATACACAGATTCATACATACTGTACATACATACATAGCCACACACAGACACACAGAAGTGCATGTGCCTATATATCACTTTTCTTAAAGCTGTTTTGGCCTTTGCCTTAGCCGAGTATCTCTGGTCACGCCCTCAGCACTGTCATGGCATGATATTCTGAGCGCAGGCGTCTCCTGTCGGTGCCAGCTTGCCTTGCCAGGCTGCCGGCTGAGCGGCGCAGCTCCCCCCTGCGCCCGGGCACCTCGTTTCCCCGGAGCCGGGGAGAGCGCCCGCGAGATAACGGCGTGCCACTCGACCGCGGCGCCCGTGCCGACGCCTGGCACGTGCCACCAGCGCTGCTGGCATAAACACACGCGGGTTGCGAACGTGGGAACAGAAGCGGGCGACGCGGAGAGCGCATCAGAAAGAGGAAGAGCTTTGTATCAGAAGGAGAATCAAGGGCATCCATTATAAAGTGTGTGCATTTCCTATTCCGTGTGATGTGAAGAATTTTGCATTCTTTTTTTGCACTTCTGTATTCATGCTTTCTCCACTTTTTACCCAGTTTGGAGTCGTCTAATGTGACAACGTGTGATTACAAATTGGGTAAAACATTGGAAGCAAAAGCAGACTGTTTTTCCCAAGACAAGTCTACAGTGCTGCAGTTTTAGTTTGACTTTGCTACAGTCCAGCTGATTGGAGGATAGGCTGTCCTCCACTGACATCATCCGAGCAGCTAGTGAGCGTTTGATAAACCACAGGGTGCCTGAAAGTGGTGAGACGAGAGAACCCTGGCTGACCTACCCACCCCCGATCCCCAGCCAAACGAAACCAGTTTGCTTAGGTAAACTCACGTTCATTGCCGGCAAATGACGCGGCCGGTTTCGGCTCTGTTTCGGCCATGGGGCTCAGCCTGCGCTCAAGATAAGCACCTTGCCGGCAGCCCCAGAGCCAAGCCTTCTGATGCTGTGATCCTAATCTATACATACCAGCTGCACTCGGTGCACGCCCCAGTGACTCTCAGCCTCGGTGAGGGTGAAACGTGTCAGAGTCGGAAGACGTTCCAGACAATAGCTGAGGGGCGGAACGTTGGGTTATTCCATAAATTTGTCTCAGGTGAGTGGCAGCTTGAGTTATTGGACAGAAAACCCACTTAGACACGTCACTCGACAGTGAAATTGGCAGGGCACCAACACGCAAGTTAAATATAATGTGTGTCTGAATCCACCCGTGTCAGTCTCACACACATCTCGCTTAATGAGCTCTTATACATGCCTTCCTCCCGCTGTCTCCAGTGAAATGCTGTATGTTACATAAAAACCACATTCTGATCTTAAGAGAGTTTTTCCCCTGGGAGCTGACAAGCTTGTCTGAATTGCCAGGGATGTAATTTAGAATTACATTTGAATGTCTTTTGTTTTCGAGGGGGCATAATTCCAACTAACAAGTGAGAGATAAGATCCGGTGGGGATTGCTTATTCCCATCTGAAACAAATAGCTTTATGAGGCAAAATATCATTAGCTGTCGAACAATGAAAACTGCATATAATCCATGCGAAAGGCAGGACGTGACTGCAGTCACCTCAAAAAGGTGAGGACGTTTAGGGTAACTGTGCATTGTGGCACTCAAGTTATCATAATATTAAGACATATTCTGAAAATGTATGGAATGGAATTGTCAGAGAAAATAACACAACACTACTTAGTTCAGGGTTTATTTTTATACCATAAACAATTCAACCTTGTCAAGCCAGAACTGTACACAGTCAAACATTATTCATCAAAATCAACATGAAAGGAATTTCGTTGAACATGACACTCTAATGGAGATTTGAAACAACACAAAACAAAACAGAAAAGCTGTTAGTATGAACCTTTGGGAATTTCCATTTGATTGGGGCGTCCGCAACGGACGCTTGGCCGGTTAGCACTGATCCCTGAGCTTGGAGCACGGTCTCCTCTCACTCTTTTGCAAATGAGCCCCGGCCGAACTTTAATTAATAACCGGCTTCAGCGCGACATGAATATGTATTCCCCTCACCAACCCCTCTTCCCGCTTCCCTGGCAAGGGCTGCATGTTAGTCGCGAGTCTCAGAGCGGGTCTCTGAGCAGCCCTGGGGGACAGGCGGAGTGTGGCAGATCTGCAGACCTCTGCAGATTCGCTAGGGTGGCTTCAGAGGACAGACAGCCTGCTGACCGACAGGTTTCCAAACGCGGGCCGTCCGCCTTTGCCGAGCAGACCGGGCTTGACAGCTCGGGCCCGAGAGTGCTGAGACAAACAGCCCCCACCCCCCTCCAAAAAAAAAAAAAAAAAAAAAACAAACACACAAAACCCCTCACCTTCCCTTTTTTAGGTCCACAAACTGGCTTGTCGTGTATGAGCTCCTTCTCTCTGGTAAATGGCCAAGGTGAGAGGACAAAGGTATGCCATGATAAAACGAAGTCCTTGAAAAACCTTGAAACACCTCGTATTAGCATTGTGCACATATCATGCCTGCCTGCCACACCACATTCACTGCATAATAACATCCAGGGTACAAGATAGTATTGTGCCCTGTTGCAGGACATCTTTGCTCAAGCAGTGTCATATCTAATCTGATGTCTATATGATATCTTTTCATTAGTCTTCCTGCAAGCCCCTCAGCACTGGTCACTCCAGGTGAAGGCAATGCTCAATGGATTTTTTCCCTTTATTCATCAAGAGGCATTTGACATTAGTATTATGGATGTGGATGAAAAAAAATAATTAACAAGTTAGCTGTAGAATTCAGTTCTCACATAACTCTGAGGTTGCAATAAGATTTTACTTCATACTCCTTTTAAATTCATTTAATACTGATTTATTTCAGGTGTACCACTAGTAATTGTGCAAGCGGCTCTAACACCATCCTACCTCCAACAGGGACTATTCCTTTCCAACTGTTTTCACAGCGTTTGACTATTTCCCTCTGACTGTGTAGGGTTATTTCTTTCTTATATTCACAATGCAAGATTATTGCTCTCTATCTTTATGGAATACGACTATTTCTGTGTATTTTCATTTAGAACTGCTTCTGTCTGTTTACACAGAATAGGCTTGAATCTATAAAACTGTTTAGAGCAAATGACTATTTCTATGCATACATTCAGCTTTAATCATAATGATGTTGTGTTCCTGGTACATCAGCCAGCAACCTAATTTCGCTGACATGTGAATGTTATCCTCCTCTACCGCTTCTTCAGATGCCAGCGGCTTCTGCCGAAAGCGTTATCAGGCAATTCTGCTGGAGTGCAGATCAGCCAGCCAAACAGCAGAGCCGTAAACATTTTTAGTAAGCAACACCTTCAGGGCCAGAACAGCCCCAGCAATAGCATCCGCATAATGTTATTGACCAGCGGTGCTTGACAGCGCGTTGTTTTGGAAGTCCTCCACGCGGGCACGTGGGAGGCCGTTTTGGGTGGCCGCCCGTCGCCCGGGGGAAGGCACGCGGAGACCTTTTCCGAGGCGCGGGCGGCGACCGAAAGATCGCAAATAGCCGGTCATCTGCCGCGCCATATGGCTGGGTGAAAGCGCCACGCAACTCGGCGCCCGGCGTGCGGTCAACTCCGGCTGAACGCCCCTGGAACCCGCCGCTGGGGGGTCACAGCGCGCCTATTTGCGCGACGCGGAGACCGCGCGCAGTCGTTCCCGAGAGAACGGCCCTTCCTCCCGCAGGCTCCCGGCCCCGCACGACCGAGACACCTCCTCTCCGACGCGCAGCCTGCTGCGAGATATCACCCTCTCGTTCCGCGGCTCACTTTCTGTGACAGATGGGGTCAACATTTAGACAGCCGCAAAGCGTCCAGAAGCAAATTAAAAGATGTGATGCCAAGGGAATCCATCTGTGTTGGCCCGGACAGAGAGAGGAGGAGTTAAAAAAACGCAAAGACCAATGAACAGATTGAGGCGTGGGACAGCTCAGTTCCACTATCAACAGTAAAACGCCCCCCCCCCCTCTCCTTTCAATGAAGATGTAATAAAAGCCAGATTTAGCCAAAAGATTGCCTCCATAAAGCAGAGTGATTGAGAAGAATGCACCACAACCTGTCGCGGGAGCTCGGCTCTTACACCGTTTATTGGATTTCTTTTTGACGAATGATTACGCGAAAACGATAAGGTGAAAAATGGTGCCTGTCTGGAGCAATATCCCTCCACGTGCCCGCTATTCTTGGCGCGGCGAGGAAAATCCGTTATGGGCTATCTGCATAAGGAACGTTTTGATAGCGTTTTAAATCTTCGTCGGGACTGCAAGCTTTTCTAATCTGCCATCAATGGAAAAGGATGGCCGTGTGAGTGGGTGCAATACCAAGGCATGGGGCATTAAATTATTGAGTAATGTGTACTGAGGGCATGCCTCTCTTGGAATATGAAGGCGACGATGTCAAGCTTTTTTTTTTTTTTTTGGGGGCCTCTCTCTGTGAATTATGTCCACCCATGTGCAACAGGCAAGATTGCCAAGTAAATGACATCTCGACGGGGAGGGTTTTTTTTTAAATCCTCTCTGATCAATAGTTAATTACCGCGGCCTTTATATGACAGGTTATCGCTTAAAAGTGACGTGGTCGGAGCGAGAATGATCGGCGGCGTGTGTGTGTCGTGGGGTGGGGGGGGCGTTCAGAAACCGTGATCACGCCCCCGGATCGCGATGGATGGGGACCCGCCTCCCCCATTCATTCCGGGGCTGCCGGCTGGAAATGGCACGCGGTGACAATATCTCTATTACCGGTGATGGAGAGCGTGTCAGCGGCGGCGTTATTAACGGCTCCAGCCTTTGTGACGGCGTGACAGGGGCCTGAGTAATGCCGGGCTGTCGAGTGCCGCTCTCGCCGGCCCCCGTCCTGTTAATGCGGAGTCGCGCGCCGCCGTCGCGATTTCGGGGAGAGAGGGGGGAGAGAGCTTGCTCGTTCTCTCCGACGCCGGTCCGGCCGCGTTAATAAGCGATTCATTTCAATTACCGTCCCGTCACCGTTGCCCCTCCGCGCCCCAAATGGGCTCAATCTGACATGTGAAGCCGAGACTTCACTCACAGTGATGAGGACTCTGGAAACAGCGGCCAATCCGTCCTCACCCCACCTCACATTACCTTCATGGACATTATTCAACTGGAATGGCTTTTGTTGTGTAACTGTTAACTAATGAGTGTTGGTTTTGAGTGCTGAAAACAGGACCTGCGTCAGAAACATGTTCACAGCCTCCAGAGTAAGAGGCGTGCTGGAAGGGGCAGAATTAATGGACAAATGGATGTACCTTGCAGACTTCAACAGGCTCTTTTCTCTGACAGCAAGTTTACGTAAAAACATGTAGATCCAGACCACAAGGGGTTAAAAATATGGATTGTCTTCCATGTAATCAGCTGAGATGTTTCGAACTGCCGAGGAAAAGAATATACATCAAAGAAGTGCTTATCCAGAGAGTGCCTGTGTGGTGAAAGCACTAACAAGATCAGGGCATAGGGCGCCCGGTCACATGACACCAGAACAACACGTCATGTGATTGTCACATGATCGATAGCAGCTCAGTCCCGGATCACTGTGCTTCATTTACAGACCGCAGGTCTGAGCTTCAGATGCTTTTTTCCAGCCGAGGGAGCAAGCCCACCATCCTAATATGTTCATTAATTGCAGTGGATCATGAACACAACTGCACTCATATTTCATATCTCCAACCCCCGGCCCCGCCGAATTTGGGGCTGTCAATCACGGAGGCCGCTGGGTTGACATTCTGCGACCTTTTGCCGTTTACACTTGGGAAGTGAAATAATGAATCACATGACTCCCCTGACCCAGAATGCGTAACCCGGACGACACGGGGAAATGAGGCAGGAAATGCGGGCGTTTCTTTATGCAAATCAATTAGGGGGAAAAAAAAGGTGTGACATTTGAAATGAGGGACGGACTCAGCCATGGCAAACGGAAAGGTAAATAAATATTGAATGAGGTGGCACGACAAACCGACAAATCATTTCCAAATCGCATGGTTTATTTATCTGCTCTTTTTCGGGGCTGCTCTCAAATTAAAAGCCATTTGTGGTTGTGGTTGCCCCCCGTGGGGAAGCGTAATTCGATCTCTCAGCCTGATGCTAGGAGTGATTCTTTAACATGTGGTTTAGGCTAAATTTGTTTCCACCACCGTCGAATGCATAATTAATTACAACACACCCGATGAACAAATGCCTCCCTTCCCCTAGTGCGGAGGTTTTTATTCAGCTCCCCAGAATTTCTGGAGAACTGCTCTCATCCTCTCTGCTGTTGCTGCTGGTTTATTTGTTTCTGCATGGATTCTGCCAGGGTCAGGGCCCATCTCCTCGAGTTCACAGTCAGTACTGTACTGCTCATACCAGAAACTGGAGCAGCTCCTCTCCACTCCTACTCTACCCTCCACCCCAATTACCCAGCTGATGAATTAGTGATGCACTACCGTGGAAGCCATGGACAGGAAGGGTGAGCAGCACTAAGGCGGTCCTTCCCACATGTGCCCTTTGGGAGAGAGGGTCCAATAATCCAAAATCTTCAGGGAAATCAAGTCAGGACTCAGCTCCAGGGTCAGAGAAATTCATCACCCCCCAAGCCTTCTGCCAGCCCCATACCCCCACCCCCTTCCACCCCCCTCTACCCCCCTCCACCTGGTGTAATGGACCGTGGTGGTGTATCTGGAGAAACCAAGCGCTACGGTGGTAAGGCACACTTTTAGAGGGGCGCTGATGAAGACGGAGTGGTTAACTCATTCCCCCTCCTCCCACCCAGCCTGCACTGAGCAAACATGACAGGATCGAGCCGTGATAGTATCGGCGCTCAGAGTCGGTGGGAGAGAGCAGCTATTGACTGCCTAATCCCCGACAACATACTGGGATTCGCGGCTCTGCAACTGTGGCTCGTTCCCAGAGCGGCATAGATTTGTGGGTAATTACTACCCGCCGTGTCCCTCCCTCCCATACAGATTTCTTACTGCATATGGTAGGAGAAGACTTAATGGTCACCGCTGTTCGGACTTCGCATGGTGCGGCCGTGCACACACCTCCAGCCCCCTGCCTCGCTCTGTGTTACCCCCCCTCAGGTTATCACCCACCCTCCGAAAAAAGGCCAGACCTGCTCCGACTCTGTGATCAGAGGAGGTGACGGAGATGAGACAGGTGAAAATTTGGGTCATTTCACAGGGTGGGATACTGGTTGAGAGCACCTCGCAGACAATGAAACTGGACTAAACCAGATTCCCCGCAAGGCCAGTGTGACCAGTGTGTGCTGGTGTGATTTTTTGGAGGGCAGAATTCAACTCAACTCATTTAACTAAATGGATTTTTTGCAAAGTTTGATCAAATTTTTGCACAGCTGGGTGAGCAGAAACACGCATTTTTAGAACATTATCCTCAGAAGTTTGTTTGCCAGGTTTAGGCCAAAAACCGTGCGCAACAGAGGAGGGTGTCGTGCTAAAGATTAGAGGAACTTCCAGCATCATCGACCCGAGCGTTCAGGGCGGATGTTTACTCTGCAGAGCCGCATGCAAAGCATTAAAATGTCACTGGCGCTGTAATGTCATGCTGCACAAGCATATCTTTGATCAAGACGCTGTAGTGAAGGGCTGAGCAGCCTGATGGCTTTGGCATTCCTGTGGCAGGTCTACCGCCCTTATTAGCCAGGGGGTGAGACACAAACCGGCCAACACGCTACACAAAGATGTGCAATTCCAATCACGTTCACTGGATCTCATCACCCAGCAATGAGTCCTGCTCCTCATAATAAATAATCATCGTACTGCTGAGTTCCGCTGATCCTTTATCTGCTATTATATGCTATGTGTATACAAATTATATACCATATGTTGTATGTTATGAGGGCACAACATTTAATCTATATACATACACACATACATATATATGCAATACTGGTGATGGCTCATGTCCATTTTGAAATACTGGTGTTTCGGCTCCCCTTTATCTGCAATCCATCATTAGTCTCTACATGCCAGCCAGGCCACTGTGCTCAGCCTCTTCAGGATTCTTGGCTGTCCCCCACTCCAGCAATTATGCATCCTGGTCATGTACTTTGTCCGTCTTGGCCCCTATGTGGTGGAATGAGCTTCCTGTTGTGGTCAGAACAGCTGAATTGCTGGCCACATTCTGTGCACACACACAGACCCAAGACCCACCTCTTCAAACTGTACCTCATTTCCACTACCCTAGTGTGATCTTGTTCACTTTTTATCTAATTTTTATATGGTGTTGTGTTAGATGTTTGTAGTGTTATAGTTTTTCATTCTCACGATAAGAGATATTGTGTTTCACCTGATGTGTTGAATCATGTATGTCCTTGTTTTTCTACAACATTTCATGCTTTTGGCATGCTGGTAGTCACTCTGGATAAGAGTGTCTGCAATATTATTAAATGTAAATGTAAGTGTGAATATAAATAAGTAGAATATAATTTATGTGTGTATTATGTATGTATATCTGTGTAATGTATTCTGAGCTGCTTTATAAAACAAAAACACACCACCAGATTTCTACATTTTTTAGCGACCAAAGTACTTGTGAGCTGTACATTCACATTTTATTGGGGGATTAGCTAAATATACTACAGTGGTGCTTTGTTCCTTGTTATTTTTGCAGCGCGCGTCTGTGCAGCGGAGTAAACAGACGCAGCCCGGGGCTGACCCGCGCCTGTTGTTCCATAAGGACGGCTGCACACGGGGGTAGACCACGGGACAAGAGAAGGAGTGTAATTACCTGCTGCTTCGCAGATGCGTTCACGCTGATAACGGTAATCGGACCGCGCTCCCTCGGTTCGATGTCATAAATCATTCATGCGGGCCCCCTCGGAGGTGCCCGCGACGCTTGCATCGCGACGGCGGACGCCGCGCTTTCGACTACGGAGGGGAGAGACCGCACGCCCACCCCGCGCTTACCCCCCCGCCGTTCCGATGCCACGATTTGATTACGCCGAACAGAGGGGAAATAGCGGGGTGGTGAAAATGTGGTATATTTCAGACCCCCGCAACGTGAACTCAAAATTCAGACGCAAGACTGCAGAGCAATGAGCAGTAGGAGCAAGAAAGAGAGGGTTGCGACAGGCGTTCCTAAAAGACTCCCAAAATTAGGGGACTCCTAATTGTGGCGCCGGCTGCCAATCAAAATGATGGAAGTCAGACAGGGAGGCCCGGACTGCAGTCTTCATGATTGGTTAGCGGTGTGTGCCGCCTGACACTAATGCGAAGGTCTTTACGTTTCCTATTTAATCTATCCCCTTCAATCAAGTCACAATCACTTACGCGAGCAGTTTGTATTGCAGACAATCCACACATTCCTCAGAGAGCCAGCGAATTATTTTAGCCCAAGGACAGGGATTCATAACTCGCCCTAATTGACTAAATACGGTAAATTAAGCATTTGAAGCGATTGAAGCGATCAGATAATAAGATTGCTTTGAAGTGAATAAACAACCAATTAAAATTAACGACAGTCACAGGTGGTTTGTGTGATGGTGTATAATCAGATATATTGAAGTTTACATTACAGAATCGAGAATGAAAGCACGGCCATTAGTGCAATTTCAATTTATAAAGGGCAAACGTTACACATGCCTTAAACTTTAATTTGTTAAAGGCAGTGCACACGTCCAGTCTGAACTCACATATTTTTAATGACTATAAAGCAATGGGACATGTCTTTATATAGCGCATGCTGCCGCGCCAAGCACCAAAATTACGATATTCAAACATCATTTCGATTTGAATTTAAGCAGGAATGTCTGTTCAGCAGTGGCAGTCTTGATTGATGCTGTAAAACTGTACTCTCTCTCTCTCAATGTTCTCTATTTTGCAGATTTACTACATTTCCTGGGACGCCCATCAGGTTGAACAAGTCGATTCACTGTGGGAGGAGGCGATGTTTGTAGATGTTTTTTCCTCACGCTATAATATACGGCTATGAATATAAACCGTCTCTTGCAGATTGTCATATTTTCCCACTCAGTAACAGCACATCAACACAAAATCCTATTTGGGGAAAAAATGCAGCTGTATTCCCAGTACTTCAATATCGAGTATTTCAATGCGTATGTTTGTATACGTGCGTGCGTGTGTGTGTGTAATCATTTGCATTGAAATATTGGAAAAAAAATGAACATAAGGAGAAAGTCAGATTTACTTGCTGAAATGTACATACATATATTTCAGTGCGGCTCGTGACTTGGCATAGACCTTTCAGCAGATGTTCCAGCGGCTATAGCGGGCCTCTCTTGGCAGATTCTCGTATGAGATGCGGGGCTGCTCTCTGGAGCGCGGCCAAGCCCGGCTCTGATGTCTCCATCACACTGTGCCGCCTGCCACGGCTTCCTCGGGTCCTCTCTGAAGAATCACTCTCGTGTTTTTTCACAGAGTGCGGGCCGGTGCAGTATTTTTTAACGGACGCCGTCGCGGAAAGAGCGTCAGCATTTGCTGCGTGCCGGAGGCGCGGGCGCTGACCAGGCGCGCGTCAGCAGTTCCCTTTGCACCCTCTTCCCGCTCGGCGTCCGGAGTCAGCACCGGATAACTGATGAGTAATGACAGCGTGATGTAACTCATACGGACAATACGGAAGCGTACGGGGAACCCAAACACAGTCAAACAAATGGGCGATTTGTGCAGACCTGACAGCCTTTTTTACAAACTGCTGTACCGCCCACATCATTTTTTACACACCCAGAACAGCCTAATTCAACTCAATTACATCATTTCCACTGGAGAGCGCAGTAATTAACGACGTGCCGGACTGGTTCCTGGGAGCAGCCGCGTACCGCAAAGCGACGAGCGTTAATTGTCCTGCTCCTCGCATTCCACGGCTCGCAACGAGGGCACGCTTTCCTAGAATGCTGTCTATTAGTTTGAACCTCAGGGGCGGGTAATGACTGGGGAGCGCATGTATTAAAAGAGCGCAAGCCGTGGGGTGAATTCCGAGGCACCTCTGATCCGCAGCTCCCTCTGACAGGAGCCTGTGGAGACCACGCTCGGGGGGGTGTTTTTGCTGAAAAAAAAACAAAAAAAAAACAAGCAATCGATAAACATGGCGGTTGTACCAGAGGATCCCTATCCATCATAACACATAACACAATCTCCAGCAGATACCTGCCCCCTTGAATCCAAAAACACCTCATCAGTTTTCTTCTGGCTGTGGTTGTTGATGTTTTCTAATTAATTTTATTTGGTGTTTGCTAAAATGGTGTGTTACTTAACCTCAGGCCCTGGAGTTCTCTGGAGTTAATTTGGGCAATTTTAACATCTGTTAAGGTAAACTGGATCACGGCAGGGTATCTGCATTGAACAGACAGATGAGTAATCTAAGTAGGTCTAGTTCTGAATCTTTCTGGAGTAATATGGTCCTTGTACTGTACATGACATCAGTCATTAGCAGATACAAAGTACAGAATACAAATCAAAGGCAAATTACAATTTGCAGCAAGTGAAAACCATTAATAGTACTTCAATTCACAAATACATTAATGTGTTATTGCATGGGGATTGTTGAATGACGTTTTAAAGGAAGCGAATGACAAAGACATACCTCTGAGTTCCAGAACATCTGAGAAGAGATGCACAGAAATATGTGCCAATATCTATGAATAATTATTATAATTTGTGTAGGCATAAATATGAACTTTAAATGGTTTTGCACACTCCTAATCATTGCCCTGAAAAAGTGCCAATGACATCAATTCAAATTTAGTGTGTTTTTACTGAGATGTAGGCCTGCAGTTTTTCTCCTGTTACTCTGTGACATAGGCTGACAATATCGGGTCTGTCTTTAGATTAACTGGCCGGTCAAAGTTTGGACGGAGGCCCCAGGCTGTATCTCTTGAAAGAATTACACCCTGCCATTGAGCAAAAAGAAAGAAAGGTCCAAAAGCTGATCCTGGATCAGTTTCTTAAGCAGTCACCCTGCCTATATGTACAAGCAGAGAGTCACTAGCCTGCCTATGCAGCAGATATTTAGCATGGGATACTCATCTTCATGGAAACTATCATGGCATTTGTGTGTGTGTGTGTGTGTGTGTGTGTGTGTGTGTGTGTGTGTGTGTGTGTGTGTGTTGGGGGTTTGCAGGTGTTCACAGCATGACCTTTCCCAGACAGAGGTGTCCCAGCATGTGACATCATCAGGTCAGGTTTGAATGGAACACCAATGCACCCTGGGAGGAGATTCAGAGAAATCAGAATCGCGGTGGCTGCGTTCCTCCTGCAACAGCACTCAGATACCTGGCAACAGACAGGGATCCGTGCGCTCGGATCTGCCCAGCCGGGCCTCCTGCCGTCTGACCTCCCCATAATCCGCCAATCACAGAACCCCCTGGAAGATACGTCCGACCCACAGCAGAGGCCTCCAGAGCAAACAAACAAACAAACACCAGCGGGGCAGAGAGGACTCTGGATGTTTGCCCCCAATCAAAAGATGTGCCCGGATGATGGGCTCCTCTGTATACCATAGGAACAATGGATGAAACGGTTCTCCGATGCGACGGCTGTGAAAGTCATGGCCTGGGACTTTATTTTGAAGTGGAATGATCAAAGGCATCTTGCTCTGGAGCCTTTTATGGTGAAGGGGTGTTTTGACAAGACCGGTGCGTGAACTCCAAAAAAAGTTTGAAGGAAAATAAAATCTCAGACATTGGGATACCCTGACTCCCCATATAAAGCTTATGCCTTCTGAATAGACGGTGTTATCCGATAAACTGCCGTCGTGCACAGCCTTCAGCTTGAATTAAAGTGCAAAATCGCCTCTGCAAATATTAATCTTTCATAAGTCAAGAGTTTGCCTGGATCAATTAGTCACACCCTCCGAAGCGTATTTGTAGAAAATGAACAATATCCTTCTTTTTAATCAGGAACACTTAACATCTAAATGTGGATTACTGGTGCCCTTGCACTTTTATAGGATGCAGCTATGCATTGTGTGACTAAGCATTTATTTATTTCTTTTCGTTACAGAGTTCTATGGGGCATCATTTATTCTGTAATTGTATGTGTGCCTTTGTCATGGTTTATGCATGTGGAAGTGTGACAAAGAGCATCACAGGGACATGTTTCACACACCCATTATAGTGAGACATAATTACTTCTGTTACATGAGAGAATAGTGCCTTTGCCTTTTTTCTGAAGACCCATGATCAAAACCTACTCTGAGGCCATTTCAAAAATCGTTTTTTAAAAAGCTGCTACTGAACCTCTCACAAAAAATTCAATTCCGCGTTTGAAAGGTTTGCTGACCTCATTTCATCACCTGTGTGAAAAGTTCTTTGTGCCATCCCATTAATCAGCCTCTGCGTGCCTTTGTGAAGGACGCCAGAAAACACGGAACCTCAGAGACACTTTATAGACAATCAGCCCAAACATCAGGCAGCAGTTAAGGACATATTGTTTGGACTGACTGAGGAACAGAGCAGCGAGCGGGGGCCATTAGCATATTTTTAAAAGAAAGATGGAAGAGGGGAAAGCGTTCCACGTCCCACCGACACAGAGGGAGAATAATGGAAGCTTGTCTGCGCTTGTGTGGAGGAAGCAGGGGGAGCCACTGCCTCCTGCAGACAGAAGAAAACGATCACAGAGCGTGAAGCTCGCCCGGAATACAGATTGAGAGAGGGAGTACAGGAGAAAACGGAGTCAAAGGCAGGACAAGGCACGACTTAACGCGGATAAAAGGCCAGGAGCTGTCCTGTGGTTCACTTGAAAATGTCTGTGATATCGTACCCCTGCTGCCTAAGAGGCAGAATTCTGAGGACGCAGAATTGGGAACTTCAGAAAGAAAAAATGCATGCAGTGGCATTATGATGAACTATGAGGAGAGACAGCAGATCTCTCAAATGTTGTACTGCCCATAATCTCAAATGACAAGCAGCTGCATGTACTGGGTTCTAGACATCTCTACTCATAGTTCAAGGTTCAAAAGTGGAGAAAACCACAAAAAGCAGTTACCTAATCCAATAGAGCTTTCAGAACCCCACTAGCAAAATTAAAAAAAAAAAAGATAACAATTCCCCTTAAGTGACCTACAACCTGAACGTTCATAGCTCGAGTTCTCACAACTTCATTGGAGTCTGCAAGATTAGCTACCTAGACAAACCAATGTATCCCCTAACATTCAATTTAAATTTATATTTAAGAGTTTACTAAAATCTGGAACATGAGATTTGGTGTTCATTTTTGTCCAAAGACACTTCCAACCAGCAGGATCACTAAATACCACAACAACCTTCTTCAGGGTAACTGGGATAAAGAAATTCCATGTGCATCTGCATATTTTTTTTTCCACATTTAACCCTAAACTTTTGCAAGCCCTCTGAAATACAGTGACATGGCCCAGTAGAAAATCCTCACGCTGCAGTTTGATAATATCAGTCACTGGCATGAAGAACACAGTAGCTCTTGTCAGTACTCTGTCTGAGGTCCAGAACTGAAGTTCCATGCTTATAGAAGGACAAATGCAACCCATTCCCAACACTGTTGATGTTAAAGTTGTATATGAGGAGAAAGGAGAATATTGATTAAAACTGGATTCAGCACGGAAGGTCTTAGTATGTTATACCACAGATAAAAGACAGAATGCTTCAAAATAGAATGCTTTAGAAATCTCCTCTTACGTTTTTCAAATGATTTAAAAACTAAAGATAACAGTTTAAAGCATCATTTCTGCCTCTGTCCATGGGCTACTTAAAACTAAAATCTGTGTCAAAATATATTAACCATGCTCACATACATGTCATATGGAAACTTACCCACAAATGCATCTGGCTGGCAAAGCAGAGAGCGGAGAGGATTGTGACATTCCTTGTAATGGTGCATATTATCTCCTGTCAGTCATCCTGCTGATGGTTGATGACAGCTGAATTACTGATGTACAGGGTAACGAGGAGTGACAGCGAGTTACGTGCCGGGAGAACGGCCGTTGTTTCGTTTGAACCGAGCTGCTTTTGCCGCCCCGCCAGGTCACTGTGACCATTCACCCTAAATGATTTCACGATACAGCTACATATACCTGCAGGGCGATAGAATTGAGTGTTGCCTGTTCAGTTAAACATTGGCAAGGGAGACCAGGATGCCTGATTTGTTCTCCATTGTAGATGGATTTGTGTGTGTGTTTTTTTTTTTTATGAACAATGTTTGCCCTTGCAGTGCTGGCCCACTTTCAGCCTATTTTATCTGTGCAGTTGGAACTGAAAGATACAGTCTGGGCCGGGCTATCAGTGTGGTCAATGGAGGTTGATGAAATAGGGATGGTGTCTCTGTTTTGTAGCAATATCATAACCAAGCCTCTAACCTGCTGCCCTGCCAATAAAGTGAGAGAGTGAAACGTCCTTTGAAAACTGGCTGTAAATGCTGAGCTCTCACTGCCTGCTCTCTCTCCATGGGGCCTCTGCCATGTAGACTGTGGAGAGAGGGAGATGTTTAAAGAGGAATCTCTCTGCAGGGGTTCGGCAATGGACTGGAGAGAAGGGCTGGGCTGTCTCCAGGGCCTCTGAAATGACTGTAGAGAGAGGGGAAGGGTATCACTGGATTCAGACTAAAGGCAATCTGGGGTGAAAATGTGAAGGTCCAACCGGATATCAATTAGTCAGGAGTGGGTTTAAATTATCCATTTTTAATATATTGAATCTGGATTAAAGCATGTGTGGAGAAAAGGGGGTAGGTCATGTCCAGAGCTGAGCTATCACTCTCACAATGTATATTTACGTGACTGTTGGCTAATTAAGCATGGATCTGTGTCCTGTTGCATATAGATGTGTGAGAGACAAAGAAGTGGATTAGGAAGGAAAAAGAGTCAATTAACATTATGCACGCAGAATAGAAACCAGGAAAGTTAAACATTTAATCACTGTGCTGACAAATTCTACCATAATCCTCTTTCCGTCTCGGTGTTTCCCTTATTAATCTAATCCCCAGAGTAATTAGATCATCATTTACATTTTCTGCTTTAAATAACATGAGCCCTCCTCCATCGCAGCGGATTGTTTGGGCTGGATTAAATTATGGGACCTCTGCGTTTTACGTGCTCGTTTTTATGGCAAGCTGCTGTGTGGTCTCTTTACTGGCAAGTGTAATTAGTGCCTTGTAAATGATTCTTAGGGAACTGAAGTCTTTGTGCAGACAACCACTATTGGCTGTCAAACATGATCTCTGTGCTCATCCATTTTTTCTGAAGGGTTGAGTGATGGTTGGATTCTTACCTGCTGTATTACAAGTGTTTACTGTGCTTTACTTACTTATTACTGCCCTATTATTTAACAAATACGGGTAATGTTAGGGGCAGGAGTCTTAAATCAAGCAAATCACTGAAAGAAATTATGTTAAATTCTGACACAATGACAAAATAATATTTGTGCATCATTTGAGAACACGCCTTACAAGTATTTCATTAAGCATTGGTCAATCTCATCATGTAACTATTTTTGAACAGGAGGAAGAAGAAAAGGTAAAATACTAGCAATACAAGCAATATAATATAGGAATTGCAGGCTTGCTGCCCTGGAAACCTTAAAAAAATAAAACAAACAAGGTCTAAATCCTTGTGGAGTGCAGATGAATTGAATGGCTTCTTGTGTCCGATGATGACTTGAGGTGCCTCCTTAAAATAAGATATGACTCTCTGACTCAGTGCAACGGCAACAAAACCCGGAGCTAGTTTCACCCCGCAGGTTGCACAGTCCAGGCAGATTCAGAATGATTAAAGGGAGCTGAACTTTGCAGCTAAAATCTACTGAGGAAGTTTTTTTTTTTTTTTTTGAAAAAACCCCCCCACCCCCAATGCAGGGCAGACCCATAATGCCTCTGGGTCATACCATGCTCTGCTGCAGTGCCTTTTTAACCACCTCCTCCCCTGCTCATTGTGTGACTCCCCCTCCCCCCCCAACCCCTTGCCGTTCACGCCGCCTCCTGTTCGCCCCCGCCACACGGCCGTGAGGACCCTCGTCTGAATTAATCAGGCCTGCCGCCGCTTTCGCGCGCTCGGCGGACAGATGTGTCAGGATGAGATAGCGTGGCCGGGTTATCGTCGGCTGGCAGCAGGTGCATTTCAGGTTGATTATATAAATATGCTGTCCCTATGACAGTTCTCCTTCCATGTTCAGTGGTTTCTGTCCAGGACTGAGCTATGTTTTGCATTATGAATATGTTCTCCCTATGACAGTTCTCTTTCCATGTTCGGTGGTTTCTGTCCAGGACTGAGCTATGTTTTGCATTATAAATATGTTGTCCCTGTGATAGTTCTCCTTCCATGATCAGTGGTTTCTGTCCAGGACTGGGGTATGTTTTGGTTTATAAATATGTTGTCCGTGTGACAGTTCTCCTTCCATGTTCAATGGTTTCTGTCCAGGACTGAGCTGTTTTGTTTTATAAATAAGCTGTCCCTATGACAGTTCTGATTCCATTACAGTGGTTTCTGTCCAGGACTGGAGAATGTTTTGTTTTATAAATAGGCTCTCCCTGTGACAGCTCTCCCTCTATGTTCAGTGGTTTCTGTCCCAGACAGAGGTATGTTTCTCACACATACATCCCATACAGGCAGAAAAAGCTGAGTCACCTTCATACGGGAAGGTCTGTGTTTCCCAGGGGGATTCGCCAAAGTGACACCTAACAAAATCAACCTCCTTCAAGGCGACATTTCTTCTTGTCAAGATTTATCCGGCAGGTTTTTTTTCCTCTCCCACATTGAAACTGGCGATCACAATGGCTAAACAAGCTCCGCTGCGGCAGACTGAACAGGAAGTCGGCACCGGAGGGAACCTGCATGCACCGTGCTTCTGGCGCCGGCACCGGAGAGCCTCCAAAGGAGGGCATCTGACTTTAAATTCAAATGCGCTCATCTCAGAGGGGAGAGGTGAGCCAAGTGTGGCAGTTCTCTGAGTTTGTGTGTGTGTGTGAGTGTGTGTGTGTGTGTGTGTGTGTTTGTGTCTGTGTATGTGTGTGTGTGAGAGTGGAGAGGCGATTTTGTTTTTTTTCCGGTGCCCGCCAAGGCGCCGAACGGGAGCGCGGAGGTACGACATGCAGAGCCGCTATAATGAGATTTTTCGGCATCAGATTTTAACTGCGCCTGCCGGAGCGGTTCGTGCACCTTCACAGCCCGCTCGGGCGGCGACAGCGCCACGCGACAGAGCCGGAGCATGTAATGCAGGCTGGAGACGCAGAGATGGGCGTGCTCTCTGTGGCACACGGCCACACGGCCCTCGCTGCACACGGGTTTTTTTTTCAGTTCCTTCACTCTGCGCCTGTAACAGGAAATGATGCGCCAGTAGTTTCAGGCTGAGAACAGGGAACACGTAGGAACTTTTGAAACTGGGCATGGGCAAGGCAACACATGCACCGTTGATCATAATCGTATTAATTAACCAAATTTTCAACAAAAGTTCCAAATTTCAAACTTTTCCAAAGAAATAGAGTTCCACATTTTCACCCGACACAGACACACACACACACACACACACACACACACACACACACACACACACACACACACACACACACACACACACACACACACACACACACATACATGCAATTTTATCACAAGCAAAAAGAGAAAAACAGAGAAGGGCAAACATTTATATAGGTGATAAACTGTAAGGGTAAGAGACACTGCCTGGACATCGCTGGGAATCTATCCAGTGCTCTAGCCAAAGGAGGTTTTTAACCTGACCGACAAGCAAAACTCAATAAATGTATTATCTGAATAACCTCATGCTTTAGAGGCTGGCATTTTCATGGTAATTGAGTAACCATTGATTTTCAAAAGATGCTAATTTGTGGAAGCGTGCACCTTTATTCAGCACGCATGTCCCCTGCTTGTCACGCATCCATTCAAAGGCCTTGTAGCTCAATTACAGTGCCACTGCACACCAAAGCCTCATCAGAATGCTGTGAGTCATATGAACAAACGATAGTTATGTTTTTGGACAGTGAGAATATATCTAAAAATGGCTGCCAGTCTCTGTGTCACCCTGTATCCTTCTCATGCCAAAAAACTGAAGCTAATTTGAGCGAGACTTGATTAATACTTTGATTGAAGACTTCCTAGCACAGTGTTTCTCAACCCTACTCCTGGCGGCACCCTGTCCTGCATATCTTCTATATATCCTTGCTCTACCTACCTGACCGAACTCATCAGTGGCACATTTTATTGGCTGAGCACACCTGATTTAATCAAGCAGCAAGGATAGATAGAAGATATGCAGGACAGGGTGCCGCCAGGAGTAGGGTTGAGAAACACTGTCCTAGCAGGATCAAGTTGCAAACAGAGGACACTCTTCCCCTCTAGACCAGGTAAAATTCAACTCCCCATGGCAGTGAGGGGTGCTGTCTTTTGGATGAGATTTTAAACACCCGGTCCTGACTCATTCCAGTCATTAAACATCCCATGGTGCTGATTGAAAGACTGTGGGTGTGGACCGTGGTGTCCAGGTCAATTCCCAAACTAGCTCTCTGTTTAGCTACCTGGTCACCCTGTCCTACGACCAACTGGCTGTGCAACCCCTTGGCCGTGATTCCTAGATTATCGCCGCAAGACAGTCCTCCGTTTAATCTTTCTGTTTGAATTTTAGAGAAGAAAAAATTGCTGTGATTGCTCACGGTCTAAATGACTTAATGCTAAAATAAGCTATGCTGCAAACAGTTCTGTGTTGAACGAGCTAGTAATTAACTATGCTACTGCACATCCCAGTGATGGGGATAATGACTAATTTAACATGGGAGATGAAAACGGCGGTGATGTTTGAGCCCCCCCTGCTGCGCCAGGATACAGCTCGAAGCCTGGGATTGCGCACACTCCACCAGCACATCAAAAGTTACACTTTCATTATATGACGGGTTTTCCCCGCCCGGCTCAATCTGTGGCCTCATGTGGCCCTCGGGGGAGCGTGAAGGAAAATGCAGGCAGAAATTAAACATTTCACTCAAAAAGAATAAAGAAGAATTAAAAGGAAAAAAAAAACATCTGACAGCTCTTCTCGGTATAATAAATGAATCCGGTATCAAAAATTTGAAAACATTCTCTCCGCGGCCCCTTTGACAATGATACTGGTAAATTCTGGCTCCTGCTCTGGGTCAGTCCCCCCTCCTTTTCCCCAATCCCCCATTCTGAGGATCGCAACAACTCATTCTGGGGAAAATTATACCGCCACGCCTTTCAAGACATGCGCGGCGTTCTGTGGCGTGCTGCAGGCAGCTCCACTTACAGCCTGTGACAGCCTGTGACAGCCTATTCTCACCGCGATAATTACATCGAGGGTCAGTTCCTTTTTCTCGCCCAGCCGCTACCTGAAGAGGTGCTCAGCAACAAATCTGAAGACTGCATTTACGGCCTTAACTGCACTGACAGCCGGTGCAGCGTGGAGCGGATTAACAAACTCAAACACATCGTAGACAATCATAAACACATTCGTTTTTATTTCTTTGTTCAGGACTTACTTAAATGAATTACATGCACGGCGCATCGTTAAAATACACCCTTCGGAAGAGCCATGTTCTACAATCTTGATGACTGTTCTGATTTAAGTCGAATTTTGTTGTAGCCAAGATAAATAAGCGTGGATCACGCGTAATTTGTCAGCTAAGAGGGTCTGCTCTCGTGCGCACCAAAGGCAGATAGACTATTGATGTGCCTTATCTGAGATGCTCTGAGCGATTTGTGAAGTAAACCGAGCAAAATGCTTGGATTATCCTCCCAGGCCCGTTTATGGATAACTGTAAAATGAGCTTTCAGGCTGCAGCAGCCTCCTGGCCTGGCGGTGCAGCTGTCAAATATCTACATTCTTTATTACGTAGCACTCTCCTCGCATTTTACATACAGGCCTGATTCATTGTTTGACTGAGGCCTTGGTTTGCTGTCTGAAAAAAAATCTCCATTGACATGAACTCCAAAGTTGGCAGTTCATTGACACCATGGTCAGGGCCCCATCCCCTAGACCATGGCACTTGATGGGGCAGGGCAGTGCTCGGGGGAGGGGTGTTTCTGGGGGTGTCAGAGGGCCACAGAGTGGTTACTGCAGCATGTGCCCTGATAAGGGTGCTGTGGCACGGCGTCGACCATCGGCGCCACCCAGTGCAGTACAGCTGCTGAAATTCCTGTGCGTTCGCGTCGCGTCGCATCGGCTTCGCTTCACGCAGCACGACAGAAGCTCCGGAGGCAGGTGTCCCGGCGCAGCCCCCTCCCAGCGCCGGCCCCTCCCGCAGGCCCGGCTTCGCCCCATCGCCCGAATCACGTTCTGTTTGTCTTGGCCTTCTTCGGAGAGCTGGAGCTGAAAGTTAATTTGCCTCTGCGCGCCGGCTCCCGTCCTGCCGGCGATCCCCGAGCAATTTGCAGCGCCGCGCGCGCCGGGCCCGCCCGCCGGATCCCCGGCTCTCTGCGGCTGGAGCTGGCCGTCTGTTCCTCTCCAGGAACGCACCCCGTGCCTATCCGAGGGGGGGATGCCGGGGGGCAGGGGAGGCATCAGAGAGGAACAGGAAATAAACAATTACAACAAAACTGAGCCCCGCTCGAGGGCGGTCACCCCATTTCTGCAGGAGTGAGGCACACAGCACATGCAAACAGCATCCCGCTCGGATGGGTTAGGATTCAGCCAGACACTTCTGCCGTGTGTCAGAATGATGATGCTGTAGCTCCCTGTTCCTCTCCCTGGAAGTGAATCACCACAAACCTCTTTGCGAGCTGTTGACAGATGTCTGAGATAACTGTCAAAAAAACCAGGCAATTCCAGTGGTCATCCCTGACATCATTTTCAAGGAAAACTTAATTTGCTACTTTATTTTTAGCAGCAGATGTGAGATAAAAAATGGTGAAAAATATAGTTAGAATAGATTTTAAAAGGTTAATTAAGTTTCTTTTTTTTTAAACTTGTAAAGGCTGGCTCCATCTGGGAGACCATGCACAGCACACCACTGGAGCTATTCCTCTAGCTCCTGTCAAAGTGCCTCTCTCTTATCACATCCAATTCTCTCTGCCATCACATCCTGTCTGCTGTCACATTCTGTCTCCAATCAAATCCTAGCCCACTTTCTCATAACTCACATCACATCCAATGCTCTTTCTCATAACATCCTGTCTCTGTTCTCTCTTACAGTACCTTGCATTTCACAAAACATTCCTATCTTATTTGCAATCTAGTCCTGGAGAAAAGAAAAGAAAAGGAAAAAAAAACAATTCACAGGGGCTGACCTAGATCTCGCGTGGAGATTTTAATAACTCGGCGACATAAAGATGCCATTTTTTTGTGTGATCTCGCATCTTCACAGTAGAGGCCCTTATCCACTGTACCCTGACATCACATTCATCAGAATCTCATCACAACATTGAAGCTGCTCTCTGCATTATTTATTTATTTATTTATTTTCATTTTTTTCTCCATACTTTTGTGTCCCTTTTCTTTGCTCTTTTTCTTTCGTCCAATCGGATCCAGGCTTCTTATCTCACGCGTTCTGGCACGTCCCTCCTGTCCTGTACAGTCTCGGTAACTGATCCGTCCTCCCAGGGGGCCTTGGAGGGCAGTGGCTGGAACAATGGCACACAAATGACTGAGGAAATGACTGTGCAGATCCCTCCCTCTGGTGCTCTTTTCCCACTTACGCAGTGCTAGCTTTATGTGCATCTCAGAATCCGGCCCATTAACCGCCAAGTAAAGAGAAAACACACACAAAGAAAAGAACCAGAAAAAAAACAGATAAAAAAACCCTACTTTTTACTCCTGTCTATCTTATTTATTCCTTTCCTGGTTGTTAGGTTGTTAGAGCCATGGGACTTCAAATCATACGGCTTCTAAATGTCTGCTTCACAAATAATTTCCATTAGGCCACAAAAATAGAGGGCATAGTAATAGACCAGTTGCCTTGGCACACTTTTTTTCCAAAACAGTATATAGTTGAAGATATATTCCTTTTCTTATTATTCTCTATGGACTGTTGCCTCTTCATTACCAAGAGGTAGGAGCACAATAGCTTCACACTGTAAACTGTATGTTATACATGCTGTTATACTGCATGGTTCTGAAAGACGCAAGCACAATGTTGTTGGCATTGTTCATTGTAGAATGCAATTCGAGGTCTCCATCTGCACACAGTTGCACTGGATGATTTGATTTATCCATCCATACAATGTATGAAAAGCAACCTTGGCAACAGTTATACCTTATATATCACTAGTTTTGCTCTTCGTTTTACCCTCTCTGCAATAGGGTATGCTCTTTGTGGCATTTTCTTTTTGTACCTGGAACCACAGTTTAAGGTGCCCCCCGCCCCACCCATATTATGGGAATCTGCGAAGCCTCCGATTTCTGATGTGTCCCCACATCTCCCCTCCCGCCTCCACAGCGGTCCCTGTGTACCCCCCTGATGCCTGTTTGACCCCATCTGACCTCCCCTTTCTCCACTAAGGTGCCCTTGTCTCCAGTGTGACCCACTGCGTTTCCCTATCGCTGCCACCTCCGTCTATGGCCTTGTTTGAACCCATTTTGGCCAATGCACTCCCTTATCGCCCGCCATCTCCATCTGAGCCGACCTGACCCCATTTGGCCCCGCACAGTCCATGAGGTACAGCAGACTCCGGACTCAGCCTCCCAGTCTTATCTGCAGAGAGCCCTGCAAAGCTTTGAGGACTGGCGAGAATGAAGCATTCCTTTTACATACATCATGTGCATTCCCAGCAGGCCCTGCAGTGCTTAAGAGGGGCTCGGTGGCGTAGATAAACATATACATAATGCATCTGCACACACACGTACACATGCACGTACAGCTCTATGCTGCAAGTATTTCGCCCGCCCCTTTCTTGTCGTTTTTTGGCAGCAGCTCGCACCTACGCATGCACAGAGTGATCAAATGATAAAACACGCTTTTGATTGTGATCAAACGGCAGACTATAGCAGGTAAGCAGTGCGGAATGGAAGAACGGAAGGGCATTATGTCAGCCCACCGAACGGGAGCGAGTGCGCGTTACATCACCCGTTCGCTCAGCGGCGGCCCGTATCCACGGCAACTTGCAGGGGCATGCAGGCTACCAGCTGGTGCTTTTTATAACCCGCGCGCCCAGGGTTTTGCAGTCATTATCAGGGCAAAACGCCTCCCTCAGGGGTGCCACAGCGGCACCCTGCCCGGGACTCGACCCCGTGACCCTCAGGTTCCGGGGTTCAGTGCTCTGACTGCTCGGCTCTGTAATTAAGTGGGTAAGTGCCAATGTCCCCGTGGGTACATCGAGGCCTGGCTATTCTGGTGCCTCTGGCGGGTTTTTGTTCCATTTTTGTCACAATGCCTCCCTTTGGATCGTGTGTGACCGCCCCGGTCCCACGGCAGACGGGGCGTCCTGTGGTGCGCGAGCCACACATTGTTCGTCTCGTCTGTTTTCGATTTTGTCACTTTCCTTCAGCCATCAGTTATACCCCCAACACAGAGAACACACACACACACACACAAACACTCACGCACACACAGCATTCTGAGAGCCCTTTCATAAAAGGCGGTGTGGGACGAAGTTATTAAACCGCACTGTTTTTGCCTTTCTCGGTTTTTTTTGCTCGTATCAGCTCTGACACCGAAGCCTCGGAACCCGGAGCTCTGCAGGTGCCGGCGTGTGCAGGACGCTGCACTCTTAATGATGAGCCCACTGCCACGCTCATTAGAGCACCCTCACGGACAGGACGCTGCCACGGCGCCCCACGCCTCCCCGGACCCTTCATTAGACTCGCACAATGAGCTCCGGCTTTTAATTGGCTTTGCTGCGTTCCGACCTATTATTCTGTTACATCCAGAGGATGTTCTTACTCTGTTATTAATTTATTTACTCACTTTCATAAATCACACTCCCAGAGAAGCATATCGCAAAGCCGTGTGGGAAGCGCAGAGATAGTATGTGCGTGGTTAAAAAAAAAACAAATGTAAATGAGCTTCCGAGAGTGAATTAAATTAACTTTTTTTAATACAAGTGAAATTATGACTTTTTTTCCCCTCATTTATCTTTTCTGTGGGGGTTCTGTGAGGTGCAGAGAGACAGACAGAGCTGACAGGCTATTTCGTATCTCCCTGATGTGTCTTGAAAATGTCACAGAGGGGAGAAAAGACAAAAATACAACTTTGGCCTTGTTGAAGCATGTTAAGGGTGCTTCAATCAACAGTGGAAGAACTGAACAAGCGTGCACGTGCGCGTGCACACACCCTAAAAAGTTGATGCTGTTGTGCGTGCCTGTGTGCGCATGTGTGCCTGTACGTGTGTGTGTCAGTGTGTGTGCGTGCATGTGTGTGTGCATGCTTGTGTTTGTGTGTATGTGTGTGGCCTTAACAGCTGATGCCGGTGCGTGTAACTTGTGGACTCAGCAGAACGGCCCAGTGTTCCTCACATGGGCAACGCTGGTCTAGAGGTATCCAGTGAGATAGATGCTTTAGTTCATTGACTGGGACCACAGCCTCCGAGCAATTCAGCGCTAAAAGCGTTCAGTGCCAGAGAGCATTACTCACCGGGAAAGTAAGGAACAACAGAATTAATCATGCGATCTTGGATGGCAGAGTTCTCGGTCTTTTATTTCAGGCTGTTAATACTGAGGTATATGAAGGAAAGCGGACAGGTATACATATTTAAGTCGGACCTTTAATCAGAAGCTTGGGGAAGAGGCTCTTTAAAAGATACCCTAATGATTTTTCATTTTCCATTCTGGTACCACACTGCTCTCTCTGCAGGTGTCTGTGAACATATATTACACATACAGGAGAAGTGTCAGTGTGGAACTGAGTTTTATGGGTTTGGCACATCACCTCAAGGTTCCTGGCTGATTTGCAGGTGTGGAACTGCTGTTGCATCTGTGAGCATGGTGCATAATCAGACATGCTTTGATTATAAAGTATTAGGGTATCATTTTGACTACTTATTTTCCCTTACCAAGAACAACGCGTGCTGCTGATGTTTACATTCTTACCGCTGTTCAGTTTAAATGCATCACTGGAGGGTATGACAGCACAGCTCTGGGAGGAGGACCTGCTACTGTGTCATTGCAAGCCCAGTCCCTAACCCACAATGCTATGCTGCTCTTTCTCTGCGCCTGTGACTACGCTTTCCAGCGGAGAACCCCCGTGGAGAAGATGACAGAATGCTGTGCTTTATCTTGCATCAGAATGCTCCGAGCTTTAGGGCGCTTTACATATCTTCACGACTGGCATGTGGTCGCATTCCTGCGAGTGCCAAGAAAGCACGGCTGAAATGGACCCACGTCACTCGTGTTGCGTCCTTCTCCATGCTACACATTCCAGCTCTACCGATCTCTGGAGTTGCGACCGGGTTCTCGAAAGCACCGTCGCCGTTCTGACACCACAAAGGGCCACCTGTGCCCCAGCACTTCTTGACTCAGTAAAGGCGCGTTGTTTTCTGCAGTTGCCGTCGCCGTCGGCGACACGCCGCAGAGTTGAGGGTACTGATACCGGGGCCGCGAGTCAGGGCTCACTGTACACCGGAGGTTGCCATAGTGACAAATGAATAAGTACGTGCCGCGTTCCTGAAACTAATACAGAGCGCAATTATCCTCCTTTCAAAATTTAAATGAAAGAAGGAGCTGTCAGTCCCCCCCCCCATCACTATTCTCCTCAGTATGACCCCTCTTACAGGCGACCGGAATGGCTGGGTCACTGAGTGCTCTCCGACACGCGCTCGCCCGGGCCCCAGACAGCAGAAGGAGCGAGCGAGGGAGTCGAGATGAATGAGGGTAATCACATATTTAAGAAACGGCACAATGAGCCGATCGAGCGAGGGGCGGGACGCGATGTGACCGGCCGCTATCACGCAGCATTTACTCCTAGCCGCGGGAAAAAGGGACTTAATACCTGCTAAATTTCAGACTCCGGCTCCAGCTGTGTTCTCTCAAAGAGCGGAGCCGTTAAACAATTTTACGGCGCGTTTGCCAGGGCGAGGTAATATGCCTCCCTTTATAAGTGATACCGGGTCTCTGCACTGAGATAGTCTATCTGCAGAGACAGACGTAGTAAAGGCAGATATGGCATAGGAAGTGCAGGAAATGTCTGGTCTGCAGTCGTGCAATGATGGGGTGGTTAGTTTTCGGGAGGACCTGCCTCTGAGCCTCTGCTTCACAGGGTTTCACCATTTGACAGCAAAAACAGTCACAGAGCCTGCCTCAGGCACCTCTCAGCAGCTTCATAACTCCCAAATATCAAGCATTACTGCCCACTGAACTTCAACTGTGATATGTTAAGCCTCAAACAAACAGACCTACAGTGTACTCGATGTTCATTTACAATTTCACTGTTTACTTTCTTAGTTTTTGGATCTGCATGAGGTGGAAGGGGGTTGCAGTTATCTGCATAGATACTTTTGCACTGTCAATTTCACATAACGCCCACGAGGTAAAACAAACACAACTAACACTGTAATGCAACAGCACATTTTAGCATCTCTACGTGGCTACTAAATTATGATGAGCTTTATTATGTAAAGCTTTGCTTAGAATATGCAGCTAAGGTCATCAGTGTTGTTAGGCTGACGGGTTTTTCCCTCCATCTGTTTCTGTCACCAGCATTTTAATCCCCCACGCACGGGGCGCTGACCGAGACAAATATAGCCACAAACAGATCAATTATTCACGCGCCTCTGATTTTAGCCACTGAATCAGCACAAACAGATTCAATATGGTCCAAGTCATAGAAAGGTAGAGCATGTCTCTCTCGTGCCATGCAAAGCCCTTATTGAGGTTCGTTTTCTTAAAGGTGGAGTTTCTTTCAGTGAAAGTCACGCCCATTTCTCCACAGGGCAATATGCGTAAATGGCAATTGCTCCATTTACATACATTGCACACCGTTTCCTCTCAAAAGGAGGTCAAAAGGGCCTTGTAGTATATGGTGCAACAAGACAACACCACCTACCCTCCCAAAAAAAAAAAAAAGCCAAAGAAGAGGAAGACAATGCAAAAACTTTTTTGGGCTGCCCTATGAATCATACAAGGAGATTCATTACAATGAGGGGTTGTCATGGAAACTCTGCTATTGATGATGGATTACTTCGCCCTCGCAAGTCCTTATTATCCCCCTCGTCATTTGGGCCCTCGCGCACTTCACGCACGCGCACGTGCATGCGAACGCGAACGCGAACGCAGCCCATCCGCGTGTGATTATGCAGAAATGCAAGACTTCAAAGAACGGAAACATCACAGCGCTCCATGTGCGTTTACCGATGCTGTCATTTCGCCCGCGTGAAAACGTTTCCCAGGCCTGAAGCGCGGAAATGAAGTGGGGAAAAATACAGAGCCAGGCCTGTTGAGATGAGGTGCATAGAAATATACAGAGTTTCTTTTCAACCTTGCCTTCTTTTGACATTTCTCTTTACCTCTTGAAAGTGAATACATGTTTGACACAGCGAGGGTGAATGCTGCACCAGGAAGTATCTGTAAAACACACCAATTCCCCCGCAGAAGTCCAGTCTACTTTTTACCTCAGAAGATTCAGCTTTTCCCTGAACATTCGGGCATTTGGCCACCTCCAAAACTTTGGTGTACTGGTTTGAGCCCATGTGTGTAGGAAAGTGAGAGAAAAATGCTCTGACAGACCTTTTGGGGAAAGGTAGCTCATGTTTAGAGCTCCCCTTCTGATCACACCGGTTGCAAAATGTTTATTCATATCAAAGACTCGGTGACCTTATCTTCAAAGAGGAAGGAAGCTCTCACATCTCGTCCATAAAGGTCAATGTCATTTAAAACACTGGCTAGTGCCACCAACCTCTGCTGCATCGGTGTCAAGAATTGTTTGACCAGCGTGTTGTGAAATCCCATACAACCTTTATTTCTCACTCCACGAATACAGATGAATACATAGATACAGAATGTTCAGAGGGCCACAGGGTCTATTGTACAGCCAATAAAGACATGCTGACAGGATGCAGGAAAATGTACAAAGTTTGCTAATGGTAAAATATAACTATCAGGATATTATTAAGGAAATTAATTCATTAGTATTTTTTGAGTCCTTTCCATTGTCTGTATATGTGTCTGTCTTCCCCTCAACATTGAACCTGTTGATTGCCAATGGCAACATTAATGTTTCCTTTGATGGTTGTGTAAAAGGTGACAAGTGGTCCAAAAATAAATGCCAGTTTGAGGGAAAATGAGAGGTGCCTGTTTTCTAGCAATCAAGACTCTGTCTTCTCAAATGACGCCACAAGTATCAAATTACTGTTCTTAAAGGTGCAGTTTTGAATACATAAATAAATACATAAATAAACAATCCACCTGACTTACCAAATAATGAAAACACATTGGGACCTTTTTCTCCTTTTTGTCATAGCATAGCCTGACATCCATCACACATAAAAGCTTATTTATGCAATATGACTGAAAAAAAACAACTTTTGAGTGTTTTTATTACCTTCTTTTTATTACCTTCTGTTTACTAGCATTTCTTTCACCTCCGTGCCAGACTGTGACAGTTAAGAGATTTAACTGGTCACAATAAATTAAACAATGGCAATGACTCATTCCGTTCAGGGCATTTAAAATATAATTTCAAGTGATGCATAATTTTCACACAGTATGCTTTCAATGACATTTTAATTATTGTTATTAAAAATGTTTACACATATGAGCTGAGAGGATCGTTCCCATGTCTTCCCTTTGGCTGCCAGCAGCAGCTCAGATTTGCCTGAGATCCAGTGATGTCATTATAAAGAAGGCAGGGGGATAACTTACTTTGCTACCCTGGCTTTGAAACCATCATTCTCAGTCATTAGGAAAAGACGATTCTTAATTTGGACATGCAGACATGGACTATTGCCGAGGGTCAAAATAACACTGAGCTGAAGTAGTGTAACAGGTGCTTTTATACCTCAAACCTTAATATAACAACAGGCACATGACCATTACCACTGAAACTTGGTTTGTGTCTTGCGCGCATGCCATAATACAGCCACTGTTACCTCACCACAGCTGAAAGAGCCAGTAATGAAAATGGCACCCAGTACATTGATGTAGCCTGACTGGGAGGAGCTGCCCCATCACGTTTTCGGCAGATACGGCGCCGCACGCCGTGCTCTCGTGTCTCACCAAATCGGCGCGTGACAAACACACTCATCTGTTCGCCGCGAGGCACAGAAAGCTTCCAATTATTATTCCGGCACAGCCGGAGGTCTGCTCTCCTTTGCTATTCCTCTCAACTGATTTCCTCTCAGTGATTCTTCCAGATCTGCCAGTCCCTGCCTCTCTCCTTTCTCATGACAGTCAACAAGCCATGGCAAAGACACAGTTCGCAGATAGGCGGGGGGGTTCTGCTACAGGTCTGGCAAATTAAAGCAGGCCATCTCACAATGGAGGTTATTATAACAGATTAGTGCACATAAGGCCAACCATGTTTACTTTGCTTTCTGTATGTACTGCTGCTCATTTGGCTTCACATGCACTTAAGTCTGCACCTTTGCTTTGTAAGTCGCTCTGAATGAGAACACTTCCAAAACAAATAAATGCAAATGCAAATGTCTAGTCTGGGGCTAAAATAAAAAAAAAAATCTTGAAGTTACAACGCAATGTGAAGCTGCTGGCCTTCCTTATTAGCTATTATGGCTCAGTGTCTGATTTTTTTTTTTTTTTTTTTTGTGCTGCATGCAGTCTGAATCCTCCTGTCAATCAAGTTGAGCAAAAACACTCATTTGTGCTCTCCTGTGACTGGCTCAGTCAGAATGCAGGGAGAAAGAACAGGGAAAATGTTCCTGTAAACAGCAAACAGCCAGGCAGCCAGACAGACAGACAGCCATGCTGCAGAGATTTCTGTCCGCAGTGGTTTATATTTGTCCGATTATTTTACCTCTCACGCGCTGTGTGCACACTTGTACCCAGAGCCTCTTAAAGAGCCTGAGTCTGCATATTACCCCCACACACAGTGGGATATTTACTGAGGCGATGCAGGTTAAGTACCTTGCTCAGGGGTGCAATGGCCCACTTGGGAGTCAAACCTTCAGTTTGCAGGCCTGGATCCTTAACTACTGTGCCTGTGCGCCAGACAGAATCCCTCTGCCTAACAGGGCAGCTGCCGTTCCACACCACGTTCTGCAACAGGGGTTTGCGTTTGGGGTATTATTTTGGCACAGCAACTCGACGGGTGTAATCGGTCAACTGACGCCATTCCCAAAAAAGCATACTGCTGTCCTCTGCGTCCACCAGATGGCGACCTTTCATGTGCATTTCGTCTGACGTGGAGTAATGCTGATTGATGCCTCGGCCCTCTGGACTTCTCCCAGCTACTCTCACATTGGTAATTGCTTCCATCCTGCTCTCTAAAATAAGTAGCAAGTGAGTAAGTTTTCCCTGCCCACCCCTTTTCAGACAGACAGTACCAGAGCCGCCGTGCCCAGCGCATACAAATTGTCACTCTAGATGCCACAGAGCCTCATGTGTAATTCATGGCCCACGTGAACCGGCGGCCAAACAATCGCGGAGTTCTGTTCCCATGTTTCCCTGCTGCCACATTTCCCCCGCTGAGGCGCTGCCAGTGAAGCGAAGCTTCATCGCAAGGGTTTGTGCCGTGACAGCGGACATCCGGCCGACCGCTCCGTGTGATTGGGAGACGGCGCTTCTCCCCGCTCGACGCTGCGGTTGTGTCACACACACATCGCCGCGTCAGACTCACCGCGAGCAGAAAAGAAGGGACGTGTTTACAGGAGAGGGCCGGGAGCTCCAATTGGCTGGCTAACGCAACAGCAGCCCCAGCCTTTTCACCAATTGGGCCTCCTTCCCAAACCCTCAGATGCCTGTGTGTGTGTCAAGCGGAGAGGGATTAAAGAGGTGAACTTGGAACACCTAAAATTCGGGACTCTCTGGGTTCATCTGTAAGAGCTGGCTTTGGTTATTTCCAATCATTATGCTGGACAGCACACAGCACTGATGTGTATATGTGCAATATGCATATGCTGTAAACATCAGGACTTGTACTACAAAACAATGCCATAAGAACCTTCACTGTTTGCATCAAACACACAGGACATTGCTGTTCTGTTCTTAACAAAATGCTGGAAATAGTCTCTCTTTATAGTCCTCGTGGATTTTCTGGTGTTGAAACATGTTGGACAAAGTAATTTACCCTTTTGAAAAGGTTTTCCCATCATTTGATACCCCTATCATAATTACAATCAGAAAAACAAGCATATTTTCTGTATATAAAATTTTTTCTTCTTGAGTGCCAATGTATATACATAGTCTACTCACTCTCTCTCTATATATACTGATTATTTTTGAGTGAGTAGACCATATATACACATTGGCACTCGGGAGGAAAAACAAAAACAGCATTGCTAATGATGACGATATCTGTGTACCCCCCAACAAGCCAGCGAGTACTTGGAGGGATGACAAGCCTGAAAGAGAAGGTACTGGAATGAAAAACAGACTCCAGAGGTATGTGTCATGGAAAGTCCCCCATTCTGCACAAACAATGGAAGCGTCTAATGAGACCCATGGGGCCCGGAGGAACACAATGAGGACAGAACTTAAACAGCTCCCGTAAAGGGGAGGAGGGCGAGGACACTGATTACTTCGGAAGAGCTGACTTCACTCGCATTGAAGGCTCTAGACGTCGGGAAACCTGGCTTCCTCTGATCTTGTTTACGGCACATGCCTGATCCCTGGATTTCGCAGGCAAATACCTGCCTTCCCGAGATCATTAAGTCTCATTTGGAGCCACAGTTAGATAACCATTTTGAGTTTGATTGAGATAGGTGGCAAAGTCACAGCAGATACACAGAATGTGCCAACTGATAACATAGAGGCAAGAAGAATTAATTGATAATGGAGGGGTAAAGTAGATGTGTAGGTTCTTTTCAAACTTTTCCCCCTTTTTGCACACCATTTTTTTGGTAACACTAATAGCATCTGAGTCTTGTTTCACCGCAAAGACATCCACACTCACACAGAGTTGGCTGGCAGGGATAGCAAACGCAATACTGACACTCCTGCAGAGACTATTTCTCACGCTGTGGGCTCCGTGGGGCACCACGGTGAGGCAGACAGTGATTGGTGTCACCGATGACGTCATGCGAGCGGGCTATGGGTGCCAGATGAGTCGTTTGGCAGCTGAGGGCGGTGAGCCACCCCTGTCCCCCAGAAGAACGAAGCCAATTTGTTCTGATGCTCTGGGTCCCCCGGTCACTGTCAGCCATTGATGTGGCTGGGCTCAAGCACAGGCCGTAGGCCTCAGCCTGCTCTCAGAACAAGCACCTCAGCTGACTGAGCAACACGGAAGCATATAGCTTCTCTTATTCGATGCTGGAGCGTTAAAGCAGACAGACAGCCTGCATTAAATTAAGATGGAGTGCTAAAGTAGTTTGTGTTGATTGGTAATGCCCATGTAATGTAGATACGCAGTGTGATAGTGGAGGTGTAATTTGGGTTTGCAGTATGTATCGAGTGTTGGTGGAACAGTTAAGTGCCTGTGTTTTTTTAGGAAACAGAGACCTTTAAACTGTGGAAGCTATGAACATATTAGATCCGCATTGCAAATTTGACTGTATGGTTTCATTAGATTCCTGTTCAATTCAATTTCCTTGGCAATGCTGAGATTCGGCAAGTCTCACTAGTATCGCAGTTCCTCTAACAAACATTCTCAGCAGATTAAATTCCAAAACCCATGTCTCTCCAAAAATGTGTTGTTTACTCTGGGATTACTCATATTTCCTCCGAGGGAACGAATCTCGCTCCGTCTCTCGCCGAGGGTGGAAACCGAACACCGTCACCTGACACGTCGGTAAAAGTTGACAGAAGCGGAGCCGATCGGGGGAGGGCTTTGCTTTTGCTTCAGAGCGCTCGCCCGGAGGGAAATTCGACACGCACTCGAAAAGCCAGCGCGTTGTTCCGTCTGATGGGCCCTGATTGGACTGCAGATGTGCGGGAAATTAATCCATGTTTTTCCTCATCAGCGGAGCCCGATTTGACTAATTCTGCTTTCACCCTCTCACCCCCCCGCCAGACGGCAAGGAGGGCTCGCTCACTGAGGAGTGGCAGCTGGGCGCTCGGTGGCTCCGACCCAGACCCCCTCTCTGCCGTGGAGTTCACTCCCAGCCCACAGTTACCCATCAGGCCGCTGAGCCGCGGTGTTGGATTAGGGACGACCCGTTTCCATGTGTGTGAGGATAAGCAATACAATAAGCAATATAGCAATAAGCAAAACAACATTGATGAAATTAACTATTGTACCAGCAAGCACAGCATCATTGAGAGAATTGATACGAATTGGATCATGGAGACACAGACAAAGACAGAGAAACAGAAAGAGAGAGAAAAGAGTGAGAGAGAAAGAGGAGGAAGAGAGAGATGTGAGGGGATAGAAACGGAGAGAGAGAGAGGAGAAGGGAAGAGGCAGGAGGTAGAAACTTAAAGAAACACCATGGAGAGGGTTGTCTCTCTGTCTTCATTTATTCATCCCTTTTCATTCTCCTTCTCTTTGTTTCATTTGTTTACCTCATTTTACTCATGAATATGGATTGTAATGATGATAACGATTACTGTTATTAGTAGTAGAAGCAGCATTAGAAGCATTAGTAGTAGTAGCAGTAGGAGTACAAACAGAAATATTATTGCTGCACTAATATTTATATTTACATGAATATCGTTGTCATTACTTTCATAGTCATTGCACCATGCATTTCCCATGTGTAACCCCACTTTGGTGAGACTACATTGTGAAGTCATGCCAATAAAGCGCAAATTTGAATTTGAATTTGCGAGAGAGGAAGAGAGAGAGACAGAGATGAAGGGAGGGGAGAGGGAGAGGGAGAGCGAGAGCGAGTGAACTCAAGTAACTGTCTCCTCGTTTTATTAGGCCCTCTCTCTCATCAGACAGCTCCGGGTTTCAGCTGAGGACACACCGCTTCTTACTCCCGGAATTAGAGGCGCCGTTGATTTTCCTTCAGTTTAAAAGTACCCATAATCCTCCGGGCTGCGTTCTCCTGCCGCCCAGTGCGCGAGCTCCCCGCGGGGGAGCGCGCCGCGCGGTCCAAGAAGAGTGATGCAAGAGCAAAGAACTCGGTAAATAAGTGGAAAATACGGCATCACGCTAAACGCAATATAAAATAATGAGCTTAATGGGAGGGGCTGTATTAGCGCTCTGGGTAAGGCGGGGGCTCCCTCTGCGCCTGCTCCTCTGTCACAGCTCCTTACATTATATGAACATTTTCTGAGATTTGTGCTCTTTTATATTACTCACTGCATTAATTCCACTGCTGTCAAATCCAGGAATATAATTGGTTACATCTACACACACTGTGTAATGATAACTAAACAAAACAGAAACTTGGAGACTGTCTCCTGTCTTGCTGGCTTCTACAGTCCTTTAATGGACCTGGCTGGGAGGTGAAGTTGTGTTCCACTATATTAACACTGACCGACAATAACCGTTTCAATAAATCAGATGTGTCATTAAAGACTGACACCTACAATGAATATCTTTACTTAAGAGAGGTATAAATAGGTATAAGGTGTAAATCAACAGCACCGTGAACATACAGCACATTTTTAACATTTTCTTAAAAATAAAATTGGTAGTTGTTATGAGGACAATGAGATGGTCTTTAAAACCACTTAGAGCTCTATAATTAAGCACAAAGAATAGCAGGCAGAATTGACTTCAGCTTCAAAGCAGCTAAAACTTGAAAGAAAAACCCCTGGTTTTATACCTTTGTCTTTCATTCTTTAATGAGTTGCAAGGTTTTAATCTTCAATCACCTTTAGTGTCAACTCTTCAAAGTTGCACATGCAGATAGTTCTTATTTTTCATTTAATTATTTATTTTTTTAACAGCACACTCAACGTATTGATAATAGTACTAATGACATTTACCAGAGAGAGAGAGTCAGTCACTGCTATGGATCAAAGCTGATGCCTGTATGTCATGCGCAAACTCCATGACAGCATTTATAATGCAAACACAACAACCACACCCTGTGACTTATTTCCTGGGTGCTGCTTTGAAAAGAGTGCTGAAAACAGCAGATAGACATAAGAGATAGTGAATCTGTTTTGTATTACCCCCAGAGGTGCAGACTCTCAAAATCACTGATCATTGCAAGCCCCTCTGTTCTATCCTGTGTTTTCTACCTGTATTCCATCCTTTGTTTGTTCTACTCTGTGTATTATATTGTGTTGTGTTCTGTCTTCTGTCTTGCTGACATGACTGCATGACTGTCCTGGTCCTTTATTCCTCTGACAGGGTACAGTGTGTTTAAGTAACCAAAGGTGGCTTTGAGAAACAGGGGGATAACCACAAGCGAGAAGGGTGTCTTAATGAGGACAGGGGAAGTGGAGCATTTTACAGAGGGAGCCGAGAGCAGCCAAAGAAGAACATTTGCTTCTCAAAGTAAAATATTTCAGCATATTCAGTTATGATGACCATAATCGTAAGAAATGAGTTGTATTTCCAGTACGTTCTAACTCAGAGACTCCAAGTCTGGTACAGGAAGGTGAATCAGTGCACAGCAGTCAAAACCCAATCGGTCCAAAGTGAAAATAATTCTCAAATAGGGCAGAATTCATTAGAGCACATAGTGCATTGGTTTAAAATAAAAAAAAAAGAGAGTCAAAACCACAGCAGACAGAATGTTCCAGAACCTATTCAGATACAATTTCTTTAGTCTATAATCTTACTTTTTCACATTCAACCCCATTTTACACATTTAAGAACCTTATATGTAGTTGAAAATGATTCATGCTTTGACAGAATTTACTGTGATTAACACCAGAGAGAGCTGTCTCCATACTGAAAATGGTCAACAGTCTAAAATTAAACATAACAACTTTAAAAGCATAAATCACTGAATGGTGAAACCAGCCTACCCACATAACTTATTAGGTAACCAATATATTGCATTTATTGTGTACTGCAATGCAGTTTATGGAATCACACATTGTTGCTGTACGATTCTGACCACAGTAAACGTCAAATCACTCATAACGTTACATTACCAGAATGTGTTTCTTAAGTGACACCTGTCCAGTGTTGTGAAAAATTTGTATACACCCCCCAATGAAATGATAGAAACACAGATCTGGGCTCTCTTCTTCAGGTTTGTCAGTGGAGACCTGAGCTGCTTTGGTCAGTAAAGTCATTATAGACTAGAGCAGTGTTTCTCAACCCTGCTCCTGGCGGCACCCTGTCCTGCATATCTATCTATCCTTGCTCTACCTACCTGACTGAACTCACCAGTGGCACATTTTACTAGCTGAGCACACCTGATTTAATCAAGCAGCAAGGACAGATAGAAGCTATGCAGGACAGGGTGCTGCGAGGAGCAGGGTTGAAAAACACTGGACTAGAGGTCACTCTAAATTATGTCAGTGAAGACCTGAGACTGCAAAGAAACAACTTAAAATACCATTCCTCAGGAATGTCAGGAACATCTTAAATTTATTTCAGACATTTTTGGGTTAAACAGATAATCTTGCGCACATAAACAGAATAACACATGTACATAAATATTTGCTTGCAAATATTTATTTCACTGATTATGATAACATTACGCTGCATATGCAAGCGAGGAAATCACTTTTCTTCCGGCTGTAAAAATAACATTTGGGTTTCAAAACACAGAAAACTAAATTTGTTAAAATCAGGCATATATGTAAGCAATATTGTTCCTCAAGCGGGTGAACGTCAAGACAAATTAGCGGTGTCTTCAGACACAAGCAGATCGCTTAAATGAATCACAGCAAAACGCAATCATAAATTCCGTGCATTTCCAGAGGCGATGGTAAAATATAGAAATCTTCCGAGCGGCTGCGTTCTAATCTGCCAGGACGTCTGCGAAATGATACGCGCACTCGCAAATTTGCTCGGGCGCGCGGGGGACGCCTATGCCAATGGTGCGGCAGATTATGTGTGGCGGGGGGGCGTGTCCGTGCAATACGCCCCCGTGCTGCGCAGCACTGCTGTTTGCTTTTGGAGCGCTTCAAGTTAATGGCAACGCGGACTGCACGTGCAGGCCACTTCATCAGCCTAATGCACTGTGGAATGCATGATCTCAGAAAACACTCAGCTGTTATTATTTTTGGTCCAAAATGGTTCACATCCATTTTTTTTTGTCAAAGAGTGTTATATGATCCTGTTTTTGGTACAGACCGACACCCTTCTCCACTCCCATCACTATAAATTTATGAGACAGTTCTCTATAGGTCAGGATTTTTGCGGCCTCCGCAAAGGCACCTGCTTAACTTTCCGATTAAACTTCAGGATGATTTGATACACTGAAAGTTTCCTACATAGCTATTATGAAAGCAACATAGCCTTTACTCGCTAAGTAGCGCCCCCTACCACATCATGGACAGCTGCTCCGTGCAGAATTTTCATTTAACTGCCTAATTTGACCAACTGTGGCCTGAACTGAACCGCTCCATGCATTACCCCTGTTCATTACTGTAGACAGTTTTCAATAATTGGTCACTGGTGAATTCAGAGTCTGGAGTGAAGCATCTCCATAGGTTGTCACGGCACCTCAAAAGAAGTATGATATGAAATCATATTGCAGACCTTTCACACAATCCTGACCACCAGTGATGAATGAGATGGGGTCATTTTTTTAATTAATGTGAGTGAGTACTGCAACTGAATTGATTCCCTGTTGCACATTAAATTAATATTTATGGCACATCTTGCATGTTATTAAATAATCACTGGAGGATCCAACAATGTCATAATGCTGACAACACACCTGAAATTAAGTATGACTGTGAATTTGATGACATTTTTGCCTCATACAGCTTAAGCTAATGCAAGAGCATTGGAATATAAGAATTTTTACAGCACCACATGGTCATAATCACTTTTATAATCTAAATGAATTCTGATCACACAGGTCATCGCGGCAGGCTTATTTTGAGACATGGCACATAGTAAAATAAATGAAAATTGTGTGATAATGTTAATAGCATGCACTGTGATAGTCCTGTTATTCATCATAAGCTGTTATGAAGGTGAAGACGAGTTAAGGTGAATGTTGATTGCGCACAGCTGTGAGAACCTCAAAGGAAGTTTTGCTTAAAATTCTCGATTCTGAGTGAAATAGTCAAGAGGGTGTCCAAAATCTGTTACATAATGCATAAACGCAGTCCTTTCCCATACCAATTCATGTCAGGCAGGACAGCGCACAGTGTGTATTCTGATAAATAATGTACCATTCTATAGCGAGGGCCGGGGTCAGCCCTTTGTGAATGACGCTGTCCTTTGGAGAAAGCAATATCTCCACCGCGGTTACTCCTCATTATTCCAGGCAGAGAAGGCACACCGCACACGCCTGTCAGCTGCTCCTGTCCACAGCAGCCAGCATTCCTCAGGTTTCATGTAACATTTTGTTAGCGGACACTTGCAGTCCCAATAATGGCATTGACTCTTCAGACATAAATCTGTTTCCGAAAGCCGCCCAGTTAACTGGCCAATGAATGATTCCATTAGCCGTTAAACAGTCCAGGGAACTGCAGGCGGTTTTTGTGCTTTTATCGATTACCGCACTGTCCCTGTATTGGCACTGTGTATTAAAGTGTGCTGGATTTCGTTTCCAAAGTGTGTGTGTGTGTATGTGTGTGTGTGTGTGTGTGTGTTTGCACCAAGGGGCAGAATATCCGCTCCCTGCAAATTCTCATAATAAAATATTCATGACTATCGATTCCCTTCACTTCTTTGCCAGTCAAGATGAAGATTTAAAAAAAAAAAAAAACACGCAGCAGGAGATAATTCAATAATGGGGAGGATATACATCGTTGCACATCTTATTTTCAAAGGTTTTGTAAAGAGAACACTTGCCGTGATGCACACATGACAGGACGCCTGGGTTGCAAGGGGGAACTGCAACTCCCATAGTGCACTGATAAACATGGTTATGACCTTACATATCCCAGGAGGCATGGGTTACAAGTGGAACTACAACTCCCATGGTGCACTGATCAACATGGTTTTGACCCTTGCATACCACCAGTTTTATGTTTGTGGGAAAGTGCTGCTTGCATCCCAGGTCGAGTACAAAGTCAGGAATAATTTCAACCATCAATGACATGACAGCACAAAGATAAAGTTCCCCTCACACTGACACAGTGCTGTGTTACACTTCAGCAACACTCCGGGAGCACTGACATAATAAAGTACCTACATGCCTCAGTAAAGATAAAAGCTAAAGGTTAAAGTCTCATCATTACACCTGGAGTGCCAAGTCCACTCTAATGTTGTCAGCTGGGCATTGTTACTGGTGTAATGATCCATTATTGTCGCTTGCATCATTTACACACTCAATCTCATTGGATGGATCACAGAATTCAGCACTGGTTCTGCCATGCCTGTTCTCCTACCAGCAAGACCATGGATATAAATTTTATGAAGCTCATGTTATAATATGGGGAAAATGATTTTCATAACTACATACCAGGCAGTTCTATACATCTTCCCCAGAACATCAAAACACTTGAAGGATTAGCTTCCAGAAGGAATGCATGTCTTTAAAATCATGTAAGACGGTCACGTTCTTCTTCCACTTTCAGATACACGCATGATCAAGGCTATAACGTTGTTGCAGAATACGGATACATGTAATTTATCTCCCGAATCTGCTGCTCTAAACAGTTTTGCCACATGAAAGCTGATGCTCCTTTATGTGAAAGATGGGGGAGGGGGTATGTGCAGTCATGGTATTCCTGCATGCTAACCCTCGTCGGAGGCATGCTCCTCGCAACGCCTCTCAGAGGCCCGATCTTGTCTTGCCCTTGCCACAAAGTGCGCCTGTCATCTCTCACGCAAGCTCCCCCCTCCGTCCGCACGGCCGCCTCATGAATTCTTTACGCCGCACTTTGCCTCTCGCAAACAAGGTTTAGCAGTGGCTCGTGTCGTCGGGCCAGAAAGGTGTGCGGGGGGTGTGTGTGTGTGTGTGTGTGTGTGTGGTTGGGGGGGGGGAGTCCTCGAAGGCTCCATTTGTCAAAGCTAACACTCCGATTCACTTAGAAATTCTCCAGCTGACAGATGAGGGACTGGGAGGGGGACACCGGTCCCGCCGAGGTGGGGAGATCCCGTCCGGCGAGCGATTGAATTTCCGCCTGTTCCGTTTGGCTGCCCTGCGCTGCAGCTGCTCCTCTGAAGTCTTTCATTGTAACTGACAACAATAGCCAGAGGACAAGTGCGCAGCCGAGCACCGCTCGCTATGACAAGGGTGAGGGTCGAGGTGAGGGCGGGTCAAAACATTTGCAAATTGTGCAGTCAAAGTGATGAAACCAACACTTTAGAGGGAAGGTTTTTTTTGCCAGATGTTGTCACTTTGTGGTCTGCATGCAAGCATGTAGATTAAGACCTTAGAGCTCCCCCCCAACCCCCAAAGGTAATTCTTTGATCACTCTGAATCCAAGACATTTGTTGAAGATGAACAAACTGCTTTGGCTGACAAATTCCGCTGGTTCATAGATGGGTGATAATTACTGCATTGGATTCCTCGAAACAGCGTGTTGCCAGCCCTAACGGGCTGCCAGCAGAATTTTTTAAACCACTAAGCATTAGACTCGAGGACGTCCAAATATTATCCCTGCTGGACAGATCTGACCCAACTGGCAACATTAAAGCAAGATAAACATCAGCGTTGTGTTTTATGCTCATGGACATGGCCAAGTCACTTCCTGCTCCTTCTGAGTGCAGAGACTCTGGGAACGAAATTAAGCGGTGAGGCGTTTGCACCCTCTTTGCACACTTTGTCCCAGTGGTGCCTTCTGGGACAGTTGGAGGCGAGTGGGCTTTCTGCTGGAAGCGGCTGGCCCTGGCTCCAGGTCACGGTCATTATCTTTGGAACATGATACAACCGCTCCTTGAAATTTTCGCAGTGAGCAGGAGTGAGGGAGGGTGACCCCTTGTTCAGAGGAGGCCCGGTGCGGGAACTTTCGAGAATCTCCGACTCTCTTTGATGTCGACACAACCCCAGAAAGCCTGGATGGATATTTAAGAATAAAAAGGTACTGGAGATTAAAAAAGGCTTCACCCAAAATCCTGGGAGGCAGGCAGAGGCACAAACAAACCTAGAGCCAGACAAGGGAACAGGACCAGAAAATAACACGAGAGCTGAGAAAATACAGAAGAAAGGAAGAAACAGAAATGGAGGCAAAAACTGACAGAAAAAAAAACTGGAGACATGACGAAAGAGATTAGTTATTACCATGCTGCTCTTTTGCAGTGCTGAAAAATGAACCGGGGTGCCATTTTTAAGAAGTGCTTCGGTACCTTTTACAGCGAGGCACTTAAATACCTTATTAACGGCTGAGAAAGAAAGGAGAGTTTCTTTATTTGCAAACCTTGTTTTCCCAAATTCCGTTTTTGAGCTCGAGTTCAAAGGAAGCTGGAAACATGGCCCACAGCGAGTGAGCAGAGAAACCAGGACATCATTAAAAAGTAAAATTGCAGATAAATACATAAATGCATGATGTTACCTTGCGTTACCTCACTTGTCATGCCTCCCCCCCCAAAAAAATGCAGCACTGGATGTAAAATATGAGCCCAGAATTATGCAATTCGTGAATGCTCTCTAAACAGTGCGGGGTCGAGACGAGCAGGAATGTGAAATGTTTACAGACTGCTCACTAGCACGTCATTTTTCACTGCCACCACTTATAGTCCTGCCCAACATGGATATGCAAACAGCCCAAACAAACATTTATCTCTGATATTTTTTTTTTCTTTCCTTAAAGGCAGCCGTTGTGATGCTCCAGGATTTTCTGTGCAGAACCCTTCCTGCTTAGACCCCATTGCTCTGCCTTGCAAGGAAATAATCCAACCACCAGACGCAACTGTGGCGCATCACGCTGTCTTGCGGTTACAGAGATGACCCGTGTCCATCCTGAGAGGAGATTATGTTTCACCTTTAAATTCGGGCCAAGAGAATTGACCTCCACAGTCTCCGGGATGGGCAGTCCCATGATGCTTTGTTGCAAGGACGGTGGGCCACCAGAGACAGCTTTCACCCTTGGGGAATACAGCTTAACCCCCTACTTCTAAAGGGAAAGAAATGAGTATACAGCAGGTGCCTTTTTATAAAGACCACATCAGACCATGGAAAGAATTTATTTCACTTAGGCACATATTAAGTGCTTCATATGCAGGTGGTCTGCAAGGTCAGCTTCTGAATACATGTGACTATACCAAGCATTTATTCACTGATAATTACATGTGCTTTATGGCTGCAGTCTTGGAAAAGAACTTTTATCAGGGATAAATTGTGGTGGCGTTCCTTCTTGAAGGTGACTTCTCTGACTGCTTTGTTTTGCGATGTGCTCTGGGTGGGTGGATAAAATGCTGTTTGGGTGAACGGTGCCACGTTCTCAGATTAATATTCCCTCCTTTCTTCCCGAAGTCTCACTGACTGCTGCTCGGAATGAGTAGGTCTGAGGTACGAAGATAACGGCAGATAGCGAGGATATTGTGAATTGAGCTCCAAATCGCTCATGGAGCCTGAAGACCACTTCACTTCAAATGCCTGCCGGTGGATTTCCGTTTTAAAGGGCCCCGCGTCTCAAACTCCTGCATCCCCCCCCCCCTTTTCCCCTTGGCCTTGCACCAGCGGGGTGGATGGTTCCGTTTATTATTATTTGAAAGGCAGAGAGCACAAAAGCCACTCTTCAAAGGCGGACAGAGATTAAACGCCAGGGAGAGAAACAGATAAGGCCACCGGAGTGCCTTTGCTTACCACAAACACCGCTGTGTGCTCTGGGTTACTGCTTTGTTGGTCGTGTTCAGTCGACACCACTGACCTATAATGGACTAGTCAAATTTGGGAATGAAATTCAATCCACACACTTTCCATATTTTAGCACCCAGACAGAAAGGGTTGTCACAGCTTTGGACTTAGGTGGCCTAACCTTTGCCTTTTTCATAAAAAATAGAAAAATATAGAACCTGGGTTTGGTTTGCAATAAGACTAGGGTACATGCATGAGAAACATTTATAAATTGGCATGGTAAGAGCTTGACATAAAAAAGTTTCTTTCATGATTTCCTTTTTTATGCATTCACCAAAAGCAATGCAAACTAATTGCAGAATAATAAAAATATTAATAACAGCAGCACCAATCATAATAAGAATTGTCATTTAAGGTGTTCCTTGGAGGCACAATAAAACTTGTTGTTTAGGTGATATCTGGAGGGTCATGACCCGACCCATCAGGTGGAACTGGTTTACACCCACAGGTTGTCATCTGAAGCTGTGTTCCAGTTTTGGCATCATTGGGCAAGTAAACATGAAAAACGCTGTTGTTTAGGTACAAAGACTCACCCTCTGGGTCATGGGTGGATGATCTGCAACCAGTTTCCTCTTTGATCAATAATGCCAGTTGCAATGGACGCGGTGCTAAGGACTGGTATTAGTGCAATGGTTACAGCGGTAATAACGGCTAACGAGAGCTGGCTGACATAATCCATGGCATTCTTCCTCATTCTGTGCAATCAAACTTAACTTGAGGGAAAGAAACACGTTTTCAAAGCCATTCTGTCATCATTTGCTGTGATTGAAAGTTATCAAAGTAAAGATCACCCACATCATATCGGAGCCCTTATGATCTGTTATCACTGTCTTGTAGTTTGTTGTGAACAAACAGAGAGGCTGATGAGTAGAGGCAATCGATTTAATGTCAGCAAATGCTATAGGATATATGAAGACTGGGGCCAAGCCACAATATCGCAGACTTTCATTACAAGGTTTGAAAGAAAAACATGACATGAAAGGCATAAACATGCAATTAAGGGGGAACGCTGCTCTATCTCTGAAACAAACTATGCAACAGGCCAAATATCCTTACACTGTAATTGTGGTTTACCTCTGAGATACCAGCCAAAAGGCCTCGGGATTGAGCAGACAGTAGCTACAGCCTGAAGTGGAGCCTTACTTCAGAATGTATAATATTCACATATTACCCCCTTTAATATAACAATGCGATAGAACTTGCAGTAGTATTTTGGCACTTATCTTTTACAGTTTGCATTAAAAAGAAATGACAATACATAAAATATTTAACTCAATATCAAATTTTGTATGGACAGACTGACAATTCCAGTTCTGAGAAAAGTGCTTAAAAGAATTAGCATCAGTAGCAGGGCTACAATTTGTGTCACAGGAGTGATGGTGAAATTGAATCCTGCAAGTTAAGAGATACTTACAAATTTTTGACTTAGATTATCACATAAGCAGGAAAAAACTGAAACGGGGGATGCCCCGTTCGTTTCAAATGCATGATCCTAATTGAGAATGCAATGCCTTCAACGCTGAAATTTTAATTTAATTAGGAAGTTTGCTAACGAGTTGATAGCCCTGTCAGTTATGGATTGTGCCATCATTTCCGTTACCAGCTATGCTATCAGCCGCTGTGCTTTCATGCCATGCATTTACCTGCTCTGACTTCACCCTGAGTCCACTCCATCAAGAGCTGGATCTACTATCTTGGTCTTTACCAAACAAAGGGCACCAGCTGGGTTATGGTTATGAACAGCCATCAAAAAGAAGCCACAAAAAAGAGTCTTCCCTAAGCAGTAATGATAATGAACTGATTCTGCTGTCAATGATTCTGTGCATCCAAAGAATCTAAACCACAATTCATCAATTGGTATAACTACACACACTGATACATAAGCTATTTGATCCTGGAACTTAGCCAATGTAGTAGCTTTTTATACTCTTTAAACATTGCACAGATGACTTATTGCATTTCTACAGTATATTTCTGAGTTAATTGCCCTTTCCCTGCCTGTAACATTCATTAAAAATGTTTGTGCTAAAATTGTTGCTTTGACCAAAAGTCTGTTTGGTAGCACTTGGTTGCAATATGCCTCTCACCATCTGAGCGCATTCTCACACCTCTCTTCCTTTGGAAACATGCTGAAATGAAAGAGCACTTTACTGCTGTTACCAGATTTTAAAGTTGGACCCCATAGCACAGTACTTTTCATTCTCATCCAGAAAATCAAAATCTCTGAGTGGGAACATGTATTGCATCAAGCGGGCATATGATTCCTAACATTTGGAAAATGGCCTCAGAGCAGCTCCGACAGAGACCTGAACCAAACACATGATAAGCGAAAACACCATGTTCTCCTATGTGACAATGTGACCGTAAGCTTCCACCATTTGGCACCATATTGAACCTGACACTCAAAACAAATGAAAAACCAACACTGAATGCGAGACAGCCTTGCAATTGGAGCATGTTGGCTATTCAGACGCGGCAGCTGCGGTCCGCTTTGAGGGGCCATACGTTAGACCCCGGCAATATTTTTCCGGTCATAACAATTTTCCGACACTGTGTCCTACCTGCTGTTATGCCACACTTTACTTTTTAAATAACTTTGACTGAAGTTGAAATATGAAAGGAAGACCTAATGCGCAGGAAAAAAGCGGTCCCTTTTCTTCAACAGTCGGTTCTCAGTTGTCTTTTGTTTCATGCAGTTTGTTTTATCCCATTCTCTGATCTCCCTACTTTCCCCCAGGAACTATAAGACATTTTCTGGCTAAGCGTGGCTTTTATGTTTTGCTCCGAGCCGCGCCGCTTTAGTGGAGACTGTCAGGTAAATGTGGCGCCGCATCTGTTCCCAGTTTGGAGACGGAGCCCTGGCCAGATGTGTCCTGCAGTTCGCTGTAGGGGAAAGAAAAAAAGCAAACAGCAAAGATGCCATCCACCATCTGGTGGCGCGGAAGTCAGAAATATCAGTTCTAAAAAATGCTGCAACTCTGGCCCCCCGACGGGAGAGGGAAAGTAAATTTGTATTCATTTCCCACCAGAGATGGGCCGTTTCCTCATGCGCTTTTATCTGGAACGGAAGCGGTGACACGGTCAGGTCTCCAGGAGCATTCCACGTTTTAAGAACGCAGAACGTGTCATGTCGGCAGATAGAGAGGTTTCACTGGAGGCCTCGCAGGCTGCAAATTGAATCATTCCCATTAAAAGGCCCAGTGTCAAAGGAAAACACAATCACAGAAACTGGTACCAGGACTACAGGCGGATGATATAGAAGCTAGTAGTGCTGCAAGACAGCTGATGAGAGAGCAAACGAGAGTTAAAAAAAAAAATACTGGTTTGGGTGACAACGCAGCCAAAATGCCATGGCTTTTCGCGACTCTTTTCTTAGAGCTGCAGTCCACATTCATGCATCTGAGGACGTTCTGGGAACGAAGCCGCTTTCACAACCTGATCCGTGTGGTCTGTGTTGCTCCGGGTCCGTGACTCCAAGGCCCTGCCCGGCTGTTTATTTTCTCTCCTTTTCGGGAACCAGGGGCAGAACCGCACCGCACCGGACCTTTGTGGGTGGGGCTCGTTCCCCTCTCCACCCCCACCCCCAACCTCCCCCCCGGCCCCTGCCCCATCGGTTATGTGAGCTGCTGTAATGAATCCTGCCTGTTTTGATTGGCTGGCCGGGAGAGGAGACGCTGGAGCGACAGACGGATTGATGTGTGCGGTGAGCGGGGCTGACATGCCGATAGGATTACTGTACAGCGGGCTGCTGGGAAATGAAACCGCTAAAGCGATTCCGTGGGCGTGGCGTCGTCGGCCCGCCGGAGTCAGAAGGCCACTTAAAGCTCGCAGCTCTTTTAAAGCGGTGCCGTGGAGCTGCAGATTTCATTTACACCAGACAGCCGCGCGCTGTCCTCTCACGCCTCGATCTACCTGCCCGTTTCAATCGATACTTCCTCACCGGGGTGAGCCCTCCGGCTGTCGCGGTGCTCCTGAGGGCAGAGTCATTACGAAAACGCGATGCGTATGAGCAGAACCCATAAGGATATTGAGAAGGGTTAACTACAGCGCGTTCCTGTGTGTTTGGACATTCTAAGCACCCTGGTATTTGGTTCCAAAGGGAGGCATTAAAACAGCACACACATACCCGCCACACATAGATTTCTTTTCTCAGAACACAATACGATTTTGTCCGCACAGAAAATAAAAATACTGTCTCCTTTTTCTCCTTGTTGCAGAATTCACTGACTTGTCTCGCACTCTTCCCATATTTTTCTATTTGTGGTTGTCATAAAGCAAAAATAAAAAAAATAAAAACTAAAATTGTCTTCTCTTTCTCCTAGAATGATACATGTTTCAGAGCTGTTTCACACTTCTCTTGCCAACTGTCAGGGCCTGCAGGTTCTCACATAACAGATGGAATAGCATTAAACCTAAGACACTGTTTCTAGCAGCCCCCGATATTGTACAAAGCATCAGTGCTGACACCTTGTATCAAATACAAAGTACCCAGTGAGCAAAATCATTAGTTTCAAGTTTTACTCATAATTTTCCCATCAGGTCAAGCTAGGATATTCTCACATGTAAAACGTCTTCTTTAACAGGCGGAGGTTTATTTACCAGCCATGTTTCTTTAGCTCGACTCTTAATTCTTTGGACAAATGATTTTGTAGCCAGCCAGCAGAAGCATGTCGAAGCTAGACACCCTGCTCACAAGCCAGATCACTATCTGGTTACTAATTAACCTGAACAGTTGCTGATGTTGCTATTCACAAATAATAGGTAGTTAGCAAAATACAAATTACTGAATGTTTATGTTTGTAACTAGCTAAATTAGACTTGACCAGAACAAGAATTAGCTCATGATTAAGCGTGTGCATGTGCTTTAGTTATATAACTTACTGCATGTTCCTCCCTGAGTATGACAGACAGTCATGTTTAGAGTCAGGTCTCACATAGCCCGTCAAACAACAGTGGTGACAAGAGTATTTCAATACAAATTTAACAGGAAGCCTGTTTGGCATCCAAACCAGAGGATGTGCTGACAGTGACAGTCAATGTGGGTAGACGCGTTGACCATCCACTGGGCCAAAGTACCCCCGCAAAGCAGCAATTACCATCCATTTTAAAATCTGGTTGATGAATCAGACTTATCAACGGATTAATCTCTGCAGTCCCAGTTGTTTAACATACACATGAACTTGTAAGTGCACGCCTTCTCTTCAGATAAAGTCAACATTCAAGATGTGAGGCATTTTAGAGAAAAGACTATTCAGAAACCCCCTCACTGTATTTATAGATTTCTTTTTTGTGCTGCTTGACAGAAATATTGACTTTAATATAAACACTTATGGGACTGTTCCCTCTCAGGCTACCCTCTGAGGCTACCCGCAAAAGGGGCGGGGGGGGGCTCCATTTGGAGGAACCCTGGTTACTAATTAACAAGCCCACCTCAGCCTGACCCTCAAGTTACATTAAGGGGGAACGGTCGCTCATAACTGATGAAGAAATGGAAAACTTCGGGTCATTATGGAGCACATCATTGTGTAGTGCGTTCTGTTTTATGGATGAGACAGAGAGGAAAAGGCAGTTAATCACCTTTAATTCACACAGCAGATGTATTTGTAGATACCCTCCAGTCTGTAAAATGGAACGACTTCAGCACACGTAATAATTAAATTTTCACCTGTTTTTCACACGTTTCTACAATCTACTTATAAATGCCAGTCACAGAACAGAATCTGTACTGATTTGCTTTTTACTGACTTAACAGTTGGGAACAGTGGAGTATTAGCGCTAGCCCTTGTGAAGCTGTTGGATATTAGGCCTGTGCATTTTTGTATTGGTTTGGGAGAAAAGGCACAGCGCTGGGTGGGCACAGCCAGTAACCCAATCAACCGATGACCACACATGTTCTTTGGGGCTAGAGTGCTGCTTCGGCCAATGCTGGAGAAAACAACATTGTTTGAAAATCAACAACATTGTTCTGGCACTCCGCTGACTTTTACGTCACATGATCTTATTTTTGCACGGACGTGCTTTTCAGCTTTGACCGTAAATGAACATAGCTTTCAGGTTGAGGGCCTTTGGAAATGCTCAGGTCAGGGGCCTCAACAGTCGTATTGCCACTCATTTGGTTGTGTCACCGCTAGCCATTTTTAATTTATTATTTCAGAAAAAAATCCCTCTCATTTAGACTGACGTTTCATACAACTCCTTCGCGGTCTCCAGGCAACGACACAGGACATGCTGTCCAGAAAAGTGCAAGGGGGTCTTTGTGATGTACATGCTTTGAGGGCACGCTGACCTTTCATTTTAGAGTGAAAGTCTTCATTTAAACCCGAGCCGAGGCAGCAATAAAAAACAGGACGGAGTTGCCAGTTTGAGAAAAGTGGAATCAACGACAAAATCACAGCAGCTGAAGGGGAAAAATTCAGTGTTTTCAAAGCCAGAATGCATCATCTATTGACTAGATTTCATTACTTTCTTGTCCTCCAACAGGTTATTCTTTCCACAGCTGGTACTCAAAACAAGATACCAAGAGAGGCTGTGGGAAAGCAAGAAACTTCAGCAGGGCTTCCTGCCTCTTGTAGCACCAAACAGAAACAGGATCGATCAGCGTGCTCACTCACTTGCTCAGGGCGGCAAGATTACAGATTCCTGAAAAAACACTTAATTTGTTGTAATGTGATTCTACACACTCTGAGCCTTTTACAGTCTGTGACATTAAAAACCCCTCCACATAAAGACCTACAAGAAGCAATAAGGAAGAATTGTGGCTTGGGCATGATGCAAGACTGTGCTTATAAAAGCACATTATGTGTGTCAACATGGTGGTATTGTGCCCGCTCTTTAAAGGCGGAGAGTTAATTATGTGTTGAGTCTTTGTCGAACGTTGAGGGTTTGAGCACTCTGTGAAAAAGGAGCAGCTGGCGCATCCACTCTGCAAAGCATCAACAGCAAGAGGACTTTGGGCTGCAGAGTAAGGCACAAACACACCGCACTGAGGCAACAATTATGTTTGATGTGCATAACCCAACGTAACCTTTTTTTTCCCCTCCCGAAACCCAAACTTAGAGCAGCAGCCATCTTGCCGCCCGGGCCATGAATTAGTAATGAACTTGACAAGAGTCCATTCATCCAGACTTCCCCCTGCCGTAACAGCACACATCAGTCAGCTCAGCTAACTAGTGGCTGCATCCCGCTCAGAGGAGCAAACTGAAACAACAAGACTTTCTCCCTGGTATTTTATAGCTCTCTGCAGCGGCTGCATTCGAAAGCTGCTGACGTTGCAGAACGGCCCGCTGCAGGATCCGCCGTGCAGGATGCGATCAGATATGTTGGTGTTACCGGAAAATATTTCCCTCTAATATGCGGAGTAGGGGTCTGTCAGTGTAGCTATCAAATGCACTGTTATTATGCACAGAGTGTTTTTGCAGGCGTAGCGACAGCACAACATTTGTAAAACATTATTTATGGAGAGTTTCACATTGAAAATATTCCTCTTTTTATATACGGAAACTAAAGAGAGCTGGAAGCCCCGAAGACACGTATTTTGGCATGTGTGAAAACACACAGGAACTGAATACAGTAGTGACCTTTTCCCACTCACTGATGCTCTCTGACTTGGACACCCATTCAACTGTGGCTGCAGTAATGTCATTTTATCACCAGGGGGCAAAAAAGACAAGCACAGTAGTCACATCCACAGGATGGTGCCCGCCCAGTTCTTGTTTCACAAGAGATGTTTTTGTGATAAGAAGTAAGAGAGTAGCCGAAAGAGGAGGCCCGAGGACTTCTATCAAGAAGGCCCTTTAAGAGCCTGGCTTGTAAGGCTGTGTTTCACACTGTGCTTGCACGCCTTCTCAGACTGGTCCAGCTGACCCGGGGTCAGAGCGAGAGTCTGACAAGCTGGGGTTTTCTTCTGCCCGCCAGTTCAGAGAATGCCTCTCCTTCATCGCACTCCGAGAGTACATCCACAGGCTTACCAGCTGAAACCACTGCGTCTTCAAGGCATTTCCTCTGTTCCGTGGGTCAGATCTCGGCTGTTTCCAGACAGTGTAAAAAGTCAACAGAGAGGCTAACGCTCTTCTGAGTGCGCTGGGAGGAAAGCAAATGCCTCATGATGATATTTATACAATGCGTCAGAGCAGGAGGAAAAACACCATACCGAGACCCACACTAAGAAAGAAGAACTGTCTACAAATGGAAAATGCACTTATATGGACACACTCCGGTGAGAACATGATGCTAGTTGACTAGAGCAAGCGTGCTCACACACACACACACACACACACACACACACACTGACAGATGCATTGAGCATGCAATGCGCTGTTGCACTCTGCATCCCAGAGATAGCTTCGTCACAGCACCGCGAGTTTGGCTGCAGCCTGACAGCAGCTGAAAGCGGGGCCCAGCTCAACGCCCCCCCCATGCAGAGGCCTTTCGTCCTCGCTGTTTCTGGAGCCGCACTTAACGGAGAAGAGAAACAAATGTTGGATCCGTTCCCAGCATCTCGGTAGCCCGGTCTTCACTCGGGGTGCCACGTCCACAACGCAGGCCTAAAGAGCACCACGAAGCCAACACCCGAGCCAGTGGATGGACGTGCGCGTGCTTCCACACACAAACACACGCAGTCCAGCGATCCCCACTGAGTTGTTATGGAGACGGCCTGCCTGCAAATTAGATGCCTCCTTATTTACGTCGTGGTGTAAAAGGTGCCACGGTAATTTAGGTGGAGGCCGATCCTGTGAATAAGCAGATCAATATGCGGGGGGTGGTTTAGGTGAAGTGCGCCGCCACCGAAAGAAAGTAGCCCCTCATTCAACATTGTTTACATGCTCGCCCAAGGTGTATATTATTCCTCTCAGGAAATCTCTGCGCTCCACTCAATGGGAATGCATTAGGCCTGACAACTACATCAATCTGGCTTTCCCGTTTGCTATTCTTAGTATTTTGAAGGGTGCTGCATGCTCATTCACAGAGGGCTGGCGAAACATCTCTGTGGAAAGTTTCTAGGTGGTATTTTTTCTGAGGCCTGTCTGGGGAAGATAGCACAACACGGGTGTGTGGGCTGGCTAGCTGCTGAGCGGTAGCGTAGCGAGCATTAGCCGAGCGGTCTGAGGGGGAGAGCGCGCCTGCGAACTTACTGACGAGCCCCGGTTAGGTAACGGAGGTGAGGACTCAGATGGCTCTCCCATTTCGCTTCCGTGCGCTGACGTCACTGTTGAAGTCACCATCTCAGTCACGCCGCGTGCGGCGGGGCATGAAAATGGAAGCTCGTCCTCTGCGCTCGAGAGCGCGCCCACATCATTCGCCGCTCGCCTTTTTGTGCTGACTGACAGGGCCCTTCCAGACTCCGGCGCATAAAACTGAGGACGAGCCTGCATTCAGCTTTAAGGCATGCGATCCCGCCACGGTCCGATGCAGAACCTGTTATTGTGTGTGGGCATTGTGAAAAAGAGTTCTATTTACGAATGGCTCTTTTTGGCGCCTTAATGTCGCAGCCTGAAAGGGTGAACCCCTGTGTGCTTTTGGCCCTTGTCACAGCCATGCCCCTCGCCCTCCATGGTAAATATAACCTAAAATGCCCTCAGCCTCAACACATTGGAGTTTTTTATGGCTTCTGTGCAGGCAAACATCGAACCCCAGACGCACTGTAGACTTTTGCGAGTTGCCTGAGGCTAAAATAACGTTTGCGCACAGTCGGCTGATCCAGAGTCAGCTCTTGCAGGGTTGCTCCTCTGTGTTATATGTAAATAGAGAGAGCTGCATATTACCTTGGAATCAGCCACTTCAGCAGAACCGATCCCAGGCGTCGCGACCGCCAACTTTTCGCTTTTCCGAGTGACCGTTTCGTCAGCGGGACGCTGGACTCTTGAGATGAGGGGACTCACGCTGTCATTGGCGGTCCTCTCCGAAAACGCCGTCGTTTCCTGTGGCGGCCTGCAACAACAAAAAGAAGAGGCATTTTTAATTAAAGTCTGGCCTATAATTTAACAGCAGCCTAATCGCCCCAGCATAAGCCTCTTTTCGGTTCCGCCAGGGGGATTGTGTCAGTTGCATGCCGCTTGGCTGTGGTTCAATCACAGCATACATTTCATTTCTCAGAAATTATTTTTCAATCTGCGTTAATCAGATTCCAGACGAGTAAACAAAAGTCGGTTATTAAGTGCAGGAAAATGTGTGTCTGCATTAATGTCAGTGGTGCTGCTCCTTATCAGATATTCTGTTAGGACGCACAGCATATACCCCCCCTGTTTGAAGGTAAAGCCAATTTCCACTTGGGCTGAGTGCAAAGCAATTCTGAGGTGAAGGAGTTCTGGGCCATACTATGTTCCTTTTTGTACGGGGGGGTGCGGTGGCTGATGATCTCACGGGAAGTGAGCAAGATCCTGGCAGATGGGTTTACTAGGGAGTTTATAGGGAATGGGGATGCAAGCGTGGGTGTGCTGAGCTTGAGTAGAGACCTCCCTAGTCCTTGTCTGTATCTAGGGCTTTTTCCACAGTGAATGGCCTGGTGGAGCAAACTGCACATCGCTGAGCTTTATTCATTCACCAATCAATAACTTTCCCCATCACGCAGAGCACATTGTGAAGCAGTGTGTGTCCGAAGTCCAAAGCTCAGCAGTTGGTTGCTATTCATAAGAAAAATGTATAACAGACACCAGAAAGCTGAAAATAAGTCAAAATATTTTTTTTTCACCCTCACACAAACTCCTGCGGTTGTGATCTTTCAGGATGGAAAAGAAGAATGTGGTAACATTGAATAACACCACTGAATAATACAGCAGGAGGTAAGAGTTTAGTGTGAGATCACTGCAGCAGGAGATATGAGCTGAGGGTGAGATCACTGCAGCAGGAGATATTAGCTGAGAGTGAGATCACTGCAGCGGGAGATATTAGCTGAGGGTGAGATCACTGCAGCAGGAGATATTAGCTGAGGGTGAGATCACTGCAACAGGAGATATTAGCTGAGAGTGAGATTGCTGCAGTAGGAGATATTAGCCGAGAGTGAGATCACTGCAACAGGAGATATTAGTCGAGAGTGAGATCACTGCAGAGAGATATGAGCAGAGAGTGCGATTACTGCAGTAGGAGATATGAGCAGAGAGTGAGATTACTGCAGTAGGAGATAAAATAGTAGACATTTGGAGCTGAGGGCGAGATGGAACTCTTGGACAGATTTACGAGAGCCTTCTTCCTGTTCCGAAACACAGGACTCTTCTGTGGATTCTGCTATCTCCGGTATGAAGAGCTCATCTCAAGTTCCAACAACAACAGCAAAATTGAATTCCCATTGTGCGATTGAGGCCTGGCCTCTCACGGGCTCCCACTTCGGTCGGCTCAGCGAGTACACACACCCCTCCTTTCAGCTGCTTTAACCCCCCCCCAAAACAGCCAGCGCACTCCGCAACAGCAGTGCCAGCCAAGAAAAACGGGGGTTATAGATTAAGAGTAAAGCGGAGACCGCCACGTTCTGTCATCTTAAAATCTGTCGTGATTTATGCCTTTTGGCACCAAAGTGCATCCCCTGGGTGCACACACGAAAGAAACCGCTCTCCACCCCCCACCCCACCCATCCTCCCCTGCTAATAGACCCACGCTGAGGCGCTGGCCCGCACGGCAAAACACCAGATGTTTGAGGAAACCGAACATTAGGAAGCCTTTGGTTTACAATCACAGAGTGTAAGTTGAGATAGTGTTTGATAAACCTCACGCAGCACTGCGGAGAATACATTAAAACATAAAACAAAATAAAATAAAAATAAAGAGCAGTTGAACTCGGTCTCTGGGGAATTCTACGGTACATTTCTGACGATGACACGATGGAAAACAAGTTGATAACATGCTAGCTTAGCTTAACGTCAAGTGGAGATTGCACACACCACCTGGGGTAGTACTGTAATGTACTCTCTGCCCATTGCTGAATGTGTTTAACGTGTACACTGGAAAATGGCATACCACATGCTTAAAGGAGAGCGGACAGTCATGACTGGGCTCCACAGGGAGGCTGCATTGAGCTAGGAGAAATAAATTGTACAATAGTTCTTGCACTGAAAAACAAAAAAAAGCAAAAAAGAAATCATCTTTCAAATAATGGTTTGTCATTTTAAGATTACTCATGTCCAAGAAATCAATCACACATTCTTTTCCTAAGAGCTGTCTCATAAGAGAAACGTTCCTCTCATTTTTTTCAGAAACAAAAGTTGTTTTTTTTCTAATAAAGATATTCAAGAAGTAATTACTGAAAAACTTACTATTGAAGAAAAATGTGACACATACGAAGCTTAAAAAGAACGCTGCCAGAGCACATCACTCATTGTGGCTCCCAGAGGAGAGAACAGGCATTATTGTGCATTTTGAGCATACAAATCTTCATAAGGTAAAGTGTGACCATACATCACACATTAGTGATGTGTAGTAATTCCATAAATATGATTTCCTTATAAAACTAATACTACTCATAATCCATTTCTAGTCCTGCACATTTCTTATTTCAGTCTAAATGATCTTGGAAGGAGAGTAGGGAGAGAGTGCTATGTCTTGCAGTACAAGCCATAGAGCACCCTGCTGTCGGATGTAGAGGTAATTGATTGAGAGACGAACTTTAATCCCCTGAGTAGCTCTTTGGGAACACGCTGCTGTGCTCAGTAAATCCTACTGAGACTGGCAGGTACAAATAAAAAATGTAGGGAATAAATAAAAGTAAGATCTATACAATTGTTATTCACACTCCATAAATCTGGGGGGTGGCTCCCGTATACGTCCACGCCCTGTTCTCCCTGCCTGTCCAATGGGAGCGCCCCGTTTTGTATCCGCGTGACAACCCATTGGGACACGCCTACATTCTTCTTTTTATTGTTTTTGGAAAAGCTGCTCCTCTCCGTGGGCTCGCCGTTTACCAAACCTCAAACCTTATTTAGCGACCCGAGATGTCAGACCGTCAGCTGCAAACAGGAAGGTTTTCTTTGCCTTTTCAAAACATACCACCCGTTTTTCTGGCCAACTGCAAGGCCATAAGCAAAATAAGCAGTCTGATACAAACACACACACACACACACACACACTCGCATGCATGCACGCACGCACGCACGCACACACACACACACACACACAGCATCAATTATGACTTGCCAAATGAAATATCCCCCACTGACTCCTCACACAGATGCACAACCAGGCCCAGGCAAGCTTACCTCATCTACAAAATATTGTTCTTTGCCTTTATAAATAATTTTGTTCTACTTAATACTAAGGTGTGGGTATTTTTATATAAAACTATAAATTTGTGTTTCTTTATAAACTGTTGCCAGAAGTTCGGAGAGCGCGGCTTTTTTGGCAAGTGAAAATACAGATGTTCTGTTTGCAGGGTAATCCATTTTACCGTAATTTAAATTTGAACATGGGCTGCAGACATAACACTCACACAAGAAAATTAAACCTGACGATGGAATAATGGGAAAAGTGAAGCAGTTCACTTTCATGGTTCCCTCCAAAAAAAAAAAAGTTTCACAACATTAATAAGGTTCTCATCTCTGGCCAGAAGTGACTGCTCCATTTACGAGTGTCAAATTTTAAATGAGCCCTTTTTTCTCTCTACCTGGCAATATGAGGTATACACACTGCCCTCAGCATTTAGTCATAGCCCTGATTAAAAGGGAACAAAGAACATAATATAACTGAAAGTGTAATATAATTGGTCAAAAGTTATACTTTAATCTTAATTGCACCGCAGAGAGCAAATTCATATTGCTCACAAATAATGCATTTTAACCCAGGAAATATGCAGGTTAACTTTATTCATGCATTTGAGTGAATTACCTCTTTTAACCATAAATGGAAAAAGATCTACACCACCATTCTGCTTTCCCAAAGTACAGTGAAATGGAAGCTGTTGAGAAGCATCTGAGTGCTTCACCTCTCCCTGGGGTATAAAAAGACGTAAAACAGATGAAATTCATTAGCAGCACACTTTATCATGGCTAAGGTCAGACAGCTCTCCAAAGACTGTCAGCAAATGGTCATTGACCTCCACAAGCTGGGAGGTGTCAACAAAAAAATATTCACAGAAAACTAGGCCTAATTCTGCCATTTTGCCCTGACGTGTCCATTATTGAGACATATCGCAGTGCACCGGAAACCCTGTGAGGAAGAGAGTGTGAGCATGTCTTGTCCCCATGGGCTACAAGACAGTAGTTTGGGATTTTTTTTTTTCTATTTTGTTATTTACAAAATCTAATCCACCCTATTTTTTCACGTGTTATTGTCCTTTTTTCGCTGTGTGTGTTTTATCTCGAGTGTACTTAAGATAATAAAGGAGAAATAGAATAAATACATAAATACATTTGGTGTGTTGTTGTCGCCCAGTTGTTTTGCTGACAATTTCTGTTGTTTATTCTACTGTCCATTATAAATTTTCACTTTCTTCAAAACCATTCATCAATTTTCCTTTTGCTCTGGCCTTTTGAGAAGAGGACCTCAATACTGAAACAGATGTCCGTGTATGGATGAGGGGAAATACGATTGATTATTCTATGAGCGATGCCCTTCCATTTGGACAGATTCGCTGTTCTTAGACTGTACGCTTGAAGAGTACGTCTTCTTGTTCTGCACGAATGTCGCGGTCATTCGCGGCCACGACTGCGAACTTTCGGTGCTCGAAGCCCAGCGCCTCACCCCACGTAATTCCCGGGCACTGATTCAAGTTTTATAAGGAAAGGTCACAGAAGTCGTGATTTATAATGTACTCGCCTATAAATTCTACGGGCTAATCCATCAGCGAGAAAGAGAGAGCTTTGCCATAAACGCCGCTTTCCTCAGTAAGAGGTGAAGTTTATCTGTGTGCGCAGAGGGGTTTGTGCAAACAAGATTACATAATGCCGCATTTGCGATTCAACCAATGTGCAGTGATTAGGTCTGATGGCAACTGAAGCAGCCCTTGAGAGGTCAAATAAATTTTTCCCCGGCTTCGGAGACAAAAGGTTTGAAAATTTGCACATTTGCTAACATCTTAATCTATTAGATATCTCATTGCCCGTGTCCTCTAAGCAACTCCGTGTTCTGTCAGATAGCTTATCACTCGCCTCTCCTAAACAGCGGTAGTTACTAAACACTGACTAACAGAATGCGGTCAGAAATGGGTCTGTTTAAAGGGCTCAAATCTTTTCAGCTCATAAACAGGATATTCTCTGAAGACAATGGGACAGGATGCCGCCGCGTCCATAAATCTGTATGGATTTCTTAGGGACACGTTTCGAATAAGCCCTCTCTAATTTTCACTGCCAAGAGGAGCAAATTATCTCTCTGAATCATAGGAAGCAGCCGATACGACTGGAATGCGAGGCCCGTCGTACAACAATGAAGCTGACCTCACCTTCATGCATTTCATTTGTGCCTGACAGAATTCATTTGTTTCAAAAAATGTAGCTGTCAAAAGAAAGAAGATAAAAAAAGACACACCATACACCGTCCCCATGACAGAACCCACTTTTAGAGAAAACAAAATCAGACTGTTTTTTTCCCTTCCATGTCACTGATGAATATAGACTTGGACAACATTGATTTTTTTGTATAATGTTACTTTTCAGTTCATGGTCAAAGACATGCCGGTATGGAAAAAATAAATAAATAAATAAAAACACGCTTTATAACATTTTTCTGGCTGCACTTTTGTGTACAAACCAGTGGCGTATTCTGTTCACCAGGAGGGCTTATTAACAGGGAGAAAAAAAAAATGGGACACGTCTGTCAGAGGTTCTAATAATCCACCTCGGGACACAGACCTAATATGTACTGAACATGGGCTTCTAACATGCATCATATACAGAGCTCTGACATGTACTGAGCACTGAAGGTCTTCTCACACATTCTGAACACAGTGCATATCCATATTCTGTACAGTGTATGATGACTTTGCACAACGAACTGAACACAGAGCTCTCAGATTGTACATGTATGTGCTGAGAAATGACTTTCCACATACACTGAAAACAGAGCTCTCAAACTGTAACATATATGTGCAGACAATAACTTTGCACATATGCTGAGCACACAGCTGCACACACATGCTGGACACATCTCACATGTCCTGAACACAGAGTTCTCACACATTCTAAATGCAGAGCTTGCATGTCTGTGGACCATGGAGCTGACACGTACTGAGTAATGACTCAGGAGAGAGAGCGACAGTGTCTAGTTTCTTTTAAGGTGCTCTTAAGTCAAAGTGGGAGGATGATCAAAGTTTTTTTTTTTCTCTTGAAAGAAAATATTTTTCCAAGCTGAAAAAAGAGCTTGCCAGTTTATCCCTTGGTAAAATCACACTTTTCTGGTTTCAGGGCTCCTGGAATAAATGGGAAACAAATGTGGACCTGTGAAACAGTGCCTCTCAGACTGCCTCAATATGGGCCATGTGTCTCTGTGTGTTTGCACAGGCTCAGACAGAGCTTCCACATAGCACACACACACACACAAACACACACACACACAAACCCTACTAGAAACACACTGTATACATACACACTTACAAATCAGATACACATGTGTACTCACACATACATACACCCACACACACACATACACCACACACACACCCACACACACACACACACACACACACACACACATACATACACTTACACACCAGATACACACATACATACACACACACAGGCACACACACACATTCACCTACACACACTCGCCCACACAGATAAAGACACACACACGCTCTCACACACTCGGCTGCACGCACAGGGCTGACTCAGGATATGCGATGGCGTCTGAGGCTTCCTGGGTTTATGGGTTACAGACGGAGGTGCACGTGTCAGCAGCGGGGCGGCTATGACATCATCGCTCACCATCTTTAAAGCGGCGAAATGAGCAGGGCACACAGCCGAGTGGAGATAAACACAGCCAGGAGGAGAGAGGAAGGAGCAGCCACACATCCACCTATTGTGTGCAGGCCTCCCTGTCCTGCTCCTGTCTGTCAGAACACACACTGTCAGCCTTCACACGCAAACCCACAAACACACATAGACACACACACACTCTCTCACACACACACACACACACATACACACACACACAGATGCACTCACACACCCACACACCCACAAATACACCCTCACATATACACACACGCACACACTCATTCAGACCCACACTTTTAAAAATGAAAATTCACACATAAAGTAGAATATGCACTCAGACTCACACACACAAACTCACAGAGAGTGCCGTCATAGATACACACTGATACAGACAGACACACCCATAGGTTTACACACACCCATACACACAAGTAGCTTTTGATTTATAAATTCACCACAGATGCCGTGCTATTCCTTCCAGTGAACATTTAATGAACAGCAATGGAGAAAGTGCATTCCGAACAAGGGCGGGTTCAGATGGTCTTTATTATGGCAGAACCTTTTCATGGATCTGAAAGAGAGCAGCTCTACCTCAGGCAAAAGGACTGTTTGGTGGGTTGCAGAGGCAGGAAAGGCAGAATGCGACTGTGGGAGGACTGAGCCACATTTGGGGGGTGTGCTGAACTCTCGCACAACGAGTTGAATCTGGCACAAACGTTTCAGCACATCACACCGCTGTGAGGCTCACGCATTTCGCATTATCAGAGCCGAAACTATTTGCTTCACGTAAACAACGTTAATTGCAAATTACAAGGAGCTATAAGGAGGGACAGGCATGGAGATGGACCATAATGGGAAATGTGTTTATATTAGATGAGGGGTTTCATATATTCAGTGGAGTTCTTTTTTCTCACTTTCTCAGAATTTACTTCCGCTTGAAGGGAAACACAGGGGAAAATATATAGAGCATATCTGTATGTGTTTTATTACTGTTTAATGTTTTAAACCACAGATTTATCAATATGGGATTCAGTATAGCACTGTGATCATTGCTTGAGCTGCTTCCTCAGGAGAAAAAGACCTTTGTGCAGATCACCTCTGTATAAAAAGATAGCTGAGTGGAATATGGTATATTAGACATACAAAGGAACACAGGCTAAAACAGGAAGGAGGCGAGCAACGTTGACACATGAGGCTCGAGTTCTCTTAGCGGGTTTTGTAATGGAAATAAAATGAGTCTCGCATGCGGGGAGAGAATCCCATTTCAGGCCGGTCGCGTCCGGCGAAAGGCACGCTCAAGTGTGCAGTAATTGCTTTCTGCCTTGTCTGGCAATATAAATTCTGACCGTCTGCTTTTCATGGCTTTTTATAGACAGAACAGTGCTCTGTCATTCCGAGAACTTTACAAGTCAAAGTTCTATTCAAAAAGGAATGAAAAAATAAAAAACTACAACGGCACATAAACCGAAAAAAGTGACAACATGAACTAGGTGTGAGAAGTGGGAAAGAAAGGGGAAAAAAAAGAAAAGATCTTGGGGAAACATTTTGTGTCTGTGCACAGTCACAGAGCTGCAGATAATACGAAACAGGTTTTCGCACCAAATCAAATGTTTCTTTTTCCGACAGCAGAAGCTGTGAGTTATGGAGGGATGACAGCACCATTTACCACAAAATCACCACGCTCAGCGGTAGGTAAAAACAAAAAAACAAAAAAACAAACACAAACAATACAATCACTACTGATATAATCTAATTATACCAATGTAAACAACATCAGCTAATATAGACACTAACATATCTCACCATGATGGCCTTGTAAATCACTCCAAAATAACATTACTTGGCACTTCATTTTATTCTGAATATTATTCTGATTGTTATTATTTGATATATAATAGATCAATATCATAGTAATATTAATTGTATTTCACTATATATATATATGGCAGCAATATTTCTTTGTTGTTCTCACCACTGAAGGTCTTATTGCAGAATGCTGTATGTGGATTAGGTACAGAGAGATGCAGAGGGGGAGACTTATTTGCATAATTCTCACAGGCTTAGGAAATGAGCTAAAATGCATCCTTAAATTAAATCAAGTCAGAAGTGTTTCCAGGTAATTTCAGCCTCACGGCTATCACCTGAAACAATTTGCTATTTATTCTGTGGTGCTCCAAACATAACCTAAATCTTATGTCACCGAAACATCCCACAATTCCACATTTTAACACATCAGGTAATATCTCCCTTGGCCCCTCAGAGCCCTCTGTGAGGCTTAGGGTTTGGCCTCTGCCCCCTCCGCTGGTAAACTGCCTGTGATTCTGCTCAAACACAAACGCTCCTGTCAGGTTTGCACTTGCAGCTGTGTGATACATATTACAGCACTGCCTGCTCTCCTGGGACTTTATTCACAGCACTCCGTCTGGCCCTCGGAGCCTCCGTCACGATATGCCGAAGATGACTATCGCGATGGCGGCTCGAGCAGTCTCTCCATGAGCCCGACAGAGATACTGCCTTATCGCAGGCTATTCAGAGACAGTCCTCTGCCATGTTACAAAAAAGGGGTCTTCTCCCCCCACCCCACTTGCGCGTCTTCCTCTCCCCCCCCTTCCTCCACCCGCGCCCCTTTCTGAACACATCTGCCGCGCCTCATGGAAACTCGGGGTGCGGGACCCGTGAACGCGTCTTCTCAGGAAGCCAGGAAGCGGCGGCGAGGGCGCGACAGCATCTGTTGGCTCGGCGCGGCCGGGCTCTCTAAATTACAGCACAAATGGTTTCATTCACCTCAAACGCTCTCTGTTTGCTTTCCATCGAGAGGTCGGGAACCTCTTGAAAATTCAGCGTCATTACCGCTGTTTTGAAAAAAACATTACCGCGCGCTCGCGGTTTGCTCATTCCACACAACTGACCTGTGTCGGAATAGTCAAAATTATTCCCCAAAAACGACTCCCAAAACAGGGCCTGTTTTTGCTTTCTGACTTCATTTGCTGTCATTAATTACGCTGATATAGCACTGTGTAATTTATCTCCTTATAGATTTTTACATTTGTGGCATGTTGCAACAATGTTAAACAAACCCCTGCCTTCGACACGGAGCCAAAACTAAATTACTGAAGGTGAAAATAATGAGGAATCAAGCAGGATACTGTGAGGCTGGGTTATTATTTTTTACAGCATTTAAATTAAAAATGGACTCCCACTGGTTAATATGTGGAAATGCTGAAACTAAGTGGCCGTATACAGTATACCTTCATAGTACAGTGTCCCTACAGCATCAGGGGAACATAAACCCCAAACCATAATGTAAAAGATCAAATGTGGTATTTTTTGAACCATCACTTCCAAAATCCCTAAAAAAAGTTGCCAAAATCCCTAAAATGTCACAAATGTATCTACATAAACAAATTTAGGGCAGACAAATGTTTAATATGACACATTATAACAATGACGGTATTGTAGTGTTTTGTTTGTGCTCCCTTATACAGGTGGAAGTGAAGATGCATCATCTTTACAGGGAAACCTGAGTGGAGGATGCGGTAGGGAAGGACGCACCAACAACCGTAGCAGAGGAACTGATTTGGAGGATGCATAGTGACATGAACGCAACTGGATGAGAGGATGCCGTAGCCGGGGACACCGAGGAACATCGTGGAGCAGCGGTTTTTAAAATAATGCGGGACTCTGTAAGAGCTGGACTTTGTCATCGAGGAAGAGACTGATTATTTACATGCTACTGAAAGCTACGTGACTCTGAGCAACTTTAGTAAGATCGCTTATTTTTGGAAAAGACACTTACTGACTCTGTTAAGATAAAATTTACACGCAGGCTGTAACTGGTAGTTCAGTAGTTAGCACCTTTGTTCGTTTAACATCAAGAGACACCTGTCGTTGGACTTCGAGGAGTGGACCTATTTAAGCGTGAACCCAGAACCTGCTACACTGGCTGCCCTGTGAGGCTTTGCAATCTGCATTTTGGAAATTCTTATGTTTAGAATAAACTTACATTGTTAGATTAGGAAAACCCTCTAGTTCTGTAACTAATAAACGCAAATTTCTTTTTTATAGACCGTTGAGTACTCAGCTGTGTCTTTGTGCTGTGGTTGTGGTGGATTAGTGTTACGGCAACTTTTGTCCACTCTGTTATAGCAACACTGCTGGATTTTCGGCCCGTAACAGTAGGCATGACATAAGATCAAAATATTTAATATCTAAGCCTATGAGTGCTCCATATTACTTTACAGGAACTGCTGTCATGACCAAAATCTCAAATATTATTTCGGGTATGAATCTGCAAATACCCATAGTAACAACAGTAGCTATTGTCCTTCAACAGGACAAAATGCATGTAGCTACTTAAGAAGAAAGTGACGTGCCAAAGTGGAAGACCCTGTAACAGGCCTACTGCCACTGTATTCCTGTGAGTGATATAGCCATACTTGTTCCAGATGTGGAGAAAAATGCTGACCAATCAGCAGAGAGATTTACGTCTCGTGCCTTACTGTCTCAGACCCAGATGGGAGTGTGAGGTCACCCAAGGGCTGCTGTGACTGCTGTATCCCTGACTTTGGATCAATTCTGACCCTGGCGTCTGACACTGGATTATTTTCTGCTGCTGTGCCGTAATGGCTTGGGGCTGGGTTATGGTTGGGGAAGCTGACCCTGGATCAGTTTGTGAAGGTCAAACAGTGCCCATTATCATACAAGGCAAAGTTTGCCATTAGAAGCCCATTCTACGCTATGTTCAGGAATATCATTTCTAACCTCTCTAGCAGGCAGAGGTTTTATTTCAAAATATTAAATAAAGGTCATCGTGCACAACGGCAGTGGAATTCATTGATTTATACGTGTTGTGATAGATAGCAAAATGCATTTGGTATTCAGCTCTGGATCACAAAATGAACTCTGGACAACACACAGATGTGATTGATCATTACATTAAATAATGTATGCATCAAAATTGAGTGAGAGGCAGTGATAAATACCAAATTTGATTGTTTCATAGGGCATCATAAAACAGATTGATTTTTCATGCAAGCTCATTTCTCTTCCAGAAGGCAAAAAAAAGAAGAAAACAAAAACTGAGTCAATATAGAATGAGGCGCAGCAGTATGCAAGGAAAGTCTTAGCACAACACGCACAGGGGTATTTAAGTAGATTATACATTTCACACATTATCGCTCCTTAAACATACTCTTAGCCAGCATCCATATGGAGTGGGGCCTGTAATTTGATTTTGTAACCTGTTTGTGCAGCAGGATAAAGTGGGCCAAATGACTTAAGCACTGTGCCCAGTACAACAGCAGCAGTACCACAAATGAAGCCTGAACTTCTGACTCTCTGGCCCTCACTGCTGCCTACAGTAAATGTCTTTTTTCTATACTATTCCATACTGCTCACCCACCCTCTAAAATAATAACGATTTGTTTCTGAAAGCAGTAAATCCTTTAACTGAATGTAATCCCCAGTATCTCACACAAAGTGGTGAGAAGTTACAGGTATTTATGGCTTCATTCTGTCCGAGTCGCTTGCATTTTTTACGCACTGCGCATTTGCATAACTTGGATGTTTACTGAAGCTAGTCAGGTTAACCAACTTGCCACTGGAGTTTGTGGTTCGGATTTTGAGACCTTCTTGTTCCAAAGCCAGTTCCTTTCCTTACTATACCACACTACCACAGAGAGCAAAATTCTCTCCTGCAGGAAGGAGGAGGACAGGGGAGAAAGAGAGACTGCTGAGTTCTAACAAGGAGGGGGTGAAAACCAGATCCCTGCTCTCCTTCTCTGATGACAGGATGAGTGTGACTGTGTGCCTCCACCAAACATCTGCGCCGGGCCTTTTCCCTGATGCTCATACAAAAACAACAAAATGGGAGCATTTTATAAAGCACACCCTGGTTCTGAAAACAAATCACAAATAAAATTACATTAATCAAGCACATACACACACGCACACACACAGAGCATCTATCTTCCAGTAGAGACAAATGTGTATAAAATGAACTGTGGTACTCCACATCTTACTGCTGCCTTCATTGCTTTGGTCTGCAGCCTAAAAATGATTGCCAACATCTAAAATAAAAAAAAAGAAAAATGGTGCTTTGGGACCATTTTTTCTTCTGTGCTACCTCGGTGTATAATTAATATATGGACAGTACTTATTCTCCCATTCCTGCTTTAATTATTCAGACTAGGTTTTTTAAATAGCTCCATAAATCGTCTATCAAGCGAAAGGTAAGGGTGCGGAACCCAATTAGCTCCGAGGATGAGAGAACATGCTGCTAGCGCCGCGTAAAGTCAATTAGAACTGCGGGGAAGAGAGGAAAAAAAAAACACCCAAGGATCGTACACCTGGACTGGCAGACCATCAGAGCCACGTCATAAATTATTTTCACGGAGCATTAGGGGGATGACATCAATTTCATGTAGATCTTAGCTAAGTGGCCTGCTTCAATTACTTTTAATTGAACTCCACCTGCATCTGTGACATTTAGTCCTGGAAATCGCCATGAACCTGACATGGTTTAATGTCGAGGGACGGTCGTTTTAAAATCGGAGCGTATCATAACGTATGCTGCATTCAGTGCGTTTGAAGGCGGACAGCGCTGTTTAATGTGCAAATGATTAGTGCGTGATATTAGTGTCATCGGGAAGGCCAACCGTATTTTATCCCCACAGTCTTCTCTAATGCAGTGCAGACATGGCTCGCCAAAAGATAAGCAAGTCTTAATTTTCTGCTTTTTAAAAATGATTAGTATGAATATAATTTGCACGTTTTGAACACAGCGCTCTGAAATCCCATGCCGGTGAGATCTGTTTACCATGCTGAGCGTCGGAGCATGGCCTGACTATTGATTTATTCCACGAATGCAGAATGAATTTTCTGACCTTGATAAAATATTTAAATTAGTTCAATCGGTTTACATATGAAAGTCTGAATATAGAATTACCGACTGATCAAAACAAGACGTAGTGCTGCGGTGAATACATTAATCCGAGGAACTTCCAAGAAGTCATATTTTTTGTCATTGACAGCTGGGCAACAAATGCACAGTTCGCTTAAGTTATAAGAGAGACGTCACCACTAACAGAGCGAAGTCCGACAGCTTGCTTGATTCGTCTAGAGAAAGGTTTTTTTTTTTTTTTAATGCTGGAAAGTAAACAAGGGCGTAATGATGTGAAGTGGTTAACCGCAGGTTTCAATCAACATACTTGCCCGTAACTTTGACAGACAAATAAACATTCTCCTTTTTTCAATATAGCATTTTCCTCATTCATGTTTGCGATCGTTAAACTCGCAGCCAAAAAGCGTGTGCGGGCAAAAAGGAAAACAGTTATTGCCTTTATTTGTGAGGCAAACGACAGATGATGAGTGACTCCAGGGGTAAATGTCACTAGAGGAGATGAGAAAAACGTCCAAGGAAGAATCAGGTTGCAATTGTGCAATGTGTGTCCTACTCAACGCTGGTGCCTGGAGCACGCAAGGGGACTGCAGCAGCACGTGCGCTCCGGTCAGACCGGCCAGTTTTATCTTGTTGCCTCCCGAGTTTTATTGCATATCATCTCCTGCGTCTCGGGTCACTGGGCATATCGATTTACATGCGTTACCTCGGCGCTTAAAGTAACGTTTTCTCCCGGTTGACTCATTTCCTCTGAGGGAGAGCTTCGCCGTCTGCGCCTGCTTTCGCGCCAGTGCTAATCAAGCAGAAGGTCACCGGCTAATTATCACCCCATTCCTTTGTCACTGACAGCCGAGGTACACCCCCTGCGCAAGGCTTCCATCAACATCACACGCGCGTTTAATCAGACGGATAGCGCGCAAATCACAGCTTGGGAAATTAGCATTGTGCCGTAATGTTATTGTACATCAAAAGAAAACATGATTAATAGGCTGCACTAATACCTTTACTTAAAGCAAAAAAAAAAAAAAAAGTCACATATGAACTTTTGTGTTATTGTCAGTTGTAGAAAGTTTTGTATTTGCTTCTTTAGAAAGAGAAAGAAATTAATCACGTAAATGGGAAACATCCCATTTATGTATGTGAATAGTGTATGTGCAAGGGTGAAACCCATTTCAGTCAAGTAGTATTTAGGAAATGCTGTAAGATGTAGGTGAAAATCCCATGTGGAGCATGACTTTTTTACCAATGCATTTTGTTGTTCTGTTTCAGTAAATTCCCAAAAAGAAAATGGACATATCATTTGTTTAAGCATTTTAAAAGTTCCACAGAAACATGACAAGGCATGTAGAGAAACACTTTATGATTTATATAAGAAAAAACAAACAGCACCGGGAACTGAGAACATTCTTTTGGCTGCTCAAAACACAGTAAAAAAAATGATGAAGGGATGGGTGGACAGCATTCCACACAAACCAGGAAAAATTCTCTCGCAAGAGTCCACCAGGAGATGGCCGGAGTGTTGTGGGAGGTCACGTGCGCGATGCAATCCACCGGTCTCTGGAGTCAGGGCAGCAGAGCAAGTACGAGGAATGACAGAGGCCTACAATTGTAACACGGTCTTATGTGCACCGCTACCTTTTTGAAAGAAGACCCTCTGCTTCCTGTGCACAGCAGACCAGTGCTGCTTTTGTGCTTCATGGTGGCAGGTTATATGGAAGTGCTTCTGTCCTTCACACTTGCAAGAAACTTTCTCCCACGCACTGCACCACATATGCCCTTCACAATGGCAGGAACTCTCCTTACACGTCGCACGGCGCACATGTGCATGATGATGACTTCAATATCCGGGCGGTGAAGGCCCTTTTGACTCAATTCCAAACATATTCAGATCATAACAAGAGGACGGGGCCGATTCATATAATAACTTACAGAAAATAAAATAGCCCCTCAGCTGCTTTCAGGTGATCATCTTTCATGCATCTCAATATGGCCAAGATTTCTATAATTGATTGCCCTGGAAGACATGTCAGTTCTCATTCATTTTTCAATCCACAATAATGAATTCAACTCTGGTTCGCCTCATAGAAATATTAAATAAGAAAAAAAAAATGCATTGAAGGGTTTTGGCTTGAATCTCACATTGAGTCTCCAAGTGCTATGATGTGTGAGCCAAATCAACCTTGTGATGTATTGATGCAGTGTATCTTTGTGACAGGTTAGTGATAGCAGTGTCTTGGAGGGCCCTTAATTGTTGTCTTTCAGATAATTGTATCCCAGTTGGTTCTGTCCTGAATCTATGAGTCAGTTTGAAGGCTTTTGGTGTCATGCGAATCACGGATTTCATTGTCTGCCTCAAAGGCATGCGTGAGAGAGTCTCTGTCTTGATGTATTAATTACATGGTGAATTGTGACATGTAAAAAACTAGAAAACAACACAGATAAACAAAAAAAATAGGGTGAGAACATTCCAATGGCTTTGAATCTTCCTAGCACTTGGGGGCGAGCCACCAAAATTGTGTCTCATCCTCCATGGCATGAATCCCTAACTGTGCTGTGACCTCTGACTTTTGACTTTCCCACTCTCCAGTACACAAAGTCAAAGACCTGGGCTGCATTCCAAAAGTGCTAAATTTCATCCTGTCCTCACATTTTCATGTCCTCACATCCTCACGTCCTCCATGACCCAGAAATCAATAACCGGTCGCCATCTTAAGGACTATTCCAATTGCGAGGAGACATGACAGAAGCAAGACATTTCCTTGATTGTCTCCTTCAATGGAGGATACATTGATGTACCCTCATACTGAGTTTTTCAAGGATCTATAACATAAGCCCCCACACATGTGCTGCTTTCTATATGATTATTATTTGTAGCATTGCAATAACATGAATAGTCACAACAGTGATACAAAAACATCTATGCAACATATAAGCAGCCAGAGGAATACAATAACAAATTGCAATAAAAATAAGCTAAGTCTAATAACTGAAGTTCAGGACCACAGGAAATTCCTATATTCATGCTTCCTCTCCGCAAACCAATCCAAACCACTAAATGATGTATATAAACTGCCTAATAATCTCTCCTTCCTGTTGTATCAGCTGTTCGCATATCCTGCCTCCTCCCCTCTCACCGCCTTGTGCTCCTCTCCTCCTACCTGCAGGTCTCTGTCCCGTGTTCAAAGGTCTTCTGCCTGGCTTTGACCTTCTCCCCATTCAGATCCTGGGTTGCCCTGCCCATGCCCTACAGCCAGGACCAGACCTCCCTTCTCCAGAAGGTCCAAAGGAGGGGCCTCTCAGCACTGTCTTATGGCTGTGCTGATGTACCTCCCTGAGGCACTAGACTCCAAGTCAGGCCAAACATAGCAGGAGACCTGCTTCCTGTTCATTTCAGTGCTGTACCTTTCCACTAATAAATACCCTTCAGTTCGTTTCTGTTGCCCTGGAATTTCTCATCTTCATGAGAAATACATTTTGACAACAACTGCATACATCTTTGTGCTCTTTTTTTTCCTCTGAATAGCTCATTAAGAGATGATGTAACATTTTAAGCCCTCCTTAAGAACTACATATTGGTTTTCCATACAAAAAATGCTATCCATAAAAATCAATGCCAAAAATACTTCTGTCCTGAAGAGGGAGGGCATTTCTGCTAAACCTCGTACAGTACTGGCAATGTTGAGTTGAACAAAGACGTTGCATTCCCCTCACTGCATTAGGTACTGCCTTCTTCTCTCCTTGCATCTCCTCCTCATCTCCTCCATGCATGTCAGAAAGGAAGTGGTGCATAGATGGGACACAAGAAAACACTACTAAAGTAATAGATCACACCCCTGGTGTTGTGACTTAAGTCTCCTCAGGGCACATGAGTCTCCTGTAAGGTTAACTTGCACCATAAGCAGCGCTTCCTGAAAATGTAATGAAGCATTGCAATAGAATCTGGAACAAAAGCAATACACTATATGACAAGAATGTAAGAGACGCATAATGTGTCATAGCGATGACAGTGTAAAGGACAGAGAACAGGGTATCAGAAGGATATCAGTGCAACTGACTGATAACAGTGTAACAGAAAGATAATGGGGTTACAGTGGTAGCAGACTAATAACAATGTCAACCGGCAGCAATGTAACAGACGAGTGAACCAGAAGTATGAAGGGTAT